>CM035794.1:76149372-76291872 GCA_020466265.1 Siphamia tubifer
AAAACTACCTGAAATAACCTCAGAACAACAGCAAGACTTTTACTGACCATAAAAGCTTTGTTATCGGCGGTTTGAGTTTGACTTCTCATTTATTACTTTCACTTGTCCTTGTCTCAGACCAAAGCTTTGGTCAATAGACTCACACAGAGAAGGATGGTTTGATTAAAGCATTTACAAAGCAACGAGATTTATGACTTTAATATGAAACAACTGTCTGCAGTTTGGCAAGTTATTAAAAAATATCTAAAAACTATAGAGACAATGGAGTCCAATGAGGAGGAGGAAAGGAGAGGGAGAGGGAGAGGGAGAGGGAGAGGGAGAGGAGAGGAGAGGAGAGGAGAGGAGAGGAGAGGAGAGGAGAGGAGAGGAGAGGAGAGGAGAGGAGAGGAGAGGAGAGGAGAGGAGAGGAGAGGAGAGGAGAGGAGAGGAGAGGAGAGGAGAGGAGAGGAGAGGAAATGTAAACAAAAACACATTAACAATATAAAGAAGACAAATGAAAAACAAAGAAGCATTTATATAAATATTTCCAGTGTCATGAGCTAAACTCTGGTCATGTTTTAAATGTTTCTTCTTCCACAACAGCTGACAGTCATTGTCAGGCGTCTGCAGAGTTGGATGTTTGTCTGATCATCTGAATTTACCCCCAGGAGAAAATAAAGATGTTTGAACTTTGACCTTGAGTGACCTTGAAATGACAAAATCAAGGTCATGAATATAAATGCTTGTTACTTGAAAAAGAGTAATGATATGTACTACATATGTAGGCTCTAAAGTGGCATCATGACCTTTGACCTTGAGCAACCGTGAAAGGTCATACCCATACTCTCACGTTTTGAGAGGGTGAAGTCTATTATTTACTGAAGTAAAAGTAAAAAAGTACAGCTTTTAAACTGTAATAAAGTAAAAAATAAAAAAATAAATAAAAAAGTAAAAGTGTATTTTTACCATGAATGAAATAATACTTATTCAACCAGGATAAAAGTTTCCAAGTATCCAAAAATACAACTTTTAAAAGTGAGTTACTTTGTAGGTAATGTGTTTAATTAGGTCATGGTACTACGTTTCTTGGGTATGGACAGAAAATTTTTTAAAAATGGAACAATTGAGTCACAATTGAGATTAAGTCACCATGATGAGATTAAAAAAGTCATAAATATGAGCTAAAAAAAACTAAATTGTGAGATAAGTCAAACTTATGAGATACAAAATGTCATACATATGAGATTAAAAAGCTAAATTATGAGATAAAAGTCATAATTATGATATAAAAAGTCATAATTTTTCTCCACTTATTTTCCCTCTGAAATATTTTTGTACCGTCACATCTGTTCAGTTTGAAAAATCATAATTTTATCTCATGATTTTGACTTTTTATCTCATGATTTTGACTTTTTATCTCATGATTTTGACTTTTTTTATCTTATGATTTTGACTTTTTATGTCATGATTTTGACTTTTTATCTCATAATTTGGACTTTTTATCTCATAATTTGGACTTTTTATCTCATAATTTAGATTTTTTTATCTCATAATTTTCACTTTTTATCTCATAATTTTGACTTTTTATCTCATAATTTTGTCAATCCCCTTTGAACAAAGACACAAATGTTTAATTTTTTTCTGAATATTTCAACTAAACCCTACATTCAGAAGGCTGACCACAGAAGGGTTAATGACGTCAGTGGAACACAACAGTTGACTGATCTCCACATTATCGACTACATTCTTCTGACGTTTCACCACAATGTAAGACAGATCAGGTGGACATGTGATGGCTCTCAGGTAACACTGTGTAAAAGTCAGAGTCCAGACAAACATTAACTCTCCTCTGTTGTTTCTCAATGTCAGAAGACACCGTTATATCCTGTATGAGCTCAAACAAATGCTACATTGCATATATTTAATCAAAAAGGCAGGTAAAAAAAAACACCACAGAATAACAGTATGAATAATTACTGACCTGAGATGACTTTTTATTTATACCTTTTAAATGCCAAGGTCAAATGATTTCTAACTGGAGCAGCAAAATAAAGTCTATTACTGCAATGTTGAATAATTCATCTGAGGAAATTTTGATTAAAGTCACATACTTTACTTTTGATCATTGCGTCAAAAGCAGCCCCTCCCCCTTGTGCTTTGAATATTAATTTGTGCTTGTTGTTGTAGCCAGCATCTTAATAACCTCATCAAATGTTAATGCCTTCCATTTCTAAACCATTATAATTAAACAAAACTCATTCTACGTCTTCCTTCACAATTCTAGCATTCATACATAATGCTACCTCACTCACTTGACTGGCACATTAGATAGAACGCAGAGTGGTTTTGGATTACAATAATCATGTCATTTCAGTGTCTGACTGAATGCTGCCTTTGTTTAGGGCTCTGCTGGAAGAAATCGGAGTGTGTGCGAGTGAGTACATGCATGCCTGTGCGTGCATACATCTCCATGGACGAGTAAGGGCAGGACGATGGCATGTGGACGCTAAGCCCACACGTGCCGTACCCGACGCATGCTTCACTCTGACCCTTCACCTCCATCTGACTCCCATTCTTCAGATTCCACACGTTGCTGCGAGAGGTTTGGCTCCTTCCACTGTACGGGACACGGCGGGACCGTTTGCACCGTCAATAATAATACTAATGATCTGCCCTCACAGATAACCACAGTTAAGAGGATCCTCCTGAGCACTTAAGGAGCAGAACTCCTCTGAACAAACCTCAAAATAATGCTTCCTGTTGTCTGTGTGTCCAGTTAGGCTGAATCCTATTTCACCCCTGAGTCCTACCCTAGGGTAGGACTGTTTGAAAATATAGGGTTTTTTGTTATTTTAAAGACAATTGCTGTGATTCTTATTCTTCCACCTGTGGAATGACCAGGTATCTAATTATTTAGATGTTGGACCATGGGAAGACCTGCCTCATGAGCCATGACTGTATTGGACATTTTGTCATGTTTCATGTGATACCCCCTAAAATGCCCTATGGTTAATGGTAGTGAAGTTATGAGGTAAAATGGGGCAAAATGTCAGGTGTTTTAGTAATCTACACAGGCAATATTACTTTTCAATGTCAAACTTTATACAATACAACAGTTAACACAACTGAAAAACTGTTCATTACTGTGAAAATACTACATGTGTGTACTTCTTTCATAGATGCCACCATTTTTAAAAGGATTTGCATTGTATTCTGGGAAATTTCTCGTACCCCTCTGTTTGGCGTCTTCCTCTGGAAAATCTCCAATTGAAGGGGTACCCCCACTACCACCTCTGCCTTAATGTGAATTGAGACACCCCTACCCCTACATATGGACGCACAAAACAAAGCAGAAGGGATAAGGGGTGGAATGGGGTGCAGCCTAACGTGTCAGGACACACCACGACTGCACAGGTTTATGATGCGTTTGATAAGACAATGGACTGAGAGACAATCATACAACTGCACAGTGCACACACTCACATTAAGTCTTATAATAGTGTATAAATGAGAAAAGTTTTGTGCCTGAATATGTGAATGTTCACGTCTAATCAGTCCTAGTTTGTTTCAGTCTGTGTTTCTATGGGCAACGGAGAGCAGGGGCAGATGTTCCTGTTCCCACAGAGAAGGCACCAATTAGGCAAATGTGACAGTTAACAAATGGAGATTTCACTGCACATGAGGGAATTAATTAATCGCCAAGCTAAATATGGCCTCACAGCGGGATTATACATATATATATATATATATATATATATAAATATATATTGAGAATATACATGGTTCAGGGTTCAGGACAGGAAGTTTTCACTCCACTGCTCACAGTTTATATGACATGAATCACTGGATGTTTCTTTTTAAAGTTGGCCCTGATCTTTAACGTCGTTGATGGAGGCTATTATTCATCTGGAGCATAATACTACCATCTCATCTTTGTCCTACTTGGACTCTCTCCTTCACGGTGCTGCTGAAAACTCTAATTACCGTACGTTCTGTTGGCTACTGTGTCTCATTAAAGTTTCAGTTAGTCATTCAGAACCTAGGCTTAAGCTTAAAGCAGACCTATTATGTCGATCCATGTTTTTCTACATACATACATACAATGTTTTATTGTCTGATGTCGACTACAAACATCAGCAAAGTTACAAAACATGAGCTGTAAAGCTTATGCCATAACATGGTTTCCTGCTACTATAAACAGCTCGTTGCAAGACGTGTACAAAACCTGACGTCAGGTTGAAACATCCAATGGGGACGAATGCTCCAACAGCGTGGACCCGACCCCAAAACACACCCACCAGGCATATAATTCAATCTGTAATGTAATGCACGAGTGGTTCAAAATATTAACACGTTTTATTCCTCCCAGTTCAATAGTGAGAGCGGTGCGCCAGAGAAAATTATAACAATTGAATTTTATTTCTAGAGCCCAAATCACAACAATGTCATCTCACAGGGCTTTACAGGGTTGATTGGAGAGAACAATCAACCACAGAAACAGATAAAGTCCCAAACATCCCCTGTCCTTAGACCCTCCTCTGCAAGAAAAAAAACTCAGTGGGAAAGAAGAAATCTTGGAGAGAACCAGAGTGACGGACAGATCCAGTCCCATGGACGAACAGACTATAGATGAACGTCCATTTGTAGATGAAAGGAAGAGGGGGGGGGGCATCCATGAGACGGGTGAGGGTGGGGAAGGAGGTCTGGGGTCTCAAATGATTATTAAGTTGGAAAAGCGTGTGACTTGCCAGCTCTGTGTACAGTAGCATATGTTAGCCTAGCGCTATCACACAGTAATCACACAGCCTCTCACTCCGCACCCCCCCTCCCCCCTGAGCCTCCACTGAGCTGGCCAATCAGAGAACAGCAAGATTGGCCTGAAGCCAGAACCGAGCATTTCAGGCATAGACAGAAATGGGTTTGGATCCAGACTTTTGATTTTTGTGAACACCGGTGTGAGATAACTATGGAGTTTTTGGAGCTGGAAATCATGCAAAGCTAGTCTGTAGGTGATGAAAACTAACATAATGAGAGTTAAAACTGAACATAATAGGTCTCCTTTAAGACAAATTGAGAACTGGTTTTTATTTAAGTAATATTAATTGCCCCTGAACGTCATCTCTTTTACCCTTAACCCTCAAACACTAACGTCAGGTGATGTTTACCCACACAATTCTGGTCATGTGATTCTTGTTTTTAAAGGGTCCCCAGAGCACCTTTTTTTTAACCCTCTATGAGACTATGTCATTTATAGATGACACTTAAAAAAACAGCTTTAAAAAATAACACAAGCCTCTAACCAATCATAACGAACCATACGTTTTTAAGAACTTTGAATTGAACTAACTTCACTGCTTTTGATTTTTGTGGAGGTTGAACCACATTTCATTTGTAGTCGTCCATTCAAATTTATGTTCATCAACTTTTCAGAATTCATAACTCACATCCAAAAAATTATATATATTTTTTTTATGATTTTAGAATCATTCTGAAATGAAATCCTCCGAGTGTTTTTCAGTCAAATATATTCGTGGATAATGAATGATAATGATAATTGTTTTTTTAGATTAAGAATTCATGAAAAAAAGATTTACCCAAACAGGACAAAGTAATTTATAAATGACGGTATCCCCAAAATAAAGGTCAAAGGTCAATTTACTTTAGGCCTTAATACACTTAAAATCAAATGTCTTTTTTTTTCATGAATTTCCTTAATAAGTCCAATAGAGGGATAATTTTCTGTGATATTGTACTTTGGGAAATTTAAAAAAGGCTACTACAACTTGACATACAGTGTTGTACCTTTATATAAATTGACTAAAACTGTATTTTACCTGGGATATTACATTGGGTAAAACATACCAGATGTTAGTGATGATGTTACTAATTTTTAACTTTGTGTTCTAGGGATACGTGTGTGATGGTTCACGTTCTGTCCTGCTTTGGAGATTCAACAACTTTAAACACTGCTCTGTGCTTGACCTAGTTGTATTAGAATTTCCCATTGCGTGCACTTTCAGGTACAATATGTGAAATTTATGTTGGCTGTGTTTCACAAGTAGGGCAGAGAATGGAAGTGTGAACACTAGAGCAGTCGTCAGACAGCAGACGTAAGGCCACTGATGAATTAACAAGCCTCAGTGGATAAATTTAGATGCGAAAACTACTTCAAACAGCAACAAACTGTCATTGTCTGCAAGTTATTATGGAAAAACTACCCCGTAGCATCATTACCTCAGAGGATTCATTGAATAGAAAAGTGTTTACCGCCCCATTCCATTTCAAAGACTATTGTTTAGAACCAGAGTCACCCAGAAATTGCAGTGAAGACTCTCTGGTCTCCGTGGGTCTGGCGGAAAGCCCACCTTCAAGTCTGGAACTTTAACTAACCTTCACAGATGTCTATTGCTGATGCAGTTTTGGGATTGGCTGAGCAAAGGTTGCTGGGAAATCTGCCAGACAAAAGTAGCGTGGGTAGATTTCAGTTGTTGCTGGAGTGTTCAGATTTCCTCTGGAAAAAAGTCGATATTGTTTGTGTAGAAAGGATAGTGGGAAAAGTTCTGATCCTTTGTGTGTTTTGAAAGTAACTCATAAGAAATAAATGACTTCTATAAATGAGGAAAAAAAAAGTTATATTAGGAACAAGGTTTACAGAAGAGCAGCCACAGGGGGAGATGTTTAGGTAGAATGAGGAACTATGAACAGGGATTTAACGCCTAAAGAACCAGTGCTACTGTTGGGAGAAATTCCCAACTGGATTTTTTTTTATTTTTTGTGGACAAGGCAGTGTACCAGTGGAAACGCTGCAGTAGAAAGTGACTGAACTCACATGTCCCATATCCACTCAAATGTTCATTTCCTCTCACCCAGTGGTTTCAAATCCAGTCCTCGTGGCCCAGTGTCCTGCATGTTTGAGTCATTTCCATCTTCTATCACAACTAGTTCAAAACAAAAGCCTGATAGTGATGTAATGGCCTCCAGGTGTGATGGAAGAGGGAATTTTTTAAAATTTCTTTATTTATATATTTTATAATTTTATATTTTGATTATTATTTTTTCAGTATTTTTCTTTTTTTAATAATTTTTTTATTTTACAGTTTTTTATACTAATTTTCTTCTTAAATGTATTTTAAACGTATTTATTTATTTTACTGTAAATTATTTTTTATTTAAAAAAAAAGAGGGAGATATCTAAAAGATGGAGGACACTGGGCCACGAGGATTGGATTTGAGAACCACTGCTCAAACCTAACCCACGTTTTGCGACATTCATGCAACAATCTCAGTACTGTGAAGGTCAGGTTTTCTTCAAAACGAAGGAGCCAATCAGTGAGTGGGACGACCCCATGACTGGGCGGCGTTGTGGCTGGTGTGATGTAAAGCATCATGGCATGAGTTCAACGTGAGTGACTGAAGGGTGCATCAGTCAAGATGATGGACAGATTTGTCATCTAATCACATGCAAGGATGTTAGATAAGGCCCCTCCTTTGAAAATGGATTTGTTCCGGAAGGGTCCCAGATGGTTTTATTGTGACATCACATCTGGCAACAGTCAGGTTACACTTCCTCCATCTCAGCAAAAACACTTCCTTCATCCATGTTGACAAACTAGCACATTCATGCTGCTTTGCCTCCAGTTAAGCTCCGCCCCTCAAAATGTGTAATTAAAATTCCAAGAAGGAAGCCGACAGGAGGCAGCTATACAAGTCCAAACTAAAGAACGGTTTTTAGCCTATGAACCGCAAATTAGACCCGCGATCACCCACGTCCGACCCAAACCGAACCAGTATCCGACACAGCACAATATTTTTCACCCGTTTCGTGAAAATCTGCGGTTCACCCACGGGTCACCCACGGGTACCCGAACCCGTGCAGGACTCTGTCGTAGACGGCTGCTGCCAATACACCAGCGCTGCCTGACCCCTGACCCTACTAGGAGCATCTTAGGGTTCAGTGTCTTGCCCAAGGACACTTTGACATGTGGACAGCCTGAGGCGGGACGCGAACCACCAACCCTTCGATCATTGGACGACCCACTCTACCAACTGAGCCACTATTAATTTAAAAGTTCTGACCCAGTCTGTCTATTACACCTGAAGAACGTCGTAGAATTAAATGTTTTCTGTCCAAACCAGACAAAGAAAAACTCATTCATTCATTTTCAATAAATTAAATTATTGTAACAGTGTCTTCACTGGTCCAAACAAAAAAATCAACCAGGCAGCTACAGCTGATCCAAAATGCTGCTGCCAAAGTCCTGACCAGTACCAGGAAACTGGACCACATCACACCACTCCTCAAATCCTTACATTTTCTTCCTGTGGGTCAAAGGTCACAGTTCTAAATCCTACTCCTCGTTTATAAAGAACTAAACGACCTTGGACCCAAATCCATCCTAGACCTGCTGGTTCCATATGAAGCATCCAGAGCCCTGAGGTCATAGGTCATCAAGAACAGGTTTACTGTGTGTTCCAAAAATCAGAACCAAACAAAGTTGGTCATCATTCAGTTGTTCTGCTCCTCACCTGTGGAACAAACTACCTGAACACCTGAGGTCTGAGAACAACTGTCAGTTCATTTAAATCAGACTGAAAACATGACTGTTCACTGGAGCTTTGACTGATAATTATTGTCTTTTAAATGTTTCTATGTCTCTTATTTTAAGTGTATTTTAATAAAAAAAAAAATTCATTTTAACGTTCTTATACAGTTTATGTAAAGCACCTTGAATTGTCCTGTACACCAAATGTGCTATACTAATAAATGTACCCTGCCTACTGATTTGAAACTGTCAAAGACGTCTTTGCCTTCAGTTGTTTGTTTTTTTTTGTCCTTACTCCCATGGCTCTGAACACCAACACAAATCACTAACAGTTGTTTTTCCTTATACTCCTGTTGTCAATACAAGTTTGTCCAAACACTGCTTAATTGAATTGTATTATGTAATTAATTACGTATTCCATTCTCCTCCAAGGTTGAACATTCTTCTTTTTAATTGCGACCCAAAGCCAGCCTGTCTGCTGCTGTGCTCCGTCTGCACATGCCTGCTGAGACAGGCTGCCTGGTTACAGTAGCTTTAGAGACCACCTTATTGTCTGCATTACTCATCATGTTCTACTCTTGCAGCTCTTTGTATTCATGTCAGAGGAAACAAGCTCACAACAACAGCTCGTCTCAAACCAGCTCATATTAACCCATAAAAATCCAAACAGCCACCGACGACTAAAACCATTTACTGATCAAAATTCTTTAACCCATTAACACCCGGTGCTAATTTTATGGCACTTCCAAAATATGTTCTCTGTGTTTTTTTCCTTAGTGACTTATCAGACTTTATTATAGTATTGTCCTGTGTGTGTGTGTGTGTGTGTGTGTGTGTGTGTGTTTTAACTTAATTTTGTATTTGGCTTTGCTCATACCACAATATACAAGACATTTTACATATACGAATCTATAAAAACAGACATTCCCTTATGGTATACACAGAGGGGAAGAGAAGAAAAAGTAGTCAAATAAAACAAAGCATATCAAATTATATATATATATATATATATATATATATATATATATATATATATATATATATATATATATATATATATATATATATTCTATTCTAATCCAATAAATGTAAATATTTTCACATATTTACACTACAACAAATTATAATTTCACAAAATATTTAAACAAATATGAAGAAACTGAAGTGTTAAAAGAGAAGTCAGTGCCATTTTAAGATAATCTGCTTCATATTCAATATTTTGTATATTTGTATTTGATCAAGTATGATCTGCAACTTCTACGGAACATGTTGAAATGATAAACGGTAGGATAATATTGTTAATATGAGGCTTTTTCTTTCACTTGTTTCATGTTATTCACATTGTTGGAAAGGATCATTTGACAATGTAAATATTTTCATGATTTAATTTTCCTTTTTTCACTCTAAGATATAAAGAAAAGTTTAGACTTGACATTATTTATATTTTATTATGTTATTATTTCACTGGTTCGGCTTCACTTCAGTCAAATTTAGCTGAATGTGGCCCCTGTTATAGAAGATGACAGTGGTAACTACAGAGCCTCTAAATATCCAAATGGGTCAAATATAATGACCATAAAAAGATGACAAACCAGTTCACCAGTTATCTACAGGTATTGACAGGATTAGTCATTCACATTTTCTTAACCCATAAATATCCAAATACAAAACCAATAACTTGTCTGACTCAGACTCAACAGGATCCATGTAAGCCCAATAGATCAAATTAGTTTGTGCTTGAAAAGGAGTGGGAAGAAGAAGAACTTCTTAAACTCGTTGACCTGGGTTTGTTGTTTCCACTGCAGCTGATCAGAGCTGAGCCCATTGAAGGTCATTTTAAAACACATCGCTGCTGTGTTCCCTTCAACTTCCACCAAAAGCTGATTGTTAGTAGAACTGGGATGATATTCTTTTATGGCAATTTGATTCTTTTATGATTTTTTTGGGTGCCGATTCGATGTAAATTGCGATTCTTCGATATTTATGATTTTTCATTTGCCTTTTTAACATCAGACCAGGTGAAAAAGCTGAATGTCCAGCTCTGCTCTTCCTTCTGTTACAAACACCACACACTTTAACTGCTGTTGATTGTTTAACTATATTTATTCAGGAACAACTCATTTTGTCTAAGTTTTCAGATATCCTGCGCTGTTGAACGCACCAGAGATGTTACGACGGTCCTGAACGCACCAAACTCTGTGTTTAGAATTAGCCGCTGTGTTGTTGCTAATCCTACAGATCATATCAGGAGCCATATTTACCAAAAAATACACATTATATGTGAGTCAGTTCAGATTTATTCAGCAGTAATATATTTGAACTAGACTTTAGGAAGTAAACTGCTCCATTTATCGGCAAACAACACAAACAGGAGCCAATCACCCTCTGTTTCCAACTCTAGTTCATATCCTCCTGGTTTATTACTGTGTGTAAATGACACAAGGTCAGATTAATAACAATACAGTTGAATAGATATTATCATAGTGTATTGTTTATCTGTGCATAAGTTAATGCTGTTTAACGCTGGTGTGTTGTTGAAGCTAATACGACAATAAGCTAGCTGTCATCCGTGTGCCTCATACAGTTGTCTACAGTCTTTACATGCTGGAATGAATAATTTAAATAAAAAAAAGTTGATTTAAAAAAAAAAAAAAAAAAGATTTTAAAATCGTAAAACAAAAAATCCTGATACATAAGTGAATTGATTTTTTTCTCCACCCCTAATTGTTAGTGAGTTTAAATTGGGTTTTTGGCCAGTGGGACAGGGGTATCTGTCTGTAGGTCAGTCAGTCTGTGTATCTTTACTCTATATCTATTTATATATGCATTTCTACAGATATCTGAAGCCGTGCTGGTGTTTGTAGAGCTCACAGATTAAAGCACACGACACTTAACCAGTTCCCCAGACTGTGAACAGGTGCAGCAGCTGGTCCGGTTTATATACAGTAGAACCCACTCACACCCCCTCACCCCCTGTGATAGAGTCCACATCTTACCAGGGCTTTGGTCTCCTCCTCATCCTTGTAATAATAGAGCTGGTCCCCTCGCAGAACAAACCAGCGACTGTGCCACGTCTTGACAAACCCGCCTTGCTTCCTGAGCCACCCACACCTGACGACATTTGACCTGCCCAGCCTCAGGCCCTCAGGGGAGGCTTGGGCTACACCATGTTGAGGACTTCCATGGGACACGCACTGGTCGTCCATTACCAGGGTTAGATGCTAATCTAGAAAACAAGTAAAAAAAACAAACAAAAGAAGAGAAGAGAAGTTTAAACCCTTTATCAGGAAAGTAACTGTTTCCACATACATGACAAGACAGTAGCAGGTGAGGACAGAGATCTGAAACTCTGGTCCAATGTGTTCTAAATGGTAAAAGTTCTGCACTTCTATAGTTCTTTTCCACCTTCATGGTGTTCAAAGCATTTCTACATTAGCCTCACATTCACCCATTCACACACACTCATACACCAGTAGGTGTCTAAGGTTCTGTCAGTCCTACTGGGAGACTAAGGGTTCAGTGTATTTGTCCAAGGACACTTCAACATGTGGCCAGGACTGGGATGCAAACTGCCAACCTTTCAGTCATTGGACAACTGAGCCACAGTCGCCCTTTTTGCACTGATGTCTTGGGGGTTTCGGTTTTGTTTCATAAATTGAATTTTCTTTCGTATTCAGAGATGAAAAGTTGAGGTAAAGTTTACTCGTTACTTTGATTATTCATTAGCTGGGTCTTTCATAAGTACAGGTACCACTGCATAACCCTCCTGTCTGTCTGGTCGTTGTGAGTATATTATCAGCCCTGGTGATACCTATGAGCGTTACTTCTTGTCTTGGTTACTTGGTTTTTTTGGTTTGTGGTATCTGTCTCTGTCCTGTTTGGCACCGTCTCTGTTTTTGACCTTTGGCCTGGATTTGACTTCATTCCTGTTTGACCCCTCTTTGTGCCTTTTTCGGACCTCTGACCCTTGATTTGACCTCCTGCTTCCCTATGGTAACGTCTTTTGGATTCTCCCTCTGTGTGACTGCTGCCCGTTTGGTTTTTAACCTGTTGTGTCTGACCCCCGTCTCTGCTTAGTGTGTCCCAGAGAGATTCATACACAGATGTACCACACAGAGGAGCACACAGAGTTATTCACATTTATTAATAAAGAAAGTAAACCTGTGTGTTTGAGTCTTGCATTTGGGTCCAGTCTGTTTCTGGTGTTAGCACAATTTTAGTGTATTCCTATGAGTGAACTATAATAATAATAATAATAATGATAGATGACATTTTCCATAGCACTTTTCAAGGCAACCAAAAGCACTTTACATTATTCACCTATTATTCATTCACTCTCACATGTTCGCTCTGGTAGTGGTAAACTACATATGTATCCACAGATCTACCCTTCAAAGCAAAAAGGCAGTAAATGTACGAGTAATACAAAACAACAAGACAGTAAAGACCATTACTGTGTTCTTACCAATGTCCATTTAGAACCCTGCCCCAATAGTTTACAGTCAATCACTGTATTAGACTGAAACACATTATGGAATTACCATACTTTCAGCACTATAAGGTGCACTGTCAATGAATGGTTTTTATGAAGGTTTTTCATATATAAGGCGCATTAAGTGAAGTCAAAATTATTATATAAAAAGCCAAAATTATGAGATAAAAATATATAAATTATGATATAAAAAGCCAAAATTATCAGATAAAAAGTCTAAATTCCCAGTCACTAATCACTATCAGAATTAATCCATATATCAGTCACACTTTGGCTTATGTAGAATGAGTTAATATACAGTAACACTAACTGCCTCATGTCCAATAATCTACCTACAACTACTGGGACTGAACAACAACAGAAGTTTAAGGTCATTTTTCTCACTTTGGTGTCTGTGCAGTTACTGACTTTATACTTTGTAGGACAGTGTTGTCCTAACAGAAGAGTGGTGGCCATTTTGCCCCGACGGTTCCTCTGACCACCACCAAATGTTCATACAAATTCATACACCAGTGTGAGTTCTTGCCCAAGGACAAAACAAGCTGACTAGGACAGAGCGGGAATCCAACCTCCAACCCTTCGGTTAATGTACGGCCCGCTCTACCAGCTGAGCCATGGTCGCTCTATAAAGGGTTAACATGAGTTTGTACTAGTTGTAAAAAAAAAAGTGAATTAATTCATCATTGCCATCCAAAGTCACCAAAAAAAAAAAGAAAAAGAATAAAGCTTCCATTCTGCAGGTTTTCAGGTTGCGTTTTGGCTGAAATGGGTTTCCAAAAGCAAAACGTGTTTCCCAGTTTATTCAATGGATTTTTTCCCCTTGAAATATTTCTGTACTGACTGGTCTTTTGTCCTGGTTGTTTATAATATTCAGTCAATAAAGGAAATTTTGGAAAAGGCCAGTGGACAGAGAGATGCATTCAAGTTTAGTTACAATGAGAACAGGACAGGGAGTGGAAATGTGGGAGGAGGAACCCATAAGGGACAGAACACGAGCACAAGCCAAAAACCTCCAGTATGTTTCATGTGTTTCTTTTGTGACCCACCTCCTCCTGCCAGTGCTTCTCTGTCTGACTTACTCTTTTGTGTTTATGATGTGACAAAAGCTCTAGACACAACTATTTCACTCCAATGAAAAATACTAAATTACACTGTTAGACGCAAACATCAACTTTACACAATGAGCCTTTATGTCTTTTATGACGTATGTTTGGATTAAGTGAGTTGATTGTTCATGTGCATCATAACATTGGGATGTATATGGAGCCATGTTTGGGACAAAATTAAGCGTATTCACAGAAAAGTAATCTGTGCATGAAATTAAAAAAAAAATAAATACTGTTGGCTTTGACTACCAGCACTAGTTTACTGTATTAACTCTAGTAGCAGTACTCGGTGTAAATGTCCACAGATGGTTCAAAAATGCTCCATAGAAAAGACCAGAGATGATCAAAGTACTCACATTCTGTACTTAAGTAGAAGTACAGCTACTTATGCAAAAAAAAAAATACTCTGGTACAAGTACTGATTCAACTCGTCGACTTAAGTAAAAGTAAAAAAAAAAGTTCTATGTCTGAATTGTAATAAAATACAAAAGTAAAAAGTCTGAAAAGTTTCAAAAGTATCTAAAATAAATCCTTTAAAAGTGAGTTAATGTGTAGAAAATGTGTTTGATCAGGTCACACTTAGTGTTGTGGGTATGGGGAGGAAATTTAGGAAAAGTGAAAATAAAAAAAGTCACAATTGAGATAAAAAGTCAAAATTGTGAAATGACAGTAATATAACTATAATATATAAAGTCACAGCTACTGTGAACTAATTTTCCCTCATTTTTCATAGTGTCACATCTGTTTAGTTTGAAAAAGTAATGAGTCTATTCTGAGAATGTAAAGAGTATAAAGTACATATATTTATATAAATGTAAAGAGTATAAAGTACATATATAAATGTAAAGAGTATTAAGTACAGATATTTATATAAATGTAAAGAGTATAAAGTACATATATTTATATAAATGTAAAGAGTATAAAGTACATATATTTATATAAATGTAAAGAGTATAAAGTACATATATTTATATAAATGTAAAGAGTATAAAGTACAAATATTTATATAAATGTAAAGAGTATAAAGTACATATATTTATATAAATGTAAAGAGTATAAAGTACATATATTTATATAAATGTAAAGAGTATAAAGTACATATATAAATGTAAAGAGTATTAAGTACAGATATTTATATAAATGTAAAGAGTATAAAGTACATATATTTATATAAATGTAAAGAGTATAAAGTACATATATTTATATAAATGTAAAGAGTATAAAGTACATATATTTATATAAATGTAAAGAGTATAAAGTACAAATATTTATATAAATGTAAAGAGTATAAAGTACATATATTTATATAAATGTAAAGAGTATAAAGTACATATATTTATATAAATGTAAAGAGTATAAAGTACATATATTTATATAAATGTAAAGAGTATAAAGTACATATATTTATACAAAAACGTAGGGAGTAAAAGTAAAAAGTTGCCAGAAAAATAAATACTCAAGTAAAGTACAGATAGCTAAAACATCTACTTAACTACAGTAACAAAGTACTTGTACATAGTAACTTTCCACCTCTGGAATTACAGTAATATTTTGCCATTGGTCACAGGTCCAGACGGAACCATCTCTCAGTTTGGAACCAGACCAGAGTCCACTAACCCATGATGTCTGCATTATACGTATATATGGCCTCATTTTAGAGTTTGCAAATATTTATTTTATGCTCAACTACACCCAAAGATGCCATGCATATCCCAAATATGCACAGATTACTTTCCAGTGAATAAAAAACGGCTCCATAGATGTAACTTTTTCCCTCAGACATAATAGATAAGTTAAAACTTCTGCATCCTTCCTTGACTCATGTGACTTCTGAGAGACTGCTGCTGTCAGCGTTAAACTCTGCCATGTTATCAGTGGCTCAGGTTGAGCTTGGTTTGGTCCCAGTCCAACCAACCCACAGGTCCAGATGAGGACCAGATGCAGCCCAGCAGTGATCCAAGCAGAACTTCTGTGGCCGTTCCCACTGTTGTTGGGTTTTTTTCCTTTCAATCTGTAAAGTTGAACAGAAAGTTGTGCACATGTTTGAACACGCATGTGTTTTTTAACTGCATTAAACTGCTTTTGAAAAGTACTTGTTTTTCATGTTTTGCATCAAACTGCCTGGAATGTAGTTGTGTTTTTTTTCTGTCGTTTGCTTAATGTTCACTCTAGTAGAATGTTGAATTTATATGAATAGTAATTGGCAGCTCCCCTGTTTAACCATTTAACACCTGATGCAGATGTGAAAAAAAACTTTATTATATATATATATATATATATATATATATATATATATATATATATATATATATATATATATATATGTGTGTGTGTGTATATATATATATATAAAAATCAGAGGTGGTCAAAGTACTCCCCTTCTGTACTTAAGTAGAAGTACAACTACTTGTGCAAAAAAAAATCCTAGTACTGATTCACCTCCTTTACTGAAGTAAAAGTAAAAAAGTACAAGTTCTCAATTTTAGTTAAAGAAAAAAAGTTAAATGGCTTTTTTGCCATGGATGAAATAATACTTATTTAACCAGGAAAAATAAAAAAAAATGTTTAGAAAATATCCAAAAATAAAGTCTTTAAAAGTGACTTTACTGTGTAGATGATGTGTGTGATTAAGTCATGGTACGGAAATTTAGGAAAAATGGAGGAAAAAAAGTCAAAAATATGAGATAAAGTCATGAATAGGATATGAAATGCATTATTATGAGATAAAAAAAAAGACAAAATTATGAGATACAAAATGCATAGTCATGAGAAAAAGAACCGAAATGATGATGAAAATGGCACAGTTAATGTCATAATTATGAGATTAAAAAGTCAAACATGCTCAATAAGAAACATTTCCAAATGTTCTATATAGACCTTGTTTTTGTCCAGACATCTGAGCATGCTCAGTGCAGCCCCAGCCACCTGTGGAATGAGCAGTAAAACACAGAGCTGTGAAGGAGACTGACTCACTATAAAAATAGATGGTTTGTGTTTTGGTTTTTTTACACCGTTTTCCTCTGGAATTTATTTTTTTTATAACTGTTTGGAGTGTTGTGTTTTTCCTTGACTTTTTTTCACTATATTTTTACTGACTTTTCATTGTGTAGCCAGAATGATTTAAAAAAAAAAGTCTAGGACAACAAATACTGGTGTGTTCCAGTTGCTGTTGGACATCCTGAATCTTTTATTGATGTCCATTCTGAGCCTTATTTAGTAAAAACTGTCAAACATTACTTCCTGTCTCTGTCTTTTTCTATTATTAAACTATTTTGACCCTAAAACACAGTAAAAGAAAACCACTGAAAAAAGGAACACAAACACATACTGCAGTTTTTATGAACCTGAAACTGAAGACGATTCACAGCAGAAATTATGTCTCAGGGCTTAAAGCGGGGGTGTTAAACATGCGGCACGAGGACCAAATGTGGACCGCCAAAAGTTCCAATGCGGCCAATGGGATGAATTTGCAGAAGTTAATGATTCCACAGTCAAGGATGAGGAACTCATTTTTAATCTCGCCCAACATTGGTTGGATGAGATTATTGTAATCACCCTGTCTGTCTGTCTGTCTGTCTGTCTCTATGAATTATCTGTGTGTCCACAGAGACATATCATGCTATAACTCAATGAATACTTGAGATATCAGCATGAAATTACATGAGCATATACATATAGCTAATGTGCATCAGATACAATAATCCATTTAAGTAAAGGTCAAAGGTCAAAGTCACAATAAACTAAAAGGTCAAAATCACATTATCGGTATTAACTCAAGAACAGAGGGCCACAGAACTTTCAGATTGGTACCAAACGATGCAAAATGAAGATTAACGCAATTCTCATAATTGGTGTCATCACCTACGACCAATAGGTTTTGAGATCTCTGGAGGTCAAAGGTGACATGTCGCAAAATTAACTTCTGTAACACTATTTGTGTGTGTCAAACATAGACATATCATGTTATAACTTAATCAATACTGGATATATTATAATATTACACACACTGACACATATATACATGTAAAGAAATTATCAAGACTGCAAAAGGTCAAAGGTCAAGGTCATATTTAGCAGAAAGGTCAAAATCACATCATTGGCTCTAATTCAAGAACGGGTTGTCATAGAAACTTGTGATTGGTACAAAACAGGGGTGAGATTAGACATTTCAGTCCATGCAGTGTGTCCTGTTCTAATGACAAACATGACTGCCTCTTCTCTCCTGGTGTCCTTGTATCTCATCAGCATCTTCTGTCAACAATCAATAACTTGAATTTGCTTCACTCTCGTCTCCCTCCTCACATTCACACACCTCATTCATCTCAGCAGTTTCACCTGAGACTCACAGCTACTGCCCCTGACTGTCACATTTCTTCTTCTTCTCTGTATTCTAATCTTTCTTTTCTCCTCTTTCTTCTACTTCTTATTATTCTTTGTTTTTCTCCTTCTCTTTCTTCACCTTCTCACCCATTTTCAGGCATGTAATTGAAACTTTACTACTGTTCTTCATTCTAAGATTGTCTTGTTGATTTTTGTATTGTTTATATTCTACTTATTGACATATATGTTACATTTCATTACACGACTGGAATCAATCATTCTTTCAATCAATCAACCAACCAAACAACTGTTTTGCTTCTAATAATAGTTGGCAGTCAACTGTATGGTGCATTAACCTCCTATTAGACTGGACTATGGATAGGACACAAACAGAAAATAATAACAACAAGGCAGTCAGAGAGAGCAGACCTCTGCCACAGCTTAATGTAACATCAAAACATGATGTGATGGAGCCATAGGTGTTGACCCATCTGATGTCTGAAGGTTAGAGGTCAAAGGTTACAGCCATAGGTGTTGACCATCTGACGTCTGAAGGTTAGAGGTCAAAGGTTAGAACCATAGGTGTTGACCCATCTGACGTCTGAAGGTTAGAGGTCAAAGGTTAGAACCATAGGTGTTAACCCATCTGACGTCTGAAGGTTAGAGGTCAAACATTAGAACCATAGGTGCTGACCCATTTGACGTCTGAAGGTTAGAGGTCAAAGGTTAGAACCATAGGTGTTGACCCATCTGACATCTGAAGGTTAGAGGTCAAAGGTTAGAGCCATAGGTATTGCCCAGTCTGACGTCTGATGGTTAGAGGTCAAAGGTTAGAGCCATAGGTATTGCCCAGTCTGACGTCTGAAGGTTAGAGGTCAAAGATTAGAACCATAGATGTTAACCCATCTGACGTCTGAAGGTTAGAGGTCAAACATTAGAACCATAGGTGTTAACCCATCTGATGTCTGAAGGTTAGAGGTCAAAGGTTAGAACCATAGGTGTTAACCCATCTAACGTCTGAAGGTTAGAGGTCAAAGGTTAGAGCCATAGGTGTTGACCCATCTGACGTCTGGAGGTTAGAGGTCAAAGGTTAGAGCCATAGGTGTTAACCCATCTAACGTCTGAAGGTTAGAGGTCAAAGGTTAGAGCCATAGGTGTTGACCCATCTGACATCTGAAGGTTAGAGGTCAAAGGTTAGAACCATAGGTGTTGACCATATGACGTCAGAAGATGAGATGATGTGAATGGGAAAAAACACCAGAATCTATCTTGTTTGAATCCTGGGATATTACCACTGATGTGTTTTAGATTTTGACCTTGCGTGTGACCTTGACCTTTATTGCTCAAAACCTAATGGGTTCTTCATTGACCCATTATCTATCATTCCTGAAAGCTTCGTCAAAATCTGTTGAGAACTTTTTGTGTAATCCTGCTGAAAGTCAGACAGACACAAATGTAATAACTCCTTGGCAGAAGAAATAATAAAACAATAGAAAATAACTGTTAGCTATAGCATACTATACTATGTACACGACTACATACTGAGGATACCCACCATCATCTCTTCATTATTCTTGTTTCATTTAGAAAAAAGAATGATTTCCCAGTTTAAAGGAGCTTCTAGAACAGAGGAGGTCAGTCCAGGTCGTGGAAGGCCACTATCCTGCATGGTTTAAATGTTTCCCTCTTCCAGGACACCTGACAGTCATCATCATTCTTCTGCAGAGTTTGATGACAGCTTTATCGTTTGAATCTGTTGTGTTGGAAAAGGGGTCCATCTAAAACATGCAGGATAGGAGCTCTAGAGGACCAGCATTGGACACTGTTCTTGAAGTCTCTCCCTCACCTTTCCACACTTCATCAGGAAAATCGGTTCTGCCTGTTGCTCACAGGTGTGTTCAATCAGCTGCCCAGTACACTGCAAAAAATACCCTTTTAAGAATAAGTTTAAAAAAAATTTATATAAAGTCGTGTTCCGAGTCACGGGGGCAGCAGCCTCAACAAAGCAACCTAGACAGTCCACTCCACCAGGCGTTCCCAGGCCAATCCTGAGGCGTTCCCAGGCCAATCCTGAGGCGTTCCCAGGCCAATCCTGAGGCGTTCCCAGGCCAATCCTGAGGCGTTCCCAGGCCAGCCCACGGCGTGACCTGGGTCGGCTCAGAGGTCTCCTACCAGATGGACATGCCTGTAACACCTTTCCTGGTTGTCACGACTTTCCAATGCTCTGCTAACCCTTGGGTCGGTACCAACACGTTAAGGCCAACTGTTTCCCAAAGTGCGTGGTTGACCCTCCTTCCTCAAATGCTTCAGTTTTCTACTGGTCAAAACCAGAAAAGGTGGAGTCAAAGCTTAAACCAATCCCATCATGCTGTCCTCCGATGTATCCAGAAGAGGTGGAAAGTAACTCAGTAAAAGTACTTCATTACTGTACTGAAGTAGAATTTTTAGATATCTGTACTTTGAGTATTTATTTTTGTGGCAACGTTTTACTTTTACTCCCTACATTTTGAATAAATATTTGTACTTTATACTCTTTACATTTCTATAAATACCAGTACTTTATACTCTTTAAATTCCTATAAATACCAGTACTTTATACTCTTTACATTTTAAGGATAGATGTTACTTTTTCAAACTAAACAGATGTGAAAGTATGACATTATACATTATAGTTATGTGACTATTATCTTACAATTTTAATATTTTATCTTAAAAATTATATATTTTTTTTAAATCTCATATGTACAACTTTGTTTAAATGTCATGATAAACTTTTTATCTCAATTGTGACTTTTTTTCCCGTCCTAATTTTCTTGTCCATGTTCTGAAAAAGGGTTCTATGATCCCTGCAATCTTGTATCATCCACCCACCTTAGCTCTCCTTAAGTTAGGGTTGAGGGTTTTTACTCAATTTTCAATTAAACATGAAAAATGTCCTGCAATTTGGCAGTGATGGTATAAACAGTAACAGCCCTGGGAACATAGAACCCTTTATTTGAAAAAGGGTCCTATGTTCCTCATTCCCATAAAAAGAGGGGAACATAAATACACTCCCTGTTATGGCTACTTTTCTTTTTCCAAAAATCAAAAAAGGTTCAAATTCAAAAAGGTCAAAATATAAAAAGAGTCGTCAGTGAGGAGGAGGTTTAAGAAGAATATAAAGCACTCATGGAGATGTTTATGTTTTCAAAAATACTTAAGATTTATTCAAATAAACAAAAACATCATCCGGGTTGACTTACAAAAATAAAACTAACTTAACGTAGTATGTGTGTGGTTGAAAAACTATCACTCCTCATTCCTGGACACCAAGAGAAAAATCGCACAGCCTACCTGGTGGGGACACTCTCTAATTAAAGGTGAAGGGAGGTGCAGAGCCTGGGCATGAGGAGGTCAAAGGTCAGAGGCAAATACAAATAAATAAATAATTCAAATTATTTAGCCTTAGCATTATACAAATAATAATTATAATTCCAAATAATAAAATGGGCTCCAACACTCCCCTGAAAACAGACACAACAAACCCCGCCCCCTTTCACACATTTTACCTGATTTGCCCCATATCGTATTATAGCAAAAACATATTGTTACTGTGACCTTTGACCTACATTCATCAAAATATAATGGGATCTGTTCTGGACCACCTCACACTTTTCCTAAAAATGTCATGGAAACGGGTCCAGTAGTTTTTATATAAAGTTGCTGACAGACAAAAAAAGCAAACCAAAATCCCCTCTCCCTTTTTGGGGGAGGGGGTAATATGACGTAATCACCCCAAGAACAACTTATCAGTGAGATATAAGAACTGATTTTTAGACGATAAATCTGGAAAATGTGATGTCATGAAATCTTACCAAGATAATTTTCACTTGATCCATTGGCAGATTTTTTTTTTAGCTTAATTTATTTATTTTATTAATTTTTTTACTTTGTTTTAGAGGGTCTATTTTTTCCAGTGTGCATGTACTGTCGTCTGCATGAACACAATCCAGTGATGAACCTGTTGATGGAGTCACTGACTGTGTGGCCAGTCTTTTTGGAAGTGGAATGACTTCAACTAGCCAGAGCTATTGCAAAATGAGACGTTAAATGACTCAACAGGCGTATAATGTGTTGGAAACGGTGCAGAATTTACATTATGCAGCAGAGACGTCCACAAGTTATTAATTCCTACCAAAGATTAGAGGGTATAATCAATGCCAAATTGCTAATAAATCACCAGACAAATGGAATAATATTAACTGAAACTTCTTTGCTGGATGATTAATTGCGACCTCCAGACAGTTAGTCATTTCCATTTTTATGGTTCTGCCACGAAAAAGATGAATTAACAACAGTAAAGTCAAGGCTCCTAAATTTAATGCACAGTTTTAGAATTAACTACAGTTCAGTTCGTGCAGGTGAAAATAAGAGGGCACACATGAATGACCGAAAGATAAATAATCCATTAAACGTTGTCCAAACCTAGATTTTCCATCATGTCTTTCCTCCCTAACGGTGCCAGAGGTATCAGCACATTTATGATGACGCCACTGAAGAGTCCATGTAAGAATCACATGAGCACCTGCCTGCGTTTGTCTATTCAGCACATTAGAAAAGTGTCCTGTGTCCCCATGAAACACCTGTGTGTGCAGGTGTGTGTCCTTGTCTGTCGACTGAGCTTCGACCTTTAACCCATGAACACCTGAACGTCCACTGACGACCAACACCATCGACTGATGCAGCAGTTAATACCTGCTGATACATTCATCTGATCAATATGTGGAAATAACTGATGTAAAATACATGCATCTTTACTGTACTTTATACTCTTAACATTTATATAAATATATGTACTTTATACTCTTTACATTTATATAAATATATGTACTTTATACTCTTTACATTTATATAAATATATGTACTTTATACTCTTTACATTTATATAAATATATGTACTTTATACTCTTTACATTTATATAAATATATGTACTTTATACTCTTTACATTTATATAAATATATGTACTTTATACTCTTTACATTTATATAAATATATGTACTTTATACTCTTTACATTTATATAAATATATGTACTTTATACTCTTTACATTCTCAGAATAGACTCATTACTTTTTCAAACTAAACTGACGTGACAGGATGAAAAATCTGTCATTTCAGAGGGAAAATCAATGGAGGAGAGAAACTGTGACTTAAAATATTATAATTATATGACTAACCTCACAATTTTCACTTTTTATCTCATAACTTAAATTTTTTTTATTTCACAATTTCAACTTTCTAGCTCATTATTTTTACATTTTATCTCACAATTTTGACTTTTTCTCTTAAAATTCTGTTCTTTATCCCATATTTATATATATATTTTTTAAATCTCATGATGGCTTTTTATCTCAATTGTGACCCCCCCCCCTCTATTTTTCCTAAATCTTCAGCCTATATCCACAGAACTACGTACTGTGACTGAATCGAACACATTATCGACACAGTAACTCACTTTTAAAGGCTTTATTTTAGATACTTTTGAAACTTTAGGTTTTTTTCCTGGATTTCCTTGAAGTATTATTGCATTCATGAAAAAAAAAAAACAGTTTTACTTTATTACAATTGAGAATTTTTTTTTTTTTACTTCTACTTCAGTAAAGGAGTTGAATCAGTACTTCTACTAGAGTATCTGTACTTCTATTTAAGTACAGTATGTGTGTACTTTCACCACCTCTGGTATTAATACCAGTGAAGATGAGGCGTTAACACTAATGGGCATACAGTACAGTGTATAACAAGAAACATTATTAAAGTGTCTTATCAGAACTGTATCCTGGAGCTTTTTTTAGGTGAAATTAATTAAATGTGACAGGGTGATGGAGTGTTTCATTTCCAATGTGGCAATTACTGCTTTACACAACCATCTGCTCGTCTTCACGAGTCTGTATTTAACATGTTGTTCTGCTTCGGTGTCATGCAACGTTCAGGGTACCTTTCAAGTTGAAGAATATTTTAAATCTCTTTCAAAAATCACAAAACAAAAAAATCCCAACACATATGAGAATCCATTTTTTCCTCTCACCCATAGTTTACAGTATGAGTGTCAGAGAAAAGACACAGTGTCCTCCAGAATAAACAGGATACAGACGAGCAGCACACTGTAAACGACACTAACAAGATAGTCTGGAATCTGCCCCCAACTGTTTCCAAGCAGGATGCAACGTATCTGTGGCTCAGTTGGAGGCAGATCAATAAATCCAAATGATCCACATGAATGAGAGACAAGAGGGACACGTGGAGCGTCCACTTCTGTCAAGGATAATGTTTAACAGGGCACAGACTTTCCAAACCATGATTAGCATTTGTCATCGTCTGGGCACAGAAGCATTAGTATTCTGTCTGTCTGTCTGTCTGTCTGACTGTCTGACTGTCTGTCTGTCTGACTGTCTGACTGTGTCCATCAGTGAGATTAAGTGTGACCCAGATCACAACACTTCCGGGAACTCTTTTATCAGTATAAATGTCAGACAATAAACCTGTTGGTTATGATTAAACTTTTCCTCTGATGCCACAGTTTGTTTTGTTTTGCTGTCACACCTGAACAGTGTTCAGACTAATGTGTTACATATGGAGTAAGATAACTGTCCATATATTCGTGTCCACATATTGGATACCTGTGCGTATTTGTCTGTAGTTGATGCAAAACATACAGTAAATATTTGTGAATTCTCAAATGAGTCCAGTTGTGCATAAAAAAAAATGTGCATGTATTTTATCCATTAGAATGAATGGAGGCGTCACAGTGGTTAACACTGGTGGCTCAAAGACAGAAGGTTGTTGGTTCTATTCCCACACCAGACCTTTCTGTGTGGAGTTTACATGTTCTCCTCGTGTCTGTGTGAGTTTTCTCCAGTTTCCTCCAAACATCCAAACACATGCACTGACAGATTAAACTGGTTAAACTGGTTAATCCCAGTGTCCTGCACGTTTTCTTCTTCTTTTGTTTATATAAATAATTAAAAATAAATAAAGAAATAAAATACATATAATTTTAGTTTTTTATTAAATAAATAACAAATAAAACCAAAAAAAATTATATATATATATATATATATATATATATATATATATATATATATATATATATATATATATATATATATATATATATAAATCCCCCTCTCCCTTTTTTAAGTCAACAAATATTGAAATTTAAATAAATAAAAATATTTTTTAAGTAATTACATTTAAAAGAAAAAAAAATCCAATTTTTTTGTTTTAAATAAAAAAAGAACACATTTCAAAACATGCCCTCTTTTTTAAAGAAAAAATTATAAATAAATAAAAAATAATGTAACATTTTTGAAAATGTAAAAATGTATAAATACTAAATCAAAGAATTTTTAAAAAAAATATTTTTTCATAATAAATAACTTTTTTTTTTTTTAAATGTCTCTCTCTTACATCACACTTAGAAGCCATTCCATCATTGTCAGGTTCTGAAGAGTTTTGTGATAGAAGAGGAAGAATATGTAAAACATGGGCCATGAGGACCGCATTTGAGAAGCACTGGGTAAATCTAAATCACCCATATGTGTGAATGTGACAGTGATTGTTTGTCTATATATGTTCAGTCTAAGATCAACTGCAGACTCATACAGGGTGTACCCCGCCCCCAGTGACCCCTGTGACCTTAGTGAGGATAAAGTGGGTTCAGATGACGAGACGAGAAGACGAGTGGAAAAGTTAAGACTTCAAAAATGAAAAGTAGGACTTCAAACTTTACAGCTCGCCTTCCTTTGGTATGAATACGACTTCCCACAAGAGACTCAACTGTCAAAATACGTCATCACCTCATCCACAGGCATTACTTGTTGAGAAAAACATCGATCAGGCCATAAGTCATGTGGTGATGTCTGTGAATATTTTCAAAAAAGATAAAGTATTTAATTTAAATTATTTAACTTTTGATTAATTATTAATAATCATTAATTTAATAATGGATTGGATTTATATAGCACTTTTTGTCCACTCAAAGCGCTTCACATTAATGATCCATTATTCATTCACTCTCACATGGTCTCTCTGGTGGTGGTAAACTATATAGCATGGCAGCTATGTTACACCTATGGTCCCTCTGACCACCACCAAACATTCATACACCACAGTGAGTGATACTGGAGGTAAAGAGGGTGAGGTGTTTTTGCCCAAGGACACAACAGACCAACTAGGACAGAGCGGGATTTTAACCACCAACCCTTCAGTTACTGGAAGACCCACTCTACCAACTGAGCCATGGCCACCCCAAGTAGAGTCTGTTAAAATCTGAGAAGAATTAGCGAATATTAGCAAAACAAATTAATTATTATTATTATTATTACATTTTATTTGTATATTGCTTTTCAAATATACTTGACATGAAGTAAAAATAAAACAATAAAAGCCAACTACAATAAAAACTAACACTAGAAAACAAAGCAATCACACATTAAAACACATTTTTAAAGTAATCAAACATTAAAACCAATCTTAAATAAATGAGTTTTTAAAAGAGACTTAAAAGTGTTGAGGTTATTATAGTGATGGATGGTTGAGGGGAGTGAGTTCCAGAGGTTTGGGCGGCGGGCGAGGAAGTAACAGAAGAGGATCTGAGGCTGTGGGAGGGGTCATGAGGTGGGAGGAGGTCAGTGAGGTAGGGGTGTGGGGCCTGGTGATAGAGGGCTTTATGGGTGAGAAGAAGGAGGAGGAGCTTAAATATAATTCTGTGTTTGAGGGGTGGAGCCAGTGGAGGTGTTAAGAGTACAGGAGTGATGGGATGGTGGGAGTGGGTGAGGAGACAAAAGAGTAAAGAGTTTTTTCATGTATCATAATATGACAGCAGTGTTTGGAAGTAGATCTGACACCAATATTTATTTGGACTAAAACTTCTTCTCTTGTTCATTCTAAGAATTTCTCATTTTGAGCCCAGACTTATCATGGAAACTTGATCCAACCATCATTTAAGACTTGAGTTTTCTTTAACACTAACACACATGAGGTAAAATGTCATTAGTTTTATTCTGGAATGATTTTACCAGTGACCAGTGATATTGTTATTAGACTGTAATTAAGTTTTTTTGCATATGATCTCCATAAAGTGAACAATGATTAACATTAGAGTAACTTAAAATGTTTTTACGACGTAGTTTTCACACAGACCAGTGTACGTTTGCATAAAGAAAAGAATCCAAATGAAGTGCAGTGCAAATACATGAAAACTGAAATAACAATCTGCACTTCCTTCCCACATCTGTGAAAGAATCAGTCATATTAAAACAAGGCCGAGGGTTTGAAGACATGAAGGGTAAAGGTTTGGTGTCAGAGTCTCACAACAGTGATAGTTTTCAGTGCTTGCACAGTGTGTTTGTTCTCCATATGGGACGGTAAAAGCATACATAAGGCTGGAGCTGCTGTTTGACGTGTCTGTGTTTGACTTGGGCTGGTTTGCAGCAGAGGAGATTGATTAAGGCTTCGTTCTCCAGTCTGGCTCATCTTTCTAGAAAATTAAAGTTCGGCTTGAAAAGTTTAAGTTTAAAAAAAATAAAAATAAAAATCTGAATTTGCTTGTAGTTTATTTTCAGTTACTAAACTAGTATTCAGAGAATGCCTAATCTCACCCCTACTTGAATATATATATATATATATATATATATATATATATATATATATATATATATATATATACACACATATATTAGGGTTGTCAAAAAAAATCGATTTTAGATACTAAATCGATATTGACCCTTGGTATCTAATTAGATACTAAGTTGCTGGAAAATCGATTTTTGTTTTTATGGCGCGTCGCCGCTTTTTTGTAGCGGGTAACGTTAAGAATTGTAAACAGGTATCAACGCGGTCAGCTCTGGCACAGCCGTAATGCCGGCGTGTAAGTTAAAGTCTCTTTTTTTCTCCAGCTGCCTCTGACAGCACACGGGATGACGCCAGTGCGACCACAGACCTATACACTATTTCTATAGGTCTGTGATTGGACCATCCGATGCAAATTTGGTTTTAAAGGCCTCGATATAGTCGAACGTCTATGCGCGCGGGCGGCAGCCAGGCGGTAGCGCATAGTATCACGTTACCACCACGGAGGCCACCGTGAGCATGTCAGCCTATCATTTTTGACGTGCGCGCTGCTAGTCCCGCAAGGGGTCCACGGTGGTCACATGATGCAATACGCTGCCGCCCGCGCACATAATGCTCGACCATAAAGAGTCTTGCAGTTAGCACTGCAGAAGGGCTTGAACAAAAAGATAGACCTACCTTAACTTACCAAGAGATAGACATGCATTTATTCTGCACCTGCACTCACTAGCTTTTTTTAGCAGTCCATGGAGGACATTTTAAAAGGAATCCCTCACATCTCCAGTATCGAAATCGTATCAAGTATCGAGTATTATCCTTAGTATCGGTATCGAGTTGGAAATTTTAGTATCGTGACAACCCTAACATATATACACACACACACATCAATCCTATACAGCCAATAGAATCACCAGAATATCAGTAATACAACAAATACAACACAAGAGAGAAAACAAAAAACAATACTTTACTCTAAATTATTCATCTCTAGCCGTCTTAAATTACCAGCTTTTTCCTCTTCATTTAAAAAAAAACTGTCCAATACCATTCAGAAACATATAATAATACCTAAGTAATACCTTTGGTAGAGTGAGGGACGTTCACAGTTCCTCTACTAGGGGACGTTTGACAGATTTTGTTCCCCCAAGAGTCTGTAGTAAAATAGGTAAGGATTCGTTTTTCTATGTAGCAACTTGTCTGTGGAATAAGTTACCACGAAGTATTAAGAGCAGCACAAGTTTGATTCAATCCAATGTTTTTAAATATATAATATCTGCACATTTCAAACTGCAAGGCTCGATAAACAGTTTATTCGAGATAAGATTAAATCGATGTTTGCAACTTTGCAGTGCATCTGCAGTGTATGATGGGATGTGACCACAGGAAGTGGACAGACAAGACAACAGCAGGGAAGTCCTCTAATAAACTCAAATGTTTATCTACTTTGCCTTTTATACTGAAAAAAAAACCCATTTGGCAGTATTTCACAGTTTTCTAACAATTGCCTCTTTTCTAAAGGACAGATAGTGATGACTAAACTGTCCCAAATCACCTCATTGATTTCCCTGAATATTCATTTTCAGCAGATGATGAGGAATCATGGAGGCAGTGCATGGTTTGTTCGTACATTTTAATGTTGTGAATTACACCAATCGAGCAAATAATGTGCTGCCTGAAGCCTTAATGGTTGACTGATGAATAGCAGACATGGATTCTTCATGTCCTTTAACATGTGGTAAACAGTGCCATTACCATCTGTCTGCCTTCACTGCTCTGCTTTGCATTTTCAGCAGCTGTTGTCATCCACACTGGCCTCAATGGCTGCCAATAATCCTCATGCCAACTTTCCTCAGATGGTCCAAAGGTCAGTGATGAGTGAAACAAGAAAGTCACTATACTGCTCAAAAGAGGCAGATTGTTTGTTTCATCCATCTATCCATCTATCTATCTATCTATCAGAGGTGATCAAAGTACTCACATTCTGTACTTAAGTAGAAGTACAGCTACTGGTGTGAAAAAAATACTCTGATAAAAGTAGAAGTACTGATTCAACTCCTTTACTGAAGCAAAAGTTTTTTTAAAAAAAGTAAAATGTTATAATTGTAATAAAGTACAAAAGTAAAACTGCATTTTTTTTTGCCATGAACGCTATAATACTTATTTAACCAGGAAAAATCTGAAGTATCTAAACTAAAGCATTGAAAAGTGAGTTACTGTGTAGAAAGTGTTTTTGATTGGGTCACTATGCTCAGTTTTATGGGTATGGGCAGGGAATGGAGGGGGGGGGGTTGAGATAAACAGGCATCATGAGATTTATTTTTTTTTTATTACAAATGAGATTTTAAAAAATGCATAATTTTAAGAGGAAAAAGTCAAAATTGTGAAATAAAAAGTCTAAATTATGAGCCAATAGTCAAATAGCTATAATATATAAAGTCACAGTTTCTCTCCTCCACTCATTTTTCCTCTTGTGACTTATTTTTAATACCGTCACGTGTTTAGTTTGAAAAAGTAACAAGTCTATTCTGAGAACATAAGAGTATAACGTACAGATATTTATGCAAAAATGTAGGGAGTAAAAGTAAAAAGTCGCCTAAATTTATACTCTGGTAAAGTACACATACCTAAAAAAATCTATCACTGAAACTGAAATTACAAAGACTGTCAGGCCCACAGTGCAACAATGAACATAGAAAAAATATATTTGAAAATATTTCCAAAACGGAGTAGATCATATCTATGGTCAGAGTGACACAAGACGACACACACTCATTTACAGCTAATAAACTAACAACATATTTTTTACTTCTGCTAATGGAACAAACATGTTCAACTGATAAATGTAAAAAGCTCTTCAGGTTTTACATTATACAAAAATACAGAGCACTATAAACACTACAGTGTTTTTGTGTTTCATGTAAATAGTTAACATCTAATAACTACTTCATAGGAGGAAGTCCATAATAGTTGAGTGCAGAGTGCACAGTTATTACACGCACTGGAAATTCATGGTTTCATTGCATTCTTTTTTAAAAACATAATCCAGTATTTCTATAGAAATGTAGCTGTATGCAACAGCAAAGCTTAGCCTACGAACAGGTTGTTGTTTTTAAAAAAGAATGCAATGAAATTGTGAAATTCCAGTGCGTGTAACTGCACTCGACAATCGACTATTCCAGACTTCCTCCTAAAGACGCCTCCTGCATCTGGAAAGGTCCATGTGTGTAGGACAGTAACTGTGGACACACTATCTGAGGACATGAAGACCTCAGGACACTTGGCTTTGTCTTTAGGGACCCTCTACTTACTACCACTGTGTGATGTTGTTTAAACTTTATTAGATTGGGTCTAAAAATAGAGTTTGGTGTCAGTGATAAACACATGTTCTAATCACTTCCATATTAACACAGTTTGACTCAAAATGGCAAAATTTACATTTCTCAATGTACATCTGAATGGTGTGATTTTAATGTTAATTACATGTATGAACTCCTGTTGAGCTGCATTTTGTAAGAACGGTGCATTTAGGAATAAACAAATAAAATGTAATAACTTTTTCATTTCATTTTGTAATAAACTGCCCCAATGCATTTTATAACATTATGTAATAAGGTTTTACATTTTGCAGCAGCAGGTGCTTTGGTGGTGTGGCATTAAAACTCAAGGAGCTGTTTGGGAAACATTCCAAGTGATTTATGGCTTGGCTGGTAATTAGACATATTAGACATGGATAATTTTCAATTACAAATATAATTTGGAAATAGAAAAAGTTTATTACAAAATGTGACTCAACAACTCCCAACCATCTAAAAAATGAGCTAAACTTATTTTCACTCTGGATAATCCCTTTAATGCATCATCACACCTGTCAGATCCATCTAATTAGTGAAAATGAGGAATGTTCCAGCTTCCTTTGAATATATGCAAGTCAGCTGATTGAATCCACCTGGCACTGACCTAACCTGCCTACGTTATTTTAGCAACCGTTTATGAAAACAAACATTAGCGCAGGTAATACTAGAGCGCATGTGAACTCAACAGGAAATCTACCATCTGCATGTGTGACCAACATTTACAGTATGCACACAAACGTCTTTCAAAACGAGCACACGTGGAACAACAGAGGAAACATGATCTTCACGTGGTCAGTCAATGCTGTAAACCCTTTAAATATCTCTGCCCTCTTAAACAGCAGGGCCTCTGTGACCCACATGTGTTAAAGACAAATATAACTACCCATAATGACAGCTACTACCTAGAGAGCAGTGATTTTCTGTTAAGACTGGGACTGAAAAGCAAAAGGGTGGGGGTGGGGGGGGTTTACTCTACTCTGTGCTAACCGCTGAAGTGGATGTAAACAGTAAACAGGAAGTTCTTCTTTGGTCAGAGGTTAAACAGTAACACAAAAACAAAACATGAGCTCCAAACTATGTCCATCATGACAACATTATTATCTCTAATCATAATTATTGAAATGTTGAAAACTAGAATTGAAAAAAAAAATATTCTATTTGAATTAAATAAAACTATAATAGGATTATGGAGTCATTTAATAGGTTATTAGGGTCTTCATCCCACAGGCCACATTAGGACCGATGGCGGGCCGCAAGTGTGAGACCCCTGGTGTTACACAGTAGGACATTAACGACTTCGGTTTTGTTCAAGTCGACTTATCCGTTAATAAAGTCGAAGTCGACGGGTAGTGATGACGTCATCACATTGTCAGTGGAGAAACAACACAGACACACGTCTGTCCACAATCAGTAAGTTGTATTAAAGTTCACTGCAACATAACAACGTCCACTGACAAGACACAAGCGTCAACGTTTTAACAACAACAAAACAAAGGCTAACGTTAGCAAAGAGTTTTCTGTTAAATTTAACTGAACAACATCAGTAGGTGAACATATGTCTGCATTTGGTCTGGACCCACGGCTCTAAAAACGGACTGTCCACACGTCTGTCACGTGTCCTCACTTTTTATATTAAGTGCAAAAAGTTTAAGTCAGCGGCCGAGACCAACACCACACTGTCCACATCATGTTTGAGGAAAAAAAAAAAAAGCGTGTTGTCTGAACTGCTGCTTATATCACTCAAATTAACTAGTGGATACCTCTGTAGATATGAGAGAGAGAGAGCGAGATAGAGACCAAAAGAGACATTGACAGAGAGAGAGAGACAGAGAGAGAGCGAGAGCGAAAGAGGGAGATAGAGAGCGACAGATAGAGAGAGAGAGAGAAAGACAGAAAGAGAGAGTGAGAGAGATAAAGAGAGACAAACAGAGAGAGAGAGAGAGAGATAGAGAGCAGAGTCCTGCACGGTTCTGATTTTGACAAACCGCAACCGCCCGTACCCGTCATGTTTAAACTCGTATCCGACCCGTTTTCCGACGAAAAAAAAAACCAAAAGAAACAAATCCGCATCCGAACCGACCCGCTATAAATGAACCCGATATCCGACCCGAACCCGAAAGAAAATGTCAGATAGCCAAACTTAAATACAAACATTTATTGCCACGAATATCCTGAACAGTGACATAGCCAAGGCAGAGCCAAATAAAAATGTTATTAACCTTTTAGCCTATGAACCGCAAATTAGACCCGCGATCACCCACGTCCGACCCGAACCGAACCCGTATCTGACACAGCACAACATTTTTCACCCGTTTCGTGAAAATCTGCGGGTCACCCACGGGTACCCGAACCCGTGCAAGACTCTGAGTGTGAGAGTGAGATAGAGAGTGACTTGTTGACTCCTCCAAATTTAAGTCGACTAGTGCTATTGGAGTCGTCATGTGGATGTTTCAGTTAATGCTCTATTACACAGTTGTGATGTGATGCTTTATAGTGTGGTGTAGGTAACCCAGTCTGTGATCAGTCAGTGTGTCAGAGGGCGGGTGTTTGGTTAGAGAGATGAAAGAAAGCAGGAAGAGAGGAAAGGGTGAGTAGGTGAGGAGGGCAGGGTGGGTGGTGGTGGGGGGAGGGGGTTATAATGTATCACAAACATAAGGATTAGTTCTTGGAGATAAATGTTCTTTTCCCCACACTGCTGAAATGCTCAATAATACAGTCTGGTCCAGGCTGTCTGTCTGTCTGTCTGTCTGCCTGTTCTGAATCACTGTAATGACTCAGACACTATTTTGTCTCTTCACTGCTTTAGACCCCATATATAGACCCCATATATACCCCCCCCCAAATTCAGCTCTTCTGCCCCTGTGTGTTTGTGTGTTAGCATATGCCTGTGGAGGAAGGAGAAGTCTTTACATTGACCTTTGACCCCTCTCTACACACGTGTGGCATGCTGTTCCAGGATGAATAATATTGCTAATGATCCTTCCGCTCCTCCTGCTGATCAAAGACGTGTTGTTTTTCTGTAGCCGCTACAAATTCTGCCCGACTTTCTCAGGTTGAAACAGCCTCCAGGAAATTAATTCAACAGATGCTTTGAATTCAACGCAAACTTTTACTTGACTGCAGGGGATGTGCACACAGTCCAGTGTTTGTTCAACCAGTGACAGGTTACCGTGGGAACAAACGTGGAAATAAGTAAAGCTCTGTCAATTCTTACATTTTAGGATTTTAAAGGGAAAAGTGTCCCCTTTATAGACTATTAGAATGGTTTAGTTTTTTTATATACAATTTTAAACAGAGTGTGAGGACCAGGATAAAGTATTTAGGCGACTTTCATTACCACACCATATACCAGAAATAAAGAGGAATTGGGTTAGGGTTATTTTTTTTTATTTTTAAATTATTACTTTGATCATTTGACCTTTGTAAGCTCAATACAGGATATTCTTTTGTTGCCAAGTACTGTATTTCTGCATATATTTGGAATATTTCAGCAACATTTTTTGGTGTTTTTTTTCTGTATTGTAGAAGAGTTTTGGAATTAGTTATGAATTTTTCATAACTTTTTAGTTTATTTTACTGTTTTATATATTTTTTGTCTTTCAAAGTGCATTTTGTGGGAAACCGAGTTGCTCGCCCCAATAACCTTCACATTTGCTGGTGTCCTGAAATGTTTTTTCGATATATTTTTTGTACATGTGAAGTGATTTTTTAAAATTATTATTTTGATAATCTGACTTTTTTTAAAGCTCTATATGGGACGTATACTTTTGTTGCAGAGTATGGGACGGTTGTCAACCCTCGTCTCCATCCCCATCCCATCGCGCCTCAATAAATAGATATCAGGGAGTTAAACCTGGGAACAGTTGAGTGCAGCAGCTGACATGGGGAACCTGATCCCTGGGTTTTCCAGCAGCACAGCTTGTGCACTGCAGACATTCCTGGCACGGGGGGGTCATCGTATCTTCCCGTCCTACCTCAGTTGTGCCCTATTAGCTTTCGTGTCTTTCAGTGGAGCTTTTCCATTAACACACCAGGTGGGAAAAACAAGTTGCACAAGATATATTTTTGTCCTCAGTGCAATTTCAGCCATATTCCTCTGTTGTCAACTTCCTTTCCTAAAAACTTCGCATCGTCCGCTTCCTTTTTTCTTCTTTTTTTTTTTGCATTGTGGGCATGTTGGAAAGAGTTTCATGAAGTGACATCCCTACACACTTTAATCCAGATATAATTGAGTTTCCGTGTGTGTTTGGATACTTGACAGCCAGACAGGGGGTCAGTGTTTTGGACGCCATGACCAACCGCCTCACCATCTGTACGCGCTGCACACAAATTAAGAAGCGCCAACAAGATGCTGGTTCAACGGAGCACAGAGTTTATGAGACAAAAACCTGCCAAAAAAAAAGTCTAGAATATGAATGGTGCCGCCCATGGTGCCCACTGCCCCTTACTGGTGCCCCAACGGCATTGAGGATGGGTTAAATGCAGAGGACACATTTTGTGCGGTGGTGCAGTGGTTAACACTGGTGCCTCACAGACAGAAGGTTGTTGGTTCTATTCCCACACCAGAATGTGTGGAGTTTACATGTTCTCCTCGTGTCTGCGTGGGTTTTCTCCAGGTACTCTGGCTCCTCCCACCATCCAAACACATGCACTGATAGGTTAACTGGTTAACTAGTTAACTGGTTAATCTACACACATTCATAGGTGTGAATGTGACAGTGATTGTTTGTCTATATATGTTCAGTCTTGAGATGAACTGGAGACTCCTACAGGGTGACCTCTGACCCCGTCTTCACCCATTGTAGCTGGATTAGGCCCCCAGTGACCCCTGTGACCCTAGTGAGGATAAAGTGGGTTCAGATGACGAGACTTTATTCAAGACAGAGAGAAGGATGGATCGGGAGGTCGACAGGCAGATTGGGGCGGCACTCGCAGTAATGCGGGTGCTAAACTGACCCATTGTGGTGAAGAAGGAGCTAAACCAGAAGGCGAAGGTTTTGATTTACTGGTCGACCTACGTCCCAACCCTCACCTATGGTCATGAGCTTTGGGTCATGACTGAAAGAAGGAGATCACAGGTACAAGCATTGGCAGGGTGGGCGGGCTCAGCCTCAGAGACAGGGTGAGAAGCTGGGACATCTGGGAGGGACTGGGAGTAGAGCCGCTGCTCCTCCATGTCCAGAGGAGTCAGCTGAGGTGGGTCAGGCATCTAGTGAAGACGCCTCCTGGACACCTCCCTGGGGAGGAGTTCTGGGCATGTCCATTCGGGAGGAGACCTTGAGGACACACTGGAGGGACCGTATCTTTTAGCTGGCCTGGGAACACATCGGGAGTCCCCTGGAGGGGCTGGCTGAGGTGGCTGGGGTGCTTTGCTCACCCACGACCCAGACCGAGATAAACGGCAAAAGATGACGACTACGAGTCAAGGAAAAGAAACATTTTAGTGGACAAGTGTGTACAGTCACTGTCCAAGACTGTAAATGTTAAATTAAAAGTAGACTCTCTCTGATGAGAGGACATTCCACAACCTCTACACTATCATGCAGTGGATGGACAAGAAGTTAGTGGAACCACTGTGGGCTGTTCATAGAAATGTACAACTTCTGCCTAGAGCAGATATGTCAAACTATTTTTCTTTCAAGGGCCACATTCATCCCCATTTAATTTCCTGTGGACCAGTAAAATAACACATGTACATATAAATATAATGTAAACAAAAACTGCAAACGTTTGTCTGAGATTTAGTGCAAAACACCCCCATTAAATTAGGAAAATATTTTCTTTTACAAACTATACAAACAAAAAAGATTGGAATAACCAGTAAAAAACCTTCACATTTCGTAGGAAAATCAAATGCAATTTTAATGTTTTGCTTCAACATCTCATTTTTACACAAAGAAGCAAAAAATGGTTAAAATTGCATTTATTTTCTTTAGACATTTCATGTTGTTCATACTTGTTCAAGTTTTTCACATTTTATTGTTACATTATAATTTTTAAATGGAAAGATTTCTATATTTTCATGTTATTTTTTTCCAACTAAAGCTGCTAAAATTTTGAAGTTGTCGTTATCAGCATAATGTAAAATATTTTTCACATCAAACCTCGAAGAAAATATGGATTTATAATTTTTGGTAGGTTTTTATATTATTTGACTCTAGATGATATTGGTGTGTATGTGGAACCTGAACTAAAATCTGTTCCACAGCCTTGACTGTGGAATTATTGATCTTTACTAATTCATCCAAGGGGCCGCATTAGAACCTTTGGCGGACCACATTTGGCTCCTGGGCCACATGTTTGAGACCCCTGTCAGTTTTTATTTCCCCAAACTATGGATCTAAGGTCCGCTGCAAGTGTTCATATTTTTTAAAGCAAACTGAAAACCTACCTTTTAGCTAAACTTGTAATTACATTTTTATGTTTAACATTATTTTATTCTGCTGGTTTTATGCATTTATTCATTTAATATTATTATTATGTATTACATTTATTCATTTTTAACTGTACTGACAACTGCAGGATAATGGGAGGTCAGATATAAAAAGCTTTGTGCTACATGTACCATGTGAAAAGTTCTATTTAAATATAGTTTGATTGATTATTCCTCTTTTATCATTGAGATAGATATCCCAAAGGGAATTCTGTGAACTCCACTGCTCGCACACACACATACAATAAGATTAAAAGTTACCATCAAGAGATTAAAAACAAATAAATAGATGGATAAAAGCCACAAGAGCTAAAAAAAAATGAATGAAAGAGTCAGAAATATGTTAAAAACAAAAGCTACCCATACAATAAAAAGCACATTAGATAACTGTAGTCAGACCAGCGGAACTAAAGGCATCAAAAGTGCAGCAATCATCATCATCATCATCATCATCATTTTTTTGCAGTGATCCTAACTTTGTTTTGTCAACTATTTTATGGCTGATACCAATTTTTTTTTTTTTACATCAGCCTTAGCTAATGACCAATAAAGGCTTAAGCCACTATTTTGATCCAAAAGTGATATTTTTTTCTTTATCAAATGAAAAATGTCAGAAATTTTAAAATTACAGTTAGAAAATATGACTAGGGAGATAAACTGATAAATATACACCTTCTGTTTTTATTATTTTCTTCATTTTCTCCCTTTTTTTATTTTCTCTTCTTTTTTCTTCTTTGTTTATTTTTCCACCTGTTCCTTTTCTTTTTTCTTTCCTTTTTACCCTTTTTTCTCTTCTTTTTTTCCTTCTTTAAAGAAAGAAGAGGAACAAAAGAGAAGAAAGAAGAAATAGAAAGAAAGAAGAAAGAACTAATTGTATTTGTATTATACAATTATACAACAAAATTCCTCCCACCTGTCAGTAAATCATGCAATTTATTCTCTGAATGGTTCAGTTTCTGTGATGTTTGCAAATGTTGCTGAACCACTGAAACTTGTTTTGAAGAAAATTGTGAATTAAATGGAAATTGAAATATCTGCCAGAAAAACTGCAATTCCATTTTGTCTTAAAATCCTTCAGACCAAGATGTATATGGAGTTTATAGCTTGTGGTAACTGTCAACACTACAGTAGATTACAACACATTACAAAACAATTTATAATACGAAAGAAAAGACAGAAAGAAAAAAAAGACAGAAGACAAAAAAACCCACTGTTCTATGTAAAGCCTTGACCAAAGTTGTACTGTGAAAATATTCCCATCTTTTCAACATTAATAACTAAAGTGTCATTCAGCAGCAGCGGTGGCATTACTGCAGCATTTATGACAGAAATAAATGGTATGTTATAGTGACAGAGAAAACCACTCTTATGAATATTGCACACTAGGTTATCACTAAAAATTTATACTATTTTTTTATATACATATTGTGCAGCCCTACCAGCATGTCCATAGAAATATTTGGATGTTTCTAAAATATACATTTTTGAATGGGAAATTACATGACATTTGGAAAACAAAACATTACTGTATTTTCTGGACTACAAGGTGCACTGAAAATTCTTTAATTTCCTCCAAAAACCACAGTGCACCTTATATATGGATTAATTCAGGTTGTGCTTAGTGACTGGGAATGTAGACTTTTTTTATCTAATGATGTTAACTTCACTTAATGCTCTTTATAATCCAGTTCACCTTATATAACCTAAAAGATAAAGCATTCATTTACAGTGCGCCTTACAGTGACTAAATATTGTTATCAACGAACCTTTATCACGTGACAAAAACGAGAAGAAACTACACGTAAATGTGGGTCTTGTAACGATAACTATAATTAAAAATATAAAATGCAGTTATAGATGACCAAAAAAACAGACAAAATGTGACTTAACAAATAAAAAATATTCCTAAAATGTCTCTTAGTTTTTGTTGACAAAAACAAAATGAGACGTTATTTTAATTATTTTAGCTGTGTTCTTGTTTATTTATTTTATTTTATTAGTTTTTTTGCTGTCTCTCGTGAGTAAGTCGTCAAAATTATGTCCCCACCAATGTCAACATCATGATTACCCCCATGGTCCAAACACACTGAGGCTGTTCAACCTTCAAAGGGAACAGATCACTCACCTTTAGAAATGAAGCCCCTGTTGAATCCTGCAGCCGCTCGGTGTGATGATGCACGACAATTATATCCAATCAAGTGATAATCAACCAACTGCAACAGAAATCCTGAGCTGACACAAGTTGAGCTGCAGCCCCTGTACCACCACTGCTGCTGCTGCTGCTGCTGCTGCTGCTGCTGCTGTCCTTCTCCTGGACTGGACTGACTCAGTGTGTTCACACAGGCTCAGCCCAGATACCATAAACTTTTCCCCTGACTGCTCACACCATCTGCATGCTGAGAAAGTGTCTGCTGGGGACAGGATGGCTGTTGCGGTCAACACAGTCACACATGGAGCACCGTTACAGCGGGAGTCCACACACACACACAGACACACACACACATATACACACATATACACACACTGTAGCCAACATACACTAGGCTGTGCAGCTCGTGCAGTCCTAACTCCTCTCGTCACAGTCGCTGGTGAGACACTCACGTTCAGTCTGACATAGAGAAGAGGGAGGAGAGAGAAAGAGAGAAGGAGAAGGAGGGGGAGAGAGAGAGAAGTATCTGAGGTCATGTTTGAGGAAGTGTAGAGATGATAGCTCTGACGGAGCCGTGCAGCTGCCGTAACCTACCGTGTGTTCCAGACTTCTGTGAATGTAACACGGTTTTTAATTCTCCTGTTTAATCTGTCATTTGTGGCTAATTCAACATGTAAACACGCAAATGTGATGACAAACATTTAACCGGTGTGTGTGAATTACCCCGCCAAAATGAGGAGTTTAAGTCTCCACCCCAGTTCCGGGAAGCTCGTGGGGCCTGAGATCGGAAAATTAATATATTGTATTAAATGGAAAATAAAATGTTAAAATGGTATCTGGTTTGTCATGTGACCTGAATCACACACATGTTGTACCTGATAATAAATGATAAATAATTGATGTGTTTCAACTGCTTCTGTTAACCAACGACTGATTCATTTGCGAGTAAAACCCGTAAACAATTTGGACTACACACCTGGCGCATATGTGACGTCACCACAAACGTCCACACCACAGCTGAGCGGAGTTTGACGTCACATACGCGACGCATTGTAGTCTCTTACTAAGCCTACATGAAACCTAACGTTACATTTACTTCCCATTAAAAACAGGTGGTCTGTCTATGACACATTAAATATATTTATTATTAACGACTATCATATGTGAATTTCAGAGCAATTGTCAAACGGAAACAGAATTTAGCTTCATTCGCTCCATTCACTCCCATTCACATTTTTAGCGAGCTAAGCACCCATGGACCGGAAGTAGAAGGGCGTGACTCCATGAACATTACAAACAATTTGTGCTGGATCCATGGATGGACTCATTCACATATTAGAATCTGTGCTGCCTGTTTTTATTTATTTTTTATTTATTAATTTGTTTTTAGTTTGTTTTGTCATTTTATCAATGGCTGTTCTAATGTTTTACAGTGGCCCACATTAATGCCACATCCACAGTAAATTCTAAAGATGTGTTTAGCTCAATGGTTTACTTCTCTTTTTATGTATGTATTCATTTAATTATTTTTAATTAAATCAACAACAGATTAAACATTATGGCAAAAAAAATAAACAAATTATACAAGTGAGATCAGAAAACTCAGTCAGGTTTATAAAATCAATTTCACTTCATTGCAGCATAAGGATGGACTGGTTTTTTTTCCTGTCTTGTTTGTTATTGTATGATGACCCAGGGCTTGGTATGGTTTTGGAAAAAAGAAAACCTGCACTGTGCGGTACGCCTGCTGCGGTGTTTTAAGACATTCATAAAAAAAAAAATAAATAAATAGTCATATGTAATGGAGCATGACACAGGAGTGGATTTTAACTCCCGTCCCATCCCACTCCCAGAGAAAAAAAAAAGACTGTTCACAAGACAAACTGTTCATCCATGTGTCCTGTTCATGCAGCACTTGTGGCTGCACTTATGTAGTGGAGTAAAACCTGTTAATCATATGTGAATTTCAGAACACTGATCAAACAGAGTCAGAATTTAGCTTGACTCGCTCCATTCACTCCCATTCAATTTTTTTGCGACCTAAGCACCCATGGACTCACTCACTCGCTCACTCATAATCACTGAAAGGGATTATACAGAGTAAGAATAAATTTCGCAAATTTTTTAGATGATTGGAAGTACATACATATCAGTGATGCATGGGCTGACCCAAAGTGAGTGGGCGCCTGCGGTCACCCGTGGTCATCCGCAGTTGCAGGTCATTGAAATGTATTTTTAATGATATTCGGGTTATGGTTGATTCAGTCATTTGTCGTTTGAGATAAACATTAAAATAACCTGGTAAATCATTATAACTTAAATATTAGGTACAAGGTATTTCTGTGTATGTGACGTACAGTACGTTGTCAGTATCCTACAATATGGAAGGAACAAGACACTAAATAAAATTGGGAGAGTGGAAGCTCCAAACACATGGGGTGCCATGACTCTGTTGGTAGAGCGTGTTGCCCATTAACCGGAGGGTTAATGGTTCAAATCCTGTTCTGTCCTACACTTTACCCTCTTTACCTCTAGTATATGAATGTTTGGTGGTGGTCACAGGGGGCGCAGATGCAAAATGGCTGCCACGCTTCTGTCAGTCAGATACAAATGTAGTTTACCACCACCAGAGTGACAATATGAGAGTGAATGAATACGGATCACTAATGTAAAGCGATTTGAGTGTACAAAAAAGCACTATATAAATCCATTACTGTTATTCTATTTTCTCAAACATATTAACTTACAAGCAATGCCATAAAATTTTGACAGAAATAAATACAGGTGTGTGGGTAAGGTCATGTGATGTTCATAAAAAACCATTGACTACTTCTTAAAAATGCGGGTCAAGAAGCAGGTCAGGTCCATCCTTTTCAAATATATTTCTTATAGTCCGAGTTATGGGCGGGTTAGTTAAAAAGACAGTCGGTTGCGGGTCGACCCGTGCATCACTGATACATACAGTTGACATCAAAATCACACCATTCAGATGTACCGTACAATAAGATGTTTCAACTTCGCCATTTTGAGCCAAACTGTGTTAGCATGGAAGTGTTTAAATCATGTCTTCTCACCGACACAAAACTCTATTTTTAGACCTCTTCTAAAGTTGTAGTTGTAGAAGATAACAGCGTTTCCATGGTAACTGTAGAGCCTCTCCATATGTGTCATATCTGATGAGCATGAAAAGACAACCAGCTGTATTTTACACTCATTATTTACATATTTGGATAGAATGATATGGTTTAGATCAGTAGACGGTTGTGTTCCATGGTGGATATCTCAGGGGTCTTTCTGGGTTAAGGTGTCTTTGTTGTTTTGTACAAATGACTTCACTGCAGGCAGCTTGACAAACATTTATTCAGTGACTCTCTCCTCACTTTGGTGAAAGTTCAGCTGTATACACACCAGTGGAAAGTGCATGTTGTTTATTTGGGAGTGGTTCAAATGAGTCTCTACACCTTAACCATGTGGTTATTTCCACTGAAGAACAGAGGTGGAAGTAACTTAGTAGAAGTACTTCCTTTAATGTACTGAAGTAGATTTTTTTATCTATACTTTACTAGGGTACTTATTTTTCTGACAACTTTTTAATTTTACTCCCTATATTTTTGTATAAATATCTGTACTTTATACTCTTTACATTCTCATAATAGACTCATTATTTCTTTAGACAAATGTGACAGGATGAAAAATAAGTTGTAAATCAGAAATTGTGACTTACTATATCTTAATTTTTACTTTTTATCTCATGATTATCAATTTCTTATCTCATAATTATGACATTTTTCCTCAAAATTTTGACTTTAATCTCATAATTCTGACTTTAAGATTTTCTCATCTCATAATTATTATTTTTTTAATATCCTATTTAGGAATCTTTCCTAAATTTCCTGTCCATACCCACAAAACTAAGTACCACGACCCAATAAAACACATTTTCTATACAGTAACTCACTTTTAAAGGCTTTTTTATTTATTTATTGATTTAACATTTTCTGTTTTTTCCTGGTTAAATATTATTTCATTCACAGCACAAAAAAATTCAGTTTGACTTTTTACTTTATTACAATTGAAAAGCTTTTACATCAGTAAAGGAGTTGAATCATTACTTCTAATTTTACCAGAGTATTTTTTCACACAAGCTGTACTTGTACTTATAAGAACAGAATCTGAGTACTTTGACCATCTCTGCTGAAGAACAAACCTGGTCAACTGAAGGGAAGTGGTTCATTCATAAAATGTTGTAAACTGGTGGAAAGACAAACCCATAAAGAGTCATTGAAATTCTACAACACATATACAGCTCTTCTAAACTCTTATACTTTATTACATTTTATTGCATTTCATTGTCATTATTATTATTTTTTGTTATATATTGTTTTAATACTGCTGTATCAATCGGAAATTGTCCAACAGGGAATCAATAAAAGTACAAAAGAACAATTAATCTTATCCTGTGGCTTTTTATGTGACTGTGGGTGACACCAGTCTATTACAAACTATATTCAGACGCTCACAGAAAGAAAAAAATAAAATACTCTATATCGAGGGTGTCAAACATGTGGCTCAGGTCCCAAATGTGGCCCGTCAAAGTTTCCAAAGTGACTCATACGGGATGGAATTTGTAAAATGGAAATGAATCCTATGTAATTGTTTTTAGTTGAGGTTCCACACACAGACTAATATTGTCTATAATTAAATAACAGCCAAATAACCTTAAAAAGGTGACTCCATATTTTCTTCTCGGTTTGATGTGGAAAAAAATATTACATTATGCCTTTAGAGAAATAATGAGAATTTAAGATTTTTGTCTTTGTTTTAGTGAAAAATGTAACAATTGTGACAATATTTACATTTACAAACTATCCTGTAAAAATAAGGAAGAAATATGTATTCTAGTTTACTGAACTGTTAGATAGACAGACAGATAGATAGACAAATGTATAAATACACAAATTTCGTTGTACCCCCCAGTACAATGACAATAAAGACTAATCTAATCTAATAGGTAGATAGGTAGATAATTAATAGGAATTATAGCAGTCCTTAAAAAAACAGGGACATTTACCATATTTTCTGGACTATAAGGCACACTGAAGACTTTAATTTTCTCTAAAAACCACAGTGTACCTTATAATCCAGTGCGCCTTATATGTGGATTAATTGTGGTTGTGTTTAGTGACTTGGAATTTTGACTTTTTATCTAATAATTTTGACTCTTTATATCATGATTTCTATTTTTTATCTCATGATTTTGACTTCACTTAATGCGCCTTATAGTCCAGTGTGCCTTGCATATAAAAAACCTTTAAAAATAAAAATAAAAAAATAAAGCCATTTATTGACATTGCACCTTATAGTCCAGTGCACCTTATAGTGTGGAAAATACTGTAAAATTATCACACACTTTGTACCATTTATTGTCCAATTTCTCAACCTTACATGTCTTAGTTACAGGGATCCACCTTCCAAACAATAAGTAATCTAATAATTACACTGCAGTAATGAGTTGAACCAATCCTCTATAAAGCCGAACACTGTACACACACAACTGCACTGTTTCTACATTCCCATGTGATGAAATTCAATGACTTGTTTTATTACAAAACTGTGTAAATAATGTTGTGAGCCAAACAAAAGTCCCTCCCAGACTCTATTCTAAAGTTCTTTTAAATACTGGAAAGCAGGTATGATTTCAGAGGTGTCTGTATGTGTATAGTACAAACAACTATTAAATGTATTTGTACATATTTTTCTATTATTGGAGTTAAATTATAGGATGACATAAATATACATTTAAAATAGGGTCGTCAAAATGAACACATTAACGCAGACCAATCCATCATCATGATTAATCTGATTACAAATTTTAATGCAATTAAATGGCATAGCTGTTTGTTTAAACTGTTGGAAGTGTCAAATAAACATGTTAATTGCATATATAGTCATATGTTTTGGATTTTTTTTCTGTATCTTTGAAGCGTTTTTGAATATGTTTGGAATTTTTCATTACGTTTTTTGCACTAGCTTATGTTTTGTTTTTGTTTTTTTCTGTCCACATTTTGTTTCTTTGTGTGTTTTTGTGTATTTTGTGGGAAATTTGAATACCAAAAAAAAAAAAAAAAAAAGGCAGACAGAACTGTTGACTGACTGGTATAAATATTTTGATCATGATAAATAAATAAATGAAATCCCTGTGATTAATCGGATAAAAATTAGAATAATTTCGAGATTTTTTGTCCTCAATTCAACCCCCCCCAAAAAAAAATATATATATATATAAAAATAAAACTTCCAATGAACAAGTGAAAATGATCTTGGTAAGATTTCTTGAAGTAAGATTTTCCAGATCTATTGTCGAAAAATAAGTTATTATATCTCACAGAAAAGTTCCTGTCTTATTTATAATAAGACAGGAACTTTTGTTATGAGGTATTTGGGCTAGAAATGATTAAAAAAAAAAATACACTTGGGAAGATTTTGATTTTTTTCCCAGTGAGAAATATAACATACACTGTCTGTAGTTGTTGCACATTTGCACATGTATAGATAAAGACAAGTTATATTTCCTGCCAGATTAAGAAACATTCACCAGTACAGTCATAAAAGCCACTGGAGTTTTTCCAATCAAGAATGAGATGTTTTTAAAGCTTTGTCAAATTTGCCAGTATTGACCAGGTTACAGTTTATATTTCCACTGAAAAACAGGCTCCGTTTCTCGACACAGTCTTAATGTAGCCCTGGCACATGTCAGCCACATCCTCTGGTGATGAAAATCTGCTCTTTACTAATGAGGACGGAGAGAAATTCCAGTCCAGGTGGGTGGTGGCTGATGTGTCAACTCTAATTACTTCCTCTAAATCAAATTATTGGGATAAGTATTAGATTAGTTCTGGATTTCAGTAAAGAACATGTCTCATATATATATGAGGACGAGTGTGTACTGTAAATGGATGGGTGGAGTTTGGGGGTGGGGGGTGGAGGTGTTTTTACTGCTGTGGTGTTGAATGTGGGGGAGGAAAGTGTCAGCAAACATGATCTAGATTTGGGTTTGCGGCTATCTGGGGTCAAGTGCAGGGTCACGCTGCACACAATTATCTATTGATCTGCTTGATCTAAAGGCAGACTCTAAGCAGTGAGTCAGAAGAGACGTGACAACAGCAACACATTCATCATCTGGCCTTTGAATGTCCACTTTCTTTAAGCACAGCCTCACGCTCACACTTTATCTAACCAGTTTGGTTCCACTCAACTTAAAGGATATTGTTCATATCAGTCCCTGGCCTTTATTGAGGTTGTTTCGGCCCAAAATGGCTGATGTTTCATAAGCTTTTCCAAAAAATTGTGATGAAAGTAAACTGTGTTTTTTAGGCTTTTGTTGCAGGAGGAAGTGCAAGTTGTGATTAATAGTTGCCCTTTTTGTAATAAAAGTTAGTTACTGGAGAATTAATTAAAAGTCATTGTGATATGGTCGTTAAATCTACCTTTTACTGAGGTGGTAATATCTGTACTTCACTGACTGGATCACCCAACATTAGATTAGCTAGCTAGCTAAAGTAATACAGAGGATTTAGCCATTTTGTTTATCAATCATATTTTTTTTATATTTATCATGCTTTAGACCCAACACTTCCAGCAGCCAGGAAATAGAGAAGTAGAAGCAGGGGCAGGAAAATGTTTACTTTTGGAAGTTGGGAGCAGAGAAACAGGAAAAGAAGAGGAAGAGAGATGATGCACATGTGTCAGATGCAGGTAACACCGTGTTTTAAACAGAGGTGGTCAAGGTACTCACATTATATACTTACTTAAGTAGAAGTACAGATACTTATGTAAAAGTAGAAGTAGTGATTAAACTCCTCTAATTAAAAAAAAAGTACAACTTCTCAATTGTAATAAAGCACAAAAGTAAAAAGTGACATTTTTCCATGAATGCAATAATACTTATTTAACCAGAAAAAAAAGGGAAAATGTAAAAACTATCCAAAATAAGGCATTTAAAAGTGAGTTACTGTGTAAACAATGTTTTTGATCAAGTTACGGTTACTCAGTTCTGTGGATATGGGCAGGAAATTTAGGAAGAAAAAAGTCACAATTGAGATAAAAAAAAAAAGTCATATAAATATGAGATAAAATACATCATTTTAAGAAAAAAAAGTCAAAATTACGATAGAAAAAGTAAAAATTATGAGATAAGTGATAAATCTATAATACATAAAGGTCACAGTTTCTGTACTCCACTGATTTTCCCTCTGAAGTGACTTATTATTTTTCATCCTGTCACATCTGTTTAGTTTGAAAAAGTAAGTTTGAGAATGTGAAGACTATAAAATACAGATATTTATACAAAAATGGAGGGAGTAAAAGTCAAAAGTTAATAGAAAAATAAATACTCAAATAAAGTACAGACACCTAAAAAAATCTACTTAAGTACAGTAATGAAGTAATTTTATTTAGTTACTTTCCTCTGGTTTTAAATCACCACTTGTTCATTTGTAGCCCTTATACACTATGCTAACTAGAGCTAGCTCATACTAGCCACGTCAGTGTCTTTTCTTAGGTATGAATTATTATTGGTGGTATTATTGTTGGTTCGGTAGCTTACTTTGCAGATATGACTACGGTCCTTTGGTTATTGCAAACAATAAATCCTGGTCACTTCATGTCGGTTTTCAGTTAATTTTAGCGATGGTGTGTTTAGGGTTGCTAGCTAACTAGCTAGCTTGCTATCGTATTTCGTAGCTTAATTAGGGGTGATTACTAAGAACCCTTTCTCAAAAGAGATCAAATTGGGGCATCAGATACCTTTAATATGTGGAAGCGAGGCTTAAACGATCACAAATCATGTCGGATTCACTCGAAAACATTCATGTGTGTTTAATGGGACCCCAGGGTGTGAAAAACCCAACATTAGTTTTCTGATCCATAGACCAATGGCGACATCTGTTGGTGATACAGTAAAATGACAAGACACACCTTTATTCACTTATTCATTATGAAAATATGTTGTCCCATATGGAACAAAACAATAAGTCCTCTGTGTAGGTTACTGCACTATCAAAACTGTAAATTTTATAGTGAATTACTGCAGTATGAAAAATATTATTACCATAAATACCACATTTTCAGCACTAAAATGCACACGACATATAGTGTTGTGTTGTAAAGACAATGTTTTGGCCACGAAATTATTATAATTCTGCTGTACAGTGAAAACATCAGTTTCTGTAGTTGTTAAAATTAAGGACAGACTTATTAATTTTAAATGATACCACTGATTTCCACATAGCACACAGTACAGTTTCAGTTAGTTATTGTTTTTTTTATTATTATTATAATTACCCCACCCAGGGGAAAGGAGTACTGTTTTTGGTTATGTCTTTCTCTTTGTAAAAACTATTGGACCAATTTCCATGAAATTTTCAGGAAAGGTGTGAGGTGGTACAGAATATATCCCATTACATTTTGGAGAATGCAGGTCAAAGGTCACAGTCACCCAAAATGTGTTTTTGCAATAATAAGAGACAGAACAAATTGAGTAAAGTGTTTGTGTGTGTGTGTGTGTGTGTGTGTGTGTGTGTGTGTGTGTGTGTGTGTGTGTGTGTGTGTGTGTGTGTGTGTGTGTGTGTGTGTGAGAGAGAGAGAGAGAGAGAGTGAGGGGGGTGGGGGGCACTTGTTTTCATTTATTTCAGTGAACAAAAATGTTTTTTCAATTTCAGTTTTTGTCATTTTGTTCCTTTTATGTGAACTATTATGACCGTGTTGATTGACTGCAGTAAGATTTTCCAGCTGACTATGATTGGACTCATCTACAACTACATGGAAACACTTGTGCTTTACTCAGTTCTTGCACTTAACACTTTACAGAACAGAGAATATATTTCTCTTTAAAAAAAACTTAAATATTAAAAAACTAACAGATAATAAAATGAAACCTTCACTGTGTCCACTGTAGGGATCACCCTGATCACCACCAAGACAGCGGCTGTAGGTCTGGCGTCCCAGCAGCCAATGGTTGTTATGGTTACAGTGACTACGGCTGCCATTTTCACTCTGACAGAAGTGATCATGTGACCATGTACGTCACATCTGTGGCATGTAATTGCGGAAAAAGTGTTTCCATTGTGCTTTTGCCATATATTAGAATATGGAAACATCTGAAAAACCACTTCATGAAAGTGTGAAAATTCAATTCAGGTGTTTCCATTACCAGTTTTTTATAGCTTTATTTACATTTTGTGAATTTCCAAGGTTAATGGAATCACAGCTATTGATGCAAGTCTGGTGATCTAAACTTAATGTGTGAGCTAATGCTTTATCCTTATCTTACCAGGATCCTCTTTATGTTTCTGATCCATTCACGCTGAAGTGACTTATTTTTGGGGAAACAAAAAAAACACGGTATGATTTTTTTCTTCTTTTTTAGGATGGACATTTTGGGATGCAGCAGTGAGGCGCCATTCACGTTAGGAAATTGTGTGTAGCAACAAGTGTACCCCTAAATGAACGTTCCAGGTGAATAAGGCCCATTATTACAAATTCATGACAGGGGCCGCATTAGAAAGTTTGGCGGACTGTATTTGGCCCCTGGACCGCATGTTTGAGACCCCTCATTCATAGGATTCGTGGATCAGTGGATGTTTGCGTCTTTTTTGGTTAAAAAAAAAACAATTAATGTAAGATAAGCTCACATTAAAAGTAGAGGATAAAGATCAGTGAGCTGAGCCATCTGCCCACAGACATCCTTCAGCGTGTTTCATTATATTTGCAGGATGTGGAATGTAGAACGTGAAACACTGTGACCTTGCAACGTGAGAAGTGGTCATCTGTAAACAAACTGGAGCCACATCTACTCCCATGTGGCATTCTGTGGGATTTCATTGCATTGGAGATAAGTCATTGGATTAGAATGGATGAATCTTCACAGAGAAGGCCTCTGGGAATAAAAAAGCCTCTCAATGGTTCTGCTGTTCTCATGGCCTTTTAGCCGGAGGTTCTGGACACTTACTGACTTTTGGACAAATAATCAAAACAGTCGAGATGTGACACTAGCTCTGAATGCTTTTTTCACTTTATTCATATTTTATTTTGACATTCTTTCCACTCTGTACTATTGATTCTGAGCAGATGTTTTCTGAAATATTTAGTTTTGGGGAGTAGAGGGCAGAGGTGTACTGAGTATACTGACTTATGTTTTAGTTAACAATGAGTACAGCTACTTCTAAATGTGTATGGAGGATTAACCCTATTATATTAAAACTAAATATATAGAAATAATATGTTCAGCCCTGCAATGAACTGACGTCTCATACAGGGTGTACCCCGCCTTCGCCCATTGTAGCTGGATTAGGCCCCCAGTGACCCCCGTGACCCTAGTGAGGATAAAACTGGTTCAGACAATGAATGAATATATAGAAATATAAAAATGGCTTGATTAATTTATTTCCGTACCATTTATTTATTAATTTTGTCATTTATATTTTTGCATCTTAAATTTTTATCCCTGCATTTTTCTGTTTATATTTCCTTTCTCTGTTTTATTATTTATTTATTTCTGTATTTTTATTGTCTTCTAATATCTTAATAATTCTGTAACAAAAATGTGGGTTCACTGTTCCTTTCAAATGGAAAAAGAACAGCTGGAGTCACAAATACTCCATACGCGGCTTTTATTGTCTGTGAACACGTACAAAATATATTGTTCAAGCATAGTCACACTAAACGACATCCAAAAAAGACTCATCCCCTGGCCCTGTGAGCCAGAATACTATAAAGGCTAAGCCCCTCCCCTAGCCCAACCATTATTCAATTAACAAAATAAATAAATAAATAAATAAATAAATAAATAAATAAATAAATAAATAAATAAATAAATAAATAAATAAATAAAATAAAATTTGACCTTTCTAAGTTACACCATAGGTTCCACATTAAACAGTTGCTTTAGTTCTAGTCTTTAAATCTGCTCTTTTCTTTATTTTTCACATAAACATAAAAATGATAAAAGCTTCTGTTTCAGGATGTGTCCAGTCAGTCTGTAGCTTTTCCTTTCCACACATCCTATTATTTGTCTTTGTGCTGTTACCCTCTGGTGGTGGTTTCTACAACTACTGCATCATGATATTTAACTGCAGGTCAAGTCTTGTGAACACAGTTTTGCAGTTTTGCTTGAATCAATTTTCTTTCTATATAACTGTGACAAGATGTATAGAAGTTAAATGCTTCCAGAATAAAGCTAATGAAATGTCCCCACATGTATGTTAGTGATAAAGAAAACTCAAGCCTTAAATGATGGTTAGATAAAGTTTCCAAGAGAAGTCTGGGGTCAAAATGTTACATTCTTAATTTTCATTTTACTCAATAGTTTAGTTATTTTAATTTATTTTATTGAGTATTTTGGTCATTATTGTTCATTTTACTGAATATTGTAGCTAATTTTATTTATTTTGGTCATTTTTGTTCATTTTGCTGAATATTTTGGTCATTTTTGTTAATTTTATTGATTATTTTATTTATTTCTGGTCATCAGAAGAAGGGTCCAAGGACAAGGGATGCTTGGGACTTCATTTATTTCTGTGACTTTGTTTACTTCAATCAACTCTGTAAAGCCCTGTGAGATTATATTATTGTGATTTAGGGCTGTATATATAAAATACATTTGAATGGAATTGAATCCTTAACACCATCCAATAACACTGGTCGACAAGTAAAATGCTTCCAGAATAAAACGAATGAAATGTTAATGTTGTTTAATCAGGATCAAAACATTTTATATCAGTTGACCGTTCTGTTTCTTTTGTTTTTGAAGGGGGTTTTGTACTCAAACTACCCATAAAATATACACAAGAAGGTTATGTTTTTGCCAGTTTGTCTGTCTGCCCCCCAACCCCCCCCCACCGGCAAATGGCACACAGATGCAATGTCTAACAAGTAATATGACCTACTGCTTATAGATCAAACATTGCCCTCTATTGGCCTTTTTGTGTATTGCAGTTAATGTTTTATATGATGAATTGGCTCATACAAGTAATGATATATTATTTATGGTATACAGTATTTATATAAACAATACGTTATTATATATTTTTATTTGTACTTATATTTAAGTAACCAGGCTGAGTGAATCATATTGCTCTATAAATGAATGAACCCCCTCCCCACCACCACCAAAAATAAGTTTTCACAAAAAGAAATGGTGCGAATCAGGTAAAAATGTGTATGAGAGGGCTTAACCACTTGTATTTGTTTTGTAAAAAAACCCTGCATTTTAGACAAAGTGCCATATAAGACTTTTCTATTATTATTTTTCTATTTCTATTTCCAAAAGCCCATCAGTATTTGCTCATTATTATAAAATGATTAAGATGTCGGAAAGCAGACAAAGGAAATGTAAGTAGGAAACAAAGGTCAAAGGTCACCAAAAATGTTTTCACAATGATAATTTTTGTATTGTATTTACCCAGGCAAGTAATTTAGAACACATTCTTATTTACAAATGAAGCCTGATCAGTGGTTAAAACAAGGTTAAAGAATTGCAAAGTCAAACAGTTGAAAAATAAGTACAACAATAACAACAACAACAACAACAACAACAACAACAACAACAACAACAGAGGCATGAGAGACAATGTTTAACAGGTGATAAGAGAGAGGGAGTTTATGGGGGCGGGCCTTTCTGTCTATGGGACTATGTCATAAATGATGCTTAGAAATATGGCATTGAAAAATAACGCAAGCCTCTAACCAATCATATTGTGCCATAAATGAATGAATAAATGCCCCCCCCCCTGTAAATAAATAAATAAAAACACGTGGTGGCCTTGTCTTGGTACAAAAAAAATCCCCGGACTGAAAAATTGGCCCAGTCCAGTCCTGTACATGAGTAAAAAATAAACAGGGTGGATGTGTTTCCTGCTTCAGTAAAACTGCCTGAAATATGCAGAGGAGTGATACTTCATCCACCAACACCATCACAACTCTGCACTGTAACATCTAAACTCCAAATATATGCATAGTGATCATCACTTTCCAATGTGTCATTTATCAGACAAGGAGATTTGTGTATTTATTGTCTTAGTTATTCCATGAAGTACAGCTACTGGTGTGAAAAAATACTCTGGTAAAAGTAGAAGTACTGATTCATCTCCTTTACTGAAGTAAAAGTAAAAAAGTACAAGTTCTCAATTTTAGTTAAAGAAAAAAAGTAAAATGGCTTTTTTGCCATGGATGAAATAATACTTATTTAACCAGGAAAAATAAAAAAATGTTTAGAAAATATCCAAAAATAAAGTCAGGTTATGAAAAAAAAGGTTAAAATTCTAAAATAAAAAAGTAAAACTGCATTTTCAGCATGGATTAAATAATACTTGTTTAACAAAGAAAAATCATAAAAGTATCAAAAGAATCTAAAAATAAAGTCTTTAAAAGTGAGTTTATTGTGTTTGATCAGGTCATGGTACTAAGTTTAGTGGATATGGACACAGGAAATTTAGGAAAAATGGGGGAGAAAAAAAAGTCATCATTTAGATTAGAAACAAAATTGTGAGATGAAAAGTAAAAATTCTGAAATAAAAGTGGTCGCCAGGGACAGCGAAGACCTTTGAGACTGTTTGCAGTTTTAATATTACTATTAATATTACTAAATATTCTAAATTGTTTAATTATTTTAGTCATTTCATATGAAGAAATCAACAAATCCTTCTTTAAAACACTCTAAAAATCCTACTTCACTCACAAAATGAGACTTAATTGTTGCCTCTTGAACCCCATTTAATTTGTAGTCGTCCATTCAACCTTATGCTCATTAACTTTTCACAATTCATAACTAACATGAATATTTGTATCTATATTTTAAGGTCACTTCTGTCTCCCCATGCGACATCCATGTCAGATTTGAGCCAAATCTGTGTTTGTTTGTCTGATCTACTGCCATTTTACTAACAGTGTATTTGGTGAATCTGTAGGGGGCGCTGTAGTGCGGAATAACAATTTCGTATGACAAACAAGTGTAGACAAAGGAGACAAACATCTGAGTCAAATTTCAGTCAAATCGGTGTTCGTACGTCTGAACTACAGCCAATTTCATAAAAGTACATTTCTAGGGGGCGCTATAGAACAGAATCAGAATGTCTTTAGTTAAATAGATGTAGACCTGGGTGATAGACGTTTGTGTCAAATTTCAGCCAAATCGGTGTTCGTATGTGCGAGCTGAAGCACTTTATGTAGCGGTAATTTTTCCCAAAAAAATTAGTAAACTTTGCGGCAGCGTCGCAGAAAAACGATGCAACTTTTCCCAAAACTTTTGAAGTCCACTTGTCAAGATTATTTTCACTGATTTTGAAAACCACGAGTCAAAATGTTTAAAATTTCAGTCCAACATGTGGGACTTCCTGTTGGTTTATGGGCGTGGTCATCATTAGGTTTGTTGTTCTTCATCATATGACGAACACCTGTACTGACTTTCATAGCTCTGACTTCACTAGGGTGTGATCTGGCCTAATACAAACTATTTCACCTTTTCTAGGTGGCGCTGTCGACACATTTCTTTACTGGCTTTTTTACTAAAACTCTAAATACTCGCAACTTTTCACACTTCTGAAGTGTGTGCAAAATTTGGTGAGTTTACGTGCATGTTCAGGGGGTCAAATTAGAGGTCAAAGGGCAGAATCAGATCAAACTGGCAGCAGGATCAATTGGCCTCGTGCCCAACGTGGGACGCGGCGAAGGCCTAACTAAAATTTTCTGACAAAATGAACACTGGACGATTGTTTATGGACACAATACTGACGCAGTTTAGCTTCACTTCATGTACGTTCATTCGATCAGTGGTCTTCAGCCCTGGTCCTTAGGGTCCACTGTCCTGCACGTTTTAGATGTCACCCTGCTCCAACACACCTGATTCAAATGATCAGCTCATCAGCAGAGCTTGCTCTTGAGCAAGGCACTAAAGTGTCATTTTTATTTAGTGATTTTGAATCTTAACAGTTCATATAATAAAGGTATTTGCCTTAGGGTGGTACGGTGGTGCAGTGGTTAGCACTAATGCTTCACAGCAAGAAGGTCCCTGGTTCAAATCCCACACCAGACCTTTCTGTGTGGGGGTTTACATGTTCACCTCGTGTCTGCGTGGGTTTTCTCCAGGTACTCTGGCTCCTCCCACCATCCAAACACATGTACTGATAGGTTAACTAGTTAATCTAAATAGGTGTGAATGTGACAGTGATTGTTTGTCTATATATGTTCAGCCCTGAGATGAACTGGAGACTCATACACGGTGTACCCCCATTGTAGCTGGATTAGGCCCCCAGTGACCCCTGTGACCCTAGTGAGGATAAAGCGGGTTCAGATGACGAGTATTTGCCTTTTTGTTCTGCTTTGATTATGCACCGCTACTTTAATTGAACAGTCTCTTAATAATAGGGGCAGCTCAGTAACTGTTTCAGTAACTGTTCCAGTAACTGAAGGGTTGGTGGTTCGAATCCCGTTCTGTCCTAGTCAGTCCGTGTCACTCACACTGGTGTATGAATGTTTGGTGGTGGTTAGAGGGACCATAGGTGCGAAATGGCTTCTGTTAGTCTGTCCCAGGACAACTATGGACACATATGTAGTTTACCACCACCAGAGGGAGCATGTGAGAGTGAATGAATAACTAGAATTATGTCACTAATGTGAAGCGCTTTGAGTGGTTATACAAGTGTTATATAAATCTAATCTATTATTAATATTATATTATATCATATAATATAAATACATGTATATAACACACACACACACACACACACACACACACACATAACAAACAAGCAATGTATTAAAAAAAAAAAGCTAAATATGACTTGTTTAAGGTATTGTTCAGGTCTATTAGGTCACTGAGGTTGAAACTACAGTGTCAATCTAAACAAGAGAAAATAAAGGTGGAGAAATAAGAAGGAACAAAGTGGGTGGGGACAGAAAAGAACCCACAGAGCTGTGTCTCATGTGTCTCATGTGTCTCATGTGTCTCAGCATCACGTCTTATCCACTACATCATTAATTTCCGTGTTTGTCAGTGTTTATGTGTTGTCTGCAATAAACCTTGTCACTCCGCAGCTACAATAAACAACCTGTTGAGGCAGGGCCAAACTGTAAATACCAGAACATCTATTCTCAGTAAATCAGTGTTATTTACTACTCCGTTCACGCACCTTTGTTTCTGCAGAAGCGGCAGTGACGTGTTCAGGGAGTCAGATAAAGGGTATTTCTCACCAACGCTTTCCTGTTATTTTCAAGGGTCCTTTGTTTTGGTTGCGAGGCCTCGACCTGTCGGTTCTCAGGGGAACGAGAGGAACATTTGAGAGTTTACGAACAGCCCTGTCCTCATGCACAGAATAGTCCCATGTACCTGTCTGTGTCCAACGCCTCTGCAGGACGGATGATGGACGTCCGTCTGCTTCACAGGACTAGTGTCAGATTAAATGTAGGGGTCTTTAAGACACATGTGTGATGTAAATAAAGCTTTCACAAGTATTTATGGTCAGGGTTAAATTTAGATTTTATATGGATGCAGTTGAATTATGATTATATCAAGATAGTATAACAATATGGACATACATTACATATGTGTGTGTGTGTGTGTGTGTGTGTGTGTGTGTGTGTGTTGGTTTAGACAAAGGGATGAGAGTTAATAAGATACGTCTTCTCACCTTTTCAAATCTGACTTTTTTTTTCCTGTTTTTTGTGTGTAGCCTAAATATATATATTTTTATTTACTTGAATTTTCATTTCTATATTATGTTGTACAAACACATCAGGTAGTAGCAACCAGGAAGCTTGTACTGTTTCCATATTCAGAATAAATAACTTAAAAAAACGTTTTGTTGATTAAAAATGTAGCCTATGATAAATTAAGGTCATATCAAATATGATATGTTAAGATAAGATGTAGAGGTTTCCATGAGTGCAAAAGATTAAAATCAGAATAAATAACAAAAAAATGATTAAAATGTAACCAATGCTAAACTAAGTTAATATCAGATTAGCTAAAATAAGCAAAGCTAAACTAAACTAAGATAAAATAAGATGCAGAGGTTTCTGTGAGTACAAATATAAAAGATTAAAATATACAATCAATATAGAAATCAGATATATAAGCAGAATAAAACTGAATAATAAAAACAATGGCTTATAAAAACAATTAACTCATGCATGAACATGATCCTACAACAGCGAGATTAAATTATTTTGTTTTAAAAGAACAGTCTTTTCTTTCCTTTAACTTTTCACTGTGACATGAATTCCTAATTATTGTCATAAATTCAACGTGTAAAACCATATAAATATAGGACAAATATGAGACAAAAATCAGGCAAAAAGCACATGAAATGTTCGCTTTCCACATTTAATGAAGAAATAACCTGTCGTTACATTAATACCAACAACAATCCAACTTCCTCAAACGTATGTAACAGTAGATAAATAAAAGCAGAATATCAAACATTATATTGGACTATATATATATATATATATCCCAGTCTGTCTAATAATTCTGTATTTTTCTATTATCTGTGGATTTTAATCTGTTTAATACTTTTTATGTTGTAAAATCATATGATCAGCTTGTGTTTATGGATATTTTGTAAAAAATACTGAGTTATAAATCTTGCTTTTCTAACTCCTCTCAGCTCTTCTGGGGTGATAGCGTGGTGCTGCAGTTTTGTGTCACTTTTAGGAACGTCACATGACAAAAAAAAAAAAAAAATCCTTGCTTTTCAATTCCTGTCCTGGCAGACACAACAACAACAGGAAGAAGGAGCATTTTCACAGGTGTCAGGAAGCACAGGAAATAAACAAGCTGAATACTGGAAAACATTTTTGTACTAGTAAAGAGTCAGAGGTCAGGCTCATAAGACGTCCCTTGTGCTCTATATCTGCTCTTAAAAAAAATCTGCAATGGAGTCACTGTAGTGAAATGAGGACTTTTTTTTTTAAATGTTCCTTCTTTCTGTCTAACTCTTTGTCAGTGTCGTACACACTAACCAGAACATCCAGACGAGTCGTTATATCCTGCTCAAACAGGAACAGGATTTGACTTCAAACAGAAAGAAAAACGTCTCTGTTGAATTGTGGGAAAAGATAAAACACACATAAATGTTGAGAAGAAAAACCCTAAAAAGTTAGCTTCAGGAGCGCTACCTGGACGCTAATAAGTAATAATCAGAGGTAAGAGTATGAAAACAGAAAACAAGAATCACTTCTTATGAGTTTTTGTCATAACTTTTATTTCCATTATAATATTTAAAAAATAATTATTATTTATTTTCTTGCATATCTAAGTGAAGCTAATTAATGTCACCCAACATTTGGTTAGAAGAGATTATTGTAGTTACCATGTGTGTGTGTGTGTGTGTGTGTGTGTGTGTGTGTGTGTGTGTCTTTGTGTGTGTCATGGGCGTAAAATTCTTTATGGACGTGTCTATACCAATATTTCGATGTTTCTAAAATGTCCACATCAATTTTTGATTAGGAAATGACATGACATTTGGGAAACAAAAGGTTACTGTATTTTCTGGACTATTATAATAATAATAATAATAATAATAATAATAATAATAATAATAATAATAATAATAATAATAATAATGATAATAAGAATAATATTTTCCTCCAAAAACCACAGTCCACCTTATATATGTTAATTGTGCTTAATGACTGGGAATTTTGACTTTTTATCTGATCATTTTTAGTTTTTACGAGGTTAAAGAGTAACAATTGGGAGATAAAAGTCATAATTATGATATAGAAAGTACAAGTACTACACAAGATTTATTTCAGTTTTTGCTTAATTACACTTTTTGATGACAGACTATATATGGAAACTCTTATTTCAACAAATCTTACCACGTAATTTTCATTTGTCTCTATGACAACAACACAACTGTGCTACACGCCGCTAACAACTTCAGTCCCCCAGGTATTCAGATATTTTTGTCACTGTCGCATCCACAGCACGTATTATGGTGCATTCACACGAGTTAAACAAGGTGTGTAATTTAGTGAATTAACAGGTGGAACGTCTGATTCAACTTCAACTGAACATTGAACCAATTTGAATGACTGTAGCTACATTATTATCTGGTTCATCCACCGTTCATCTTTATCACTTCACTTTTAGACCCTTTTCATTGTGGTTTGTTTGTTGTTAGCTGTAGTTTAGTAGGCGGAGCCTCATTGCCCAGTTTCCTGCTTTTCGTTCATTCAAGTCTGAAAGTAGACAGTGACATTTAAGTGTGAGATGAGCGACTGGTGGCTCATTTCACGGCTGTAATAATAATAATAAAAATAATAATAATAATAATTCATAATAATATATCTTGTTGGGTGTTGATTGGTGTGTCCTGCGTTAGCATGACACAAACCACTACAGTGGTAGACTGTCTGCTCCACCTGAAACTGGCTTTTACTAATTCCACCAGCAGTAACAACTGACACCATTAGCATTAGCATTAGCATTAGCATACTCGCAGATTCCAGATTATTATAGTCTTTCTTTCTGCTCCTTTCAACTCATTTCACCCACTTCCACAACACATTAGATGAAAACAATCTCAGATTTTCTATGGCTCTGAACTAGTGAAATTCCAAACTACAAACAGCAATCACAAAAAAAGTAGAATCACATCCAGTTGGAATAATTTGGGTTTAATTGGAGACGCAGCCTTACATTAGCTGGTGATATATACATGATACGTTCAGTTTTTCATATGTACACACATTATAAATGAAATTATGACAGACTTCAAATAGATTTAATGCACGACTTTGGTTGAAAATCTTAAAAAGAAAGAAAGAAAAAAGACTGGATCATGTTTTAACCCATAAAGACTCAAACTGTCACTAGTGGCAAAGAATAATTTAACCTAAAACGTAGTATACCTGTTAAACAAATAATCCTATCAACACATGAAAGTAACTGGTGTAAAATAGTTCTTCATCTTTTCATGGTCATCAGATATGACCCAATCAGAGGCTCCATTGTTACCATGGAAACACCATCATCATCATCATCATCATCAACAGTAAAACACATGGATTTGGATCCATGACAAAAGATGGAAACTTTATTTATCTTAAGTTTTCAGTTTTCTCTGACTATAATAAAATAACCTTATGTAATGATTTGATTTTAATTGATTTGATTTGAATGATTTATTTCGAACATGTGCAAAGTGCACATGTTCAGTAATCAATACAGCAATAATAATAATAACAATGACATGTCCGAAAAGGAGTAGGATGAAGCATAAGTTTATTTAATTCTACCCCTTCTTCACTTCCTCAATAACCTGAATTCATCTTATAGTAATATAGTGCATAGTACAAAAATGATGATAAATAAAATAATAACAATAACAATTATAACAATACCAATAATCAATAACTGAAGTAGTAAACATAGACATATATACAACCCCCCCCCCCAAAAAAAATAAAACAACTAAAAACAAAATGAGCAGATAGGAAAGTAAGTAACAATAGAGTTTTTTTTTTGTTGTTTATTGTTTTCTTTTTTCCTCCCTTCCTTCTTCTTCTTTTCCCTTTTTTCTTCCTTTTTTTTCTTTCCTTTTTCTAAGTTTTCTTCATTTTGCTCTTATTTTTTATTTTATTTTATTTTATTTTATTTTTCTATTCATTCACTTATTTTATTCATGTGTTTATTTATTTATTTTTTTTATATCTTTTAACCCCACAGAGGGGGAGTCAACAGTGCTTCAGATCAGTACATATTCCAGTCTTGCAGACATATACTAGACTATTTAGTGCATGTGTGTGACCATCATCGGTCCTCCCCAAAAGCTGAGCAGACATCCCCCATTAGAACTCTCCCTTCCAAGCCAGTGAGTGCAGTGCTGCACCTCAGTGATGTACGGAGGAAACAAAGACTGGACAGGACGGACAGAAACCAACAGGCGGTGCTATTGTAATTAAAGTCTGTAAGGTGATGTCCAACTGTCCATCAACAAAAAAAAAAAAAATAAGTAGATCAGAAAAAGAGGAGAAAACCAAACCAAATCAGTTAATTACACCAACTACCAAGACTACTGTCTTTTTGTCATTTCTAGTCAAAATATCTCATGGTACTTAAAATAAGACATAAGACGCTTAAAGAGGAAGTTGTCAGTGGAGATACAAAGGATTTATTTTTAGACGATAGATCTGGAAAATCTGATTTCAAGGATTCTTACCAAGATAATTTCCACTTGTTTGGCTTGATTTAAGCAAAATAAATTTGAAATTAAGACAAAAAATATTAAAAATCTGCCAATAGAATAAGTGAAAATGATCTTGGTAAGATTTTTTTAAATAAGATTTTCAAGATCTATGATTTAAAAATCACTTTTCAGATATCTCAATTACAAGTTCCTCTTTAGCTGATTCTGTTTTATTTTAAGTGTGATGAGATCATTTTGAATATAAATGAGAAAAATACACTTGTGAAGATTTAGATTTTTTTCAGTGTAAATATAGAAAAATACCTGATTTTCACTGAAAAACTAAACATATTGAAAACAATTAGAGGAAGGAAGTAACTAAATATAACTACTTCATTACTGTACTTAAGTAGATTTCTTGTGTATCTGTACTTTACTTGAGTATTTATTTTTCTGGCAACTTCTTACTTTTACTGCCTACATTTGTAAAAATATATGTACTTTATACTCTTTACATTTATGTAAATATCTGTACTTTATACTCTTTACATTTGTATAAATATCTGTACTTTATACTCTTTACATTTATATAAATATATGTACTTTATACTCTTTACATTTGTATAAATATCTGTACTTTATACTCTTTACATTTATATAAATATATGTACTTTATACTCTTTACATTTATATAAATATATGTACTTTATACTCTTTATATTTATATAAATATATGTACTTTATACTCCTTACATTTATATAAATATATGTACTTTATACTCTTTATATTTATATAAATATATGTACTTTATACTCTTTACATTTATATAAATACTTGTACTTTATACTCTTTACATTTATATAAATATATGTACTTTATACTCTTTACATTTATATAAATACTTGTACTTTATACTCTTTACATTTATATAAATATATGTACTTTATACTCTTTACATTTATATAAATATATGTACTTTATACTCTTTATATTTATATAAATATATGTACTTTATACTCTTTACATTTATATAAATATATGTACTTTATACTCTTTATATTTATATAAATATATGTACTTTATACTCTTTACATTTATATAAATACTTGTACTTTATACTCTTTACATTTATATAAATATATGTACTTTATACTCTTTACATTTATATAAATATATGTACTTTATACTCTTTACATTTGTATAAATATCTGTACTTTATACTCTTTACATTTATATAAATATATGTACTTTATACTCTTTACATTTGTATAAATATATGTACTTTATACTCTTTACATTTATATAAATATATGTACTTTATACTCTTTACATTTATATAAATATATGTACTTTATACTCTTTACATTTATATAAATATATGTACTTTATACTCTTTACATTTATATAAATATCTGTATTTTATACTCTTTACATTTGTATAAATATCTGTACTTCATACTCTTTACATTTATATAAATATTTATACTTTATACTCTTTACATTTATATAAATATATGTACTTTATACTCTTTACATTTGTATAAATATCTGTACTTTATACTCTTTACATTTATATAAATATCTGTATTTTATACTCTTTACATTTATATAAATATATGTACTTTATACTCTACATTCTCAGAATAGACTCATTACTTTTTCAGTAGAAAAATAATTTCATAGGGAAAATCAGTGGAGCAGTGAAACTGTGTCTTTTTTATATCTTATATTTATGACTCATTTCATGATTGTGTCGTTATCTCACAATTTTGACTTTGAATCTCATAATTAAACCTTTTTAAAAAACAAAAAAATTTCATAGTGATGACTTTTTTTAATCTAAATTGTGACTTTTGTTCTTCCAATTTTCCTTAATTTTTCTGCCCATATCCACAAAACTGAGTAACTATGACCTGATCAAACACATTATCGACACAGTAACTCATTATTAAAAGCTTTATTTTTGGATAGTTTTGAAACTTTTCAGATTTTTCCTGGTTAAATAAGCAAAAAAGAATAAATAAAAATTGAGTTTTACTTTTTATTTTGTACTTTATTACAAGTGAGAAGTTTTCATTTTATTTTTAACTTTTACTTCAGTAACAGAGTTGAATCAGTTCTTCTATCAACCAGAACATTTTCTTCACACAAGCTGTACTTCTACTTAATTACAGAATGTAAGTACTTTTACCACCTCTGAATAATAATAATAATAATAATAATAATAATAATAATAATAATTTATTATAATATTAGGGCTGTGACAATTAATTGAGTTAATTGCGATTATTATATTATATTATATTAATCACAATTTAAAAACAAAATCATGGTTAGAGTTCCCAAACATTTTGTCATTTCACAAATACATATTATTTTACACCACAGTATTGTTTTATGTTAAAGAAGGCAAAACATTTCAGTATCAGCCTATTTTCATGGGCTGCTTACTCTGGCAGATTTTAGTGTCTGTAAAAAAAAAAAAAAAGCATTTGTACAAACCAAGCCGATTAATTTTTCTACATTAATAAGAGTATTACAATGAATTTCAATGACACAAAAGTGTGTGAATAAACTGCGATAAATCACAAGTTAACTATTGCATTTATGCTATTAATTGTGATTCAATAATAATAATTAATCATTTGACAGACCTAATTTTATATATAATAATAATAATAAATTTTATTTGTATAGCACTTTTCATGGCACTCAAAGACACTTTACATGCAGTAAAAACAGAACAATAAGAGTCCAACAACAAAACAAACAATAGAAAACAGAGCAAACACAAATTAAAGCAGACAGAATAAAAAGTAATCAAACATTAAAAGCAATCTTGAATAAATGAGTTTTTAAAAGTGTTGAGGTGGGAACAGTGATAGATGGTTGGGGGGTGGGTTCCAGAGGTTTGGGGCGGTGCAAGAGAAGGCTCTGTCCCCCCCAGGTTCATATATATATATACAATTAGTGCGATTAATAGCATAAATGCAAGTTAACTTCTGATTTATTGCAGTTTATTCACACAATTTTGTGTCATATATATATATATATATATATATACAGTATATATATATATAATGTGTGTATCGTGATAAATCACTTAAAATGGTTAAACAAGGAATAAAAATTGAAGGTGCGACAAAACAAGCACTGGGCCTTTATGAGTTAAATAAATGCATGAACGCTCCTCAACAAAAGCACACTATGGAACAATCAGGTGGACATGGAAGCTAACGGTACAGAGCACATTAGACCTGTTCAAAAAAATAATTAAATAACAGCTTGAAGAATGGGAATCACAGCAATTAGCTTTAAAATAACAAATTACATTTTTTTGAACAGCGTTAGAGCACATGATCATTCCATTTCATGTAGCAAAAAAAAAATCAAAACAAAACATACATAACAAAATAAAAGAAGTTAAATACACAATATAATATAACTGGTAACATTAGGAATGTTTCACACAAGGATCACATTGGTCAAATCAAACTTCCAAATGCTGTAAAAAAGTTTTCCCTGTGTTTAACATAATAAAATATATCTTTCAGTTCATTTTATAAGTTAATGCTACATTGACACCGAGCGAGTGTGGTTCTGTCAGTGCGGGTCAGTGTGGGTCAACGGGGCTGGAGCCACTTCGGAGCGCTGGACCGGCCTGGATGCTGCAGTGTGTTCTGGGTGGTGCTGACTTCACCTGAACCAACCTCTGCTCCTGAAAAAAAAAAAAAAAAGATTCATAATAAGATACAACAAACAGCCGCCACAGAGTCGCCTAAGAGAAAAAATAAACAGTTACACAGACGACAGAAATATGAGAGGGAGTGAACGGCAAAAATATGGACCCTACATTTATAGTTCAAACAAACACCAAATATATAGCAAAAAAAGTCTTAAATTAAGCAAAAATGCTAAGAAATCTGCAAATGCAACAAGTAGAAATGGTATTTAGGAGAGTTCTTAAAATCAGATTTTCCAGATATATTGCGTATAAATCAGTTTTTATATCTCACTGAAAAGTTCCTATTGTCTTATTTTAAATGTGATTAAATATTTGGACTTTTCATATATCTCTGTTTTTGTAAAGCCCTGTGAGACGACTTTGTTGTGATTTGGGGCTTTATAAATAAAATTAAATTGAATTGAAATAAGAAAAATACACTTGGTAAAATTTAGATGTTTGCAGAGTCTCAACAAACAAACAAACAAACAAACAAACATAATGACAACATAAGTGTTAGTTCTGCGTGAACCATTCAAATTCTTTCTTTTCGTAACCAGAACTGATGTTTAACTGGAGGTTTACCACCTTTATATGCACTGTAAAAAAAAAAAAAAAAACTTCCACAGGCTTCTGTTGGGACACCTTAAAGGACCCGCCACCAAATCCTGGGCAATGACGTCATCCTGCATGTGTGAGTTAATTTCCAAACATGTTGTTTGTCAATGTTTTCACAGTGCAGCCTTTCATATAGCCTAGGATCTAGTCTGTCCCCAGTGGCCGCAAATGGTATTTGCTACAGGGAGACAGACTAGACAGCCTCGGATCTGAAAATCCCAACTGGGTCGGACCAATCAAATCGCGAGGGGCGGGATTGGAGCCCGCCCTGCCTCATGACGACACAAATACGACACGTAATGTTGTAGTCGCAGAGACGTAGCAGCTAGCAGCTTGATCCACCGGGTATGGCAAAAGTTTGATTTATCCAATAGCGTGGCGTTGTGTAAAGAGAAAACTTGACAGACAGTGGTTATCCCGCCCACAAATTCGCCTACGCTTTCTAGACTGCCCCCGTAGCAAATGCAGTTTGCGGCCACTGGGGACAGTCTAGATCCTAGGCTACCTTTCATATATTAAACCCATTGAACACTAAGCTTTGTACAGAAGTGTATTTGTTCTAATCTGCTTCAGTGTTTTCCCACACTCAGGTTTAAACACTGCAATTATACACTGTAAACCCTGATAAGTGGGGAGTACTTAAAAAATGTGAGGCAAGTGACTGCACTGCAGTTATTTAAGTAATGATCAATAGGTTGATTTCATGTGACGTCATATTGCTACATAGTCAGCGCAATTTTCAGAAGGAGGGGAGGAAGTGAAGCTGAGTGAGTTTTCCGTTGGGAAAATACCTGTTTTTGTAGTTTTTGGCTGTGCTGAGTGTTGTAACCGAGAGAAGGAAAAGCGATTTTTTTTTTTTTTAAAGTACCCAAGATTGTCATTCACAAAAATGAGAAATGGAAAAAAAAAACAAAACAGAAAAACACAGTAAAAAGAAGAGGAAGAAAAAGCAGAGGCACTTTGAGATGATAAAAAATATATAAAAAAGTATTAAAACAATGTAAAAGTTAAAAACATCAGGGAAAATGCCCTGATGCAGAAAATAACCAAATCTTGTGCAGCCTTCAGGTGCAATAACCATGTTTGAATGGAAGAGAAAATGTCTTTTTCCTTGTACCAACAGAAAAGGGAGAAAAACGTGCAGCATGGCTTCAGGCGCTGTGAGAAGAATACCTCCAGACGATAGCAGGCCCTGGAGTCCCAAATCAATGTGGGAGTAAAACTAAAGTAGTGGAATGTTCTGGAAGCTGGGTGAGTGAGGGGCAGAGAACTATTTCAAATACATTTATGTAACCCACCTCAAACTAAACATGTGTTTTCAGGCTCATAAGTTCACGTTTGTCTTAATTCATAATTTTTTTACTTACATTTTTTTTTGGCTTAATTAGAATTTTTTTGGCTTATTTCAAGTGTTTCAAAGTTTTTTATTTAATTCAACATGTTTTATTTAATTAATTTTTTTGTTGTTGCTTAATTTAAGGAATAAATAAATAAATCTGCCAATGGAAAATATAGATCTTTAAAATCTTATTTCAAGAAGTATTACCAAAAGAATTTTCACTTATTCCATTTGCAGATTTTTTTTTTTTCTTCAAGCAAAAATATCTTGTATTAATTTGTTCTTTGCTTGTTTTTCGAGCGTCCAGTGTATGCACAACAGCAGACTAACCACAGTTGTTTACCTGCTTGCGTGTCAGTCTTCAGCTTGCTGGCTATTTTGGCAAAGAATTTGAGGGTGAGACAGGCGCCTGTCTCCCTGTCACAGATGCCTCCTTTGCAGTTGCATGTCTTACGGCATTCGACCCCATAGGTCCCGTACAGGCAATCTGTAAAGAAACAGAGAAAACAACACTTTCAATCAGACTGATTTGGCTTAAACTGCAACAAAAGAATTAGTCTTGTAGCGGCCGAAGTGAACTTATGTTGATATATTGGTTAAAAAGATAAGGAATTTAATTTGAATTTGTATTCTCATAGATATGTATATTTTATGATTAAAATGATGAATATTATATATGACAGTTAAAATAATTAGAATTCATATGCATAGATTTTCAGATATACTTAGACTAAAAATAAGTACTGTCGCTTTAAGAACTGGACAATTCGACTTCCTTTGGTGAGGGCTAGCGTTTGTCTTCTCAGATCGGGACGAACCATGGAAGCGAACGGTTTTTCTTACCTGACTGACTGCGTCTCCGGCAGACATTATAACCTTTTTTTTTTTTTTATTAGAGGACAAGTTTAGTTAGTTAGTTTGTGTTTTGTAACTGTTAAAAATATTAAAATTCAACTTAGATTTCAAGATGTTTTTCTGTGGATTTGTTATCCGTTACATCAGTTACACGGACATTCAACCTTTTTTCACAATAAACGGAAATACGTCAGGAGTGTTCCCGAACTTCCTGTTAAATGTCAAGACAGTAGAAAACCGGTAATATGGAGAGAGTATTTTTTTATATTTTTTAACTTTTAATATTTGCAGATATCGGAAGAATCATGGAGGAAAATTCACTAAGGAAAAAAAACTTAATAAAGGCTACAAATTTTTCTGTGAGGAAAAACTATCAAAGTAAGGAGAGAGAGAACTGGGGCTAAGTGCTACTGAACTGATAACTACGACCACCAACCATTAATATATCCAATTATACCTAGGACTAGGGTTATATGGTTATGTATGGATAGTATAGAGGACATGGACTATTTCACTATTTTATATTTGTTCTGTCTATGGTTCAAGTCAATGTCTCGTTAGCATAATGTTAGTGTTAGCCGAATGCTATCATAATCCTTTCACATTTTTCTCTGGCAGTGTGTGTTTATGTTGGTGTTTGTCATAATATCTAATGTAGTAGACGGGCACGTTTTTGTGAGGGCGAGATGCTACCCATCGCAAATAAAAAAAGAGGATCCTCACAAACTCCAGGTTTGATCAGTGTTTATACATTTACTGTGACTTACTGCTGTTCACTGGCTGCAGTTGCAGCTCTATCACTATTTACACTCTTTCCTTCCAATGCTACTGTTGTTTACTGCTAACAGTGATGTACTGGCATCTAAAGGCTAAAGGTCACAGCTATAGTTTAAGTCGAAAATTACTTATTTGTGTTCACCATAACTTTCAAAACCATGGACATTTGTTTTATATCAACTCATACTGACGATAACAGCTGCTGTTTTTGACTCCGTTCATATACTGGCTCCTTTTTCCTGTAGGAATATAATCATTCCAAGGAAAAATGCTAGAGACAGACTCTGGTTTCAACTGGCAAACAGTCATCCCCAAGATGTAGTGTTCTGATGTCAAGTGTCTGCTGCAGACGTAAGTGCTCCCCTTTTTAATTATAAAACTCAGCCCTTCATCCCGCCGAATAGCCTGGACCCATTTTCGTCTAGCTTTGCCATTAAGAGGGAAGGAGTGGAACGAAGGATATGACTACACCCCGGTATATTACAATAAGTTTTGGTCGTTGCTAGGTCATCTTTGTCATCTTTGTCATTTAAGTTTTGCCAGTGCGGAAGTAGGGTTACTCTTCGCTTATGTATTTCCGGTGCGAAATGCGGAAGTTGTGAAAAAGGTCTATTCAAGTGGAAACAGCAACTTTGGGTCAGAGATTTCCTCAGTGCACACAAACTGCAACAATATGTGCAATAAATAGTGCAATTTAACCCCATGTGCAAAAGTGTAAATAGTGTGTATAGAAATAGTTTTTATATCATTTATGTTGCTGTGCTGCTCTTGTGTTCTTTTATTCTGTGCTGCTGTAAACCTGGAATTTCCCCAAGTGGGACTAATAAAAAAATATCTTATCTTAAGAAAATATAAGACATAAAAAGACATAAAAAGCACATTTCACACATGTTCCCATGTCTCATGAGGACCAAGTTTGCAATCAAGTAGCCATTGGGTAGTGAATGTAAAGACATGTTTTTTTTTAATAAAATACAATTTAAAATAATAATAAATATTTGAAAATTAAATTACATTTAAAAATAAATCAATACAAATTAATTACAAAAAAGAATTCTAAAATAAAACTAATTTAAGAAATAAATACAATAAGTTATGAATAAAAACAAAAATAAATAAAATAAATAATTCAATTTTTCAGTTCAATTGTATTTACAAAGCCCCAAATCACAACAATGTCGTCTCACAGGGCTTTCCAAAAACACAATCAACCACAGAAATATATGAAAAGTCCCAAGCATCCCCTGTCCTGAGACCCCCTTCTCGGCAAGAAAAAAACCCTCCAAAACCCAGTGGGAAAAAAGACATCTTGGGGAAAACCACAGTGAAGGACAGATCCATTCCCATGGACGGACAGACAATAGATGAACATCCAAATAATAATAATAATAATAAAAATACATGAAAACAAATAGAAAAAAAGGAAACATCTTCAAAGTTTCAAAGTTTGCCTTTCTCAATTATCCATTATATTATCTGTGATTAGCGCAGTAGCACATTATGCGCCGTTAGCAAAACTCTAATGAACTATGTGGACATTCTACATAACATTCTACATATCTAACATTAAACAGGTCACAAACAAGAAACATTGAGAGGAGGCTCATGGGGCCTGAGATCGGAAAATTAATGAATGGTATTCAATGGGAAATAAAATGTTAAAATGGTATCTGCTTTGTCATGTGACCTGAATCACACACATGTTGTAGCTCATAATAAATGATAATTATTGATGTGTTTCAACTGCTTCTGTAAACCAACGGCTGATTCATCTGTGAGTAAAACTGTTAATAATTTAAACTACACACCTGGAGAACATGTGACGTCACATTCTCCACTCACTGTAGTCTCTTACTAAACCCACATAAAACCTAACGTCATATTTACTTCCATCATAAACAGGTGGGTCTGTCTATGACACATCACATATTTATTATTAATCACTATCATATGTGTATTTCAGAACACTTGTCAAACAGAATCACAATTCAGCATGACTCGCTCCATTCACTCCCATTCAGCTAAGCACCCATGGACCAGAAGTAGAAGGGTGTAAGGCAGGGGTGCTCAATCCTGGTCCTCAAGAGCTACTATCCTGCATGTTTTAGATGTATCCCTCTTCCAACACACCTGATTGAAATTATAAACCTCTCACCAAGCTCTGCAGAAGCCTGATAATGACCGTCAGGGGTGCTGGAAGAGGGGATACATCTAAAACATGCAGGATAGTAGTTCTCGAGGACCAGGATGGAGCACCCCTGGTCTAAGGTCAGGCACTTCATTTGTCATTATATGTGGGACAATGAAATGTGTCCTCTGCATTTAAGCCATCCTTCATGCCACTGGGGCACCTGTAAGGAGCAGCGGGCACCCATGGGGGGCGCCCGTGGGACCCATCTCGAGCTGTGGAACCAGGCTAATGGTCAGAATCACCTGCTGGAGGATTTGACCCTAACAAACATATTTTTGGGTGATGGGGGAAACTGGAGCACCCCCTCCAGACACAGGGAGGGAAACAGGTAAACTCCACACAGAAAGGTCTGCATGGCCTGGGAATTGAACACAAGCATTAGCCACCTTAGCCTGCTGGCTGTGACGCAGCCATAAGTGACTCCTTATGGAGTTACTGCCGACATTTTTTTTTCTCACTTCAACCACTGGCGTCATACAACCCTCAGACTCCACCACACAGGTGTGACCATGAGTTCTGCATGAACAGGACACATGGACGATCAGCTCGTCTTGTGAACAGTCTCTTTTTTTCTCTGGGGGTGGGATGGGACAGGAGTGAAAATCCACTCCTGTGTCATGCTCCATTACATATGGAGCATGACTAGTTTTTTATGAATGTCTTAAAACACCACAGCAGGTGTACCCCACAGTGCAGGGTTTTTTTTCCAAAACCATACCAAGCCCAGGGTCATCATATAATAATAAACCAGACAGGAAAAAAAACAGTCCATCCTTATGCTGCAATGAGGGGAAATTGATTTTATAAACCTGACTGGGTTTTCTGATCTCACCTACTTAATTTGTTTAGTTTTTTATCATAATGTTTAACCTGTTGTTGTGCAAATACATAAATTAAAAATAATTAAATGAATACAGACATAACCCCCCCCCCCCCCATACAAATACAAATGGGGTTAGCACGGTGGTGCAGTGGTTAACACTGGTGCCTCACAGACAGAAGGTTGTTGGTTCTATTCCCACACCAGACCTTTCTGTGTGGAGTTTACATGTTCTCCTCGTGTCTGTGTGGGTTTTCTCCAGGTACTCTGGCTCCTCCCACCATCCAAACACATGCACTGATAGGTTAACTGGTTAACTGGTTAATCTAAATTGTCCACAGGTGTGAATGTGACAGTGATTGTTTGTCTATATATGTTCAGTCCTGAGATGAACTGGAGACTCATACAGGGTGACCTCTGACCCCGCCTTCACCCATTGTAGCTGGATTAGGCCCCCAGTGACCCCAGTGACCCCTGTGAGGAAAAAGTGGGTTCAGATGATGAGACAAGAGATGGTTGTTATATCATTCAGTAGTTTTTTACACTGTATACACTCATGTATATGCATACTAAGAACTAAGTTTACTGGTCAGGTGCTAAATGTTTTGGTAAATTTTTTGTAAGTTAAGGTAGATGCAGGACTAGATAAACATTGTGCTTCTGCCCCTTCAACAACCTTTGGTTTATGCTTATGTTGTATGTGTGAAAATGTACACGATTGTGTGTGTGTGTGTGTGTGTGTATATATATATATATATATATATATATATATATATATATATATACTTATTTTATTTATTAATTTATTTTGTTTTTGTTGACATTTCTTGTATGTTTGAGGTGAATAAATGAAAAGAAAGAAAGGTGTATAACAGTTTGAAACTCACTTTTGTTTCAGTAAACTAAAATTACATTTTTACCTTATTTTCCCACTTTCATTGTGTAAATGTATCCACAGTTATCCCGTGCATGTTTACGCCTTAGATTGTTGTGAAATCACTTGTATTTTATTGTTTTTTCCTTGGACTCTTTGGGAAGTAACATTATCAAGTGGAACACATGTCACAGTTGAGCTTCTTCTGTTCATCATCTCAGCTTGGATTTGGTTAAATGTTTTTTATGTGGTTCTAAAGAATGTATGTGTGAAAACTCCAACAGCGTCTGTAATTCTTACTCAGACTGAGAGGCTCATGCTGCTCTTCATTATCATCACTGCAGCTACGATAACCTGACTGTGCAGAGGAGGCCACAGGTGTGAAGATTATAGGGTCAGGAACCATCCTTCCCTCCACATGCTTTATGAGCGCTCGATCACCAGACAGGCACGGAACAATGTGTTGGACACGACTCACATTCTACAGCATGACTTCCAGCTTCTACCTTCCAGCAGGAGATTCAGGGTTCCCAGAACCAGAACCAGGCTGAACCGCTACGAGAACTCATTCCTGCCCAAGTCCATTAAACTGTGCATCAATGAAGAAGATACATGGTGCAATAACGTCTATCAGTGCAACACAAACTGTATATATATATATATATATATATATATATATATATTGTATGTGCAGAGGTGGGAAGTAACTAAGTAAAAGTACTTCATTACTGTACTTAAGAAGATTTTTTAGGTATCTGTATTTTCCTTGAGTATTTATTTTTCGGGCAACTTTTTACTTTTACTCCCTACATTTTTGTATAAATATTTGTACTTTATACTCTTTATATTTATATAAATATCTGTACTTTATACTCTTTACATTCTCAGAATAGATCCATTACTTTTTCAAACTAAACAGATGTGACAATACGAAAAAACGTCAAAATTATCAGATAAAAAGTCTAAATCCCCAGTCACTAAGCACAATTAATACATATATAAGGTGCACTGTGTTTTTTTTTTTTAGGAAATTAAAGTATTTTAAGTGCCTTATAGTCCATAAAATACAGTAACCTTTTGTTTCCCAAATGTCATGTAATGTCCCATTCAAAAATGTATATTTTAGAAACATCCAAATATTGGTATGGACGTGTCCATACGCTACGGGTGGATTTGACCTAATTTATTTTAGTGCTATAGCTGTTAAAATTAGGTACATTTTACTTAAAATATGGGGTAAAATCTACTCCCCCAAAATGAGTGCAAATTTGTTACCTTACTTTTATTGAGTACATCCTATAGTTTGGGTTTTTACAGTGTGCATCTGCTGCTACAGAGGATCACCTAAACGCACCACTGTATAAACCACAGGCGTAAAATTGCATATGGACACTATGGACGTGTCCATAGCAATACTTGGATGTTTCTAAAATGCCCACATCAATTTTTGATTTGGAAATTACATGACATTTGGGAAACAAAAGGTGACTGTGTCTTCTGGACTATAAGGTGACACTTAAGAAACTTTAATTTACAAAAACCACAGTGCACCTTATATATGGGTTAATTCTGGTTATGCTTAGTGACTGGGAATTTTGACTTTTTTTTCCCCTCAAGATTTTCACTTTTTATCTAATCATTTTAACTTCACTTAATGCACTTTATAATCTAGTTCACCTTATATATGAAGAACCCAAAATATAAACCATTCATTGACAGTGCGCCTTATAGTGACTAAATATTGTCATCAACGAACCTTCATCACGTGACAAAAAAACGAGCCAAAACTCGACGTAAATGTGGGTCTTGTGACAATAACTATAATTAAATATATAATGCAGCTGTAGATGACCAATAAAAAAACAGACAAAATGTGTCTTAAGAAATAAAACACATTCCTAAAATGTCTCTTAGGGTTGTTTTTTTTACAAAAACAAAATGATACGTTATTTTAATTATTTTAGCTGTGTTCTTATTTAATTATTGTTACAGTCTCTCGTGTCTCTCGCAAGGAAGTCGTCAAATTTTGTCTCCACCAATGTCAACAACATGATTACTATATATATATATATATATATATATATATATATATATATATATATATATATATATATATATATATATATATATATATATATATACTAATAATAGTAAAAAAATATAAATATATCACCTTTGCAAATCCCGTATTCGTCTCCATAATCGTCCTCATCCTTGTAAAAGTCGCAGACTAATCCCGGTCCGCACTTCACCCCGTGCATCCCAGACACTGTGCGGTAACAGTGCTCCCCTCTGCCGGCTGCACAGACCTGACAACAGCCGCAGTCATCCAGGACGGTCCGCGCGCACCGCTGCGTCCCTCCGCACACCCCAGGGTTACATCTGTCCGGACAGTTGACCGCGTACTTGACGTTTGGTCCCCATGCATGTGCCTGTGGAAGGACCAGTGAAGACAGGACTGTGACGACGAGCAGGGACATGTTGACTGTAGAGGGGAGGGCGAAGGACAGGATGGAGGTGCAGATGGAGGGACAGGCGGCTGCAGCCTCTGGAGGACCAGGGTGGACTGACCTCCGCTTCACTAGGACGCATGGTTTTCAGCATCAGGACAAGTTTGGCTTTTTTTTTTTTTTTTTTTTTTTGCACATGCTTTGCCCTCGTCAGTTTCCTCATTCCGGTGTTGTCGTGCTGTTGCCAGTCACAGACCCCCCTTTTTTTAGAGATCCGGCTTGGGAAGTCATGGGATTAAGTCTGGAACCGCCATCCAGGAATTGAAATCCGTGTGACCTGATGTCATGAGTTATCTTTGGTTTGTTTTGTGTGAGTGACGGAAAATCTACGGTGGCCGGGAGGTGCAAAGCAATTTAACAAATTGTCAAAGATTTTTTTTTACAAAACTTGAGACAAAAAAATATGACATTGTACAAAAAATTTTTACAGACCGTAAAATTATGTCTGGGTGTATTTCCAAAAGTGGGGGTGTTCTGGACCATTACAAATAACGATCAATTATAACCTCTTTTTTTTAATTATTAATTTAAATGCAGAGTTTTAACACTGTTTATCATGGGTGTAAAATTGTGTATGGATGCTATGGACACGTGTCTAATATGTTCATCCATTTTTTAATGGGAAATTACATGACATTAGGGAAACAAAGGGTTACTGTATTTTCTAGATTTTAATGTGCACTTAAAATACTTTAATTTCCTCCAAAAACCACAGTGCACCTTATATGTGGATTAATTGTGCTTAGCGACTGGGAATTTAGACTTTTTATCTGATAATTTTCACTTTTTATCTGATAATTTTCACTTTTTATCTGATAATTTTGACGTCACTTAATGCTCTTTATAATCCAGTGAATCTAAAAAATAAACCATTCATTGACAGTGCGCTTTATAGTGACTACATATTGTCATCAACGAACCTTTGTCACATGACAAAAATCAGACCAAACTAGATGTAAATGTGGGTCTTGTGACGATAACTATAATTAAATGTATAATTCAGTTATAGATGACCAATAAAAAACAGACAGAATGTGGCTTAAGAAATAAAAAACATTCCAAAAATTGGTTTTAATTTTTGTTGACAAAAACAAAATGAGATGTTATTTTAATTCTTTTAGCTGTGTTCTTTTTTTTATTTATTTTTTTGTTGTCGTCTCTCGTGAGGAAGTTGTCAAATTGTGTCTCCACCAATGTCTACATCATGATTACTCCCATGTTGTTTACACCAATATCACGAACATGTGCGAAACCTGCAAGAAATAAGTGACTGACTGGGGGGTGGGGAGGGGGGTGGTAATGGTCAGGGTCTGAGCCATTTATGCCAGAACTATGACCATGAACGCCATCATCTGTCATCATTTCTGGTTCAACCCCAGAGTTTGTACATTCCATTTCCTGTTGGAGTTACTTGTAAATTTGTTTCAGGGTTTGTAAAAGTGTTTCACATTTTGTTAACTTGGTTTGTACCCCCTGGCCGCCATAGTAACCCCCTCCAACTTGAGCAGGTTTTTCACACACTGTAAAAAGTGCAGCATGAAGCTGTTCATTCAAGCTAACAATTACCATCGAACACATTATAAAATGATTGATTTCATTGTGAAACTTAACCTTCTTGCATTTTCAATTGTCAATTTTGATTCAAACTGAACTAAATTCACTTCCAAGGACATAAATCATAGGTTTTGATTCCTCTCAAAAACATACTTTAAGAAAATGAATCAATATGTGATATTTTTTTATTTGTGTCAAACATGAATTGTGCACGTGCACTGCACACACTGTTAGCCCGGATTTCATATGTAATTACGAAATAAATTACAATTTACTTACATGATTGAAGTTTGATTGTATGACTTTAAAATGTATTTGATCTTTGTTTACTATAAAATATTTAAATAATAATTAAGTTTGACAGTTATTCATGTGTTAAAATTTAAGTATTAAACCTCATCACTTGAATTCATTGAGTAATCATTTCTAAGTTCTGCATTGCATCATGGGAAAGAAAGAAATAACAGCATAAACTCCAGCCACTAATGTAACCAGTTGTTACCATATAATGTCTAATAGAACCAGAAGTTCCACTCACGGGTTCCGTTTGGCTGTGGTTCCTTCTTGTTCCACGTGGGGGCGCTAGATAATGGAGTGCATAATGAATGGAGTCCTATGGAGCTATGGCTCTGGGTCATTGATGGAAGTAACACAGGGGTGTCCAAATCCAGTCCTCGAGGGCCGGTGTCCTACATGTTTTAGATATTTCCCTCTTCCACATGATTCAGTTTAACCCTTTAACTTTAACAGTTCCACAGTAAAAATAATTAAAATAAGCAACAACATGAACAAAAATGGCCAAAGTCATCAATAAAATGAACAAAAATTTCTAATAAACTGACAAAATAATTAGTAACATGAACAAAGTAAGACACAAAGCTTTGCCCTTTGTTTATTTTTTCTACATTTTACTTTTTATTTTATTATTTTTTCTTTAATTTTGCTCCATTTGTGTCTTACTTTCTTCCTGTTACTAAATATTTTGTCAGTTTGTTGCTTATTTTAATTATTTTTTACTGTGGAACTGCTTAAGTTTCAGGACTTAAAGGGTTAAACTGAATCATGTGGAAGAGGGAAATGTCTAAAACATGCAGGACACCGGCCCTTGAGGACTGGATTTGGACACCCCTGAAGTAACAGAATCCTATATGGCAGCTACAGAGCTAGTACCCACTGATCAACATGATCAACAGGCAATAATTTTCACAGTTGGATCAAAATCCGAAGCCGACGAGGCTGTTTAGTCTAAAGCAGGGGTGTCAAACTCATTTTACTTCCAGGGCCACATTCATCCTAATATGGTATTACGTGGGCCGGACCAGTAAAATTATATAAATAATAAGATAAAAATGTATAAAATATTGTTAACGTGAAAAATGTCTGTGTTTGTGAAAAAAACATTTCCAATAAAAATGGTCATATCTACAAACTGTACGTGAACATAACATGGACAAATATGAACAACCTGTGAATTTGTAAGAAAAATAAGTGGAATATTGATGATATTAGGCTTTAGTTTGTCATTTATACATAGTTTAGTAACAGGCTGAATATTTCACAAAATATTACAGGTTGTTCAATTTTTTTTTGTAAAAGGCTAGTCTTTTTTTCTACTTTATTTTACACTAAAATAGAAAATAAAATTAGTATAAGGTTGTTTTCCATTATTTCTAGGTTATTATGAAAGTATTTTACTAATCTCATCCACTTTAGATTCAATTGACATAGATGATAAATGATTTGAACTTCCTTGATTATTAATTATCTTCAGTGTAGTTCTTGTATTTCACACATTCATCCCAGGGGCCGGAGTGGACCCTTTGGCGGGCTGCATTTGGCCCCCGGGCCTTATGTTTGACACCTCTGGTCTAAAGGGTCAAACTATGAGGTCCTGGTGGTGTTGTCTGGGAGAAAAAATATTTGGAAAGAGAGAAGTTGCGCTAAACCTGCACAAGATGAGTTTGACAGAAAAGTAAGATATACTGAAAGAAATGAATATTATGGGATGCAAAACTGAATAGTGAAAAATAAAACCCATTATTACATGTCCATGAATGTATTGGCAAAACTAATATATTATATAATGTAGGCTTACAATACAAGAGACAATAAAAGTTTGTTTTGATCATAATATCTATGTCATTACGTTCTATCTACTATTATTATTATTAATATTAATATTGTTATATATTAGGGTTACAGTCATTTTTCATTCTTGTTATCATGCAATCACAGTTTATTTTCCAAATACTGCTAATGTTGGGCTTTTAATTGATAGAATACATAACTTATTTACTTTTGACTGTTTTAAAATCCAGTAAATGAAGCTAAACCAATAGAAAAATCATTCTGAAGCGTATGGACGGGCACCATGTTGGATTCTGTTACTTCCGTCCCGATTCCGTCTATGACCTCGTGCCGACCCTCAGCTGTGGTGTGGAGTCTGTGGTGACGTCAGATGTGTAGTCCAAATTATTAAAATGTTTTACTCGCAAATGAATCAGCCATTTGTTAACAGAAGGAGTTGAAACACACATCAATAATTATCATTTATTCTGAACTACAACATGTGTGTGATTCAGGTCACATGACAAACCAGATACTATTTTAACATTTTATTTCCCATTGAATACCATTCATTCATTTTCCTATCTCAGGCCCCATGAGCCTCCTGGAAGGGGCGGAGACTTAAGCTCCCCATGGCCTTTACCTATTATTACCTCCGCCAAGGAGGTTATGCTTTTGCCAGTTTGTTTGTCTGTTAGTTAGTTCGCAAGATAACTCAAAACCTTACGGACAGGTTTTGATGACATTTTCAGGGTAGGTTGGTAATGGGGAGATCTGGAAATGATTCGATTTTGGTGATGATCCACAGAGTGCTTTTCTAGATTTGAACATGTTTTTACATATAGTCTAACATAGCCTCATGTAGAACTAACACCATAGGTTCATACATTTTAATAGTATTTAAAATAAAGGATTGGTGTGTTCACTGTAGCCTGAATAATGAAAGATCCTCACAACTCTTATTGTTCAGGTCATTTAGAAGTTAGATTTAGTTCATTGTTTATTTGTCAGGGACAATGCACAACTACACAGAGGTGGCAAAAGTACTCTACAGGTACTTGTATGGAAAAAATACTCTGGTAAAAGTAGAAGTACTCATTCAACTCCTTTACTGAAGTAAAAAAAAGGACAATTTCTCAATTGTAATAAAGTACAAAAGCATAAAGTAAAACTGCATTATTTTTATGACACTCTTAACTAATAGTTTTGCTGCTATTAAAAAAAAAAACTTAACCAAAATAACCCCTGCTTCCTCACCTTTAAAAAAAAAAATTAAAAAAATTATCTTTGTTTCAGTGTAATAATAATAATAATAAAAAATTCCATGAACATTTTTACAATTAAGAATTATCCTTTCTCAAAGAATATGAATAAACTGAACAATTACGAACGACCTGAAATGGTTTCATAAAAGTAGTGGTGACATTTTAACAATATTATACATTATTACATGTTTTATGTAGATCCACTGTGTGATCTGTACAAGACTGACACATAATATTGTTAAAATATTTAAATACTTGTTTTTCTTCATAAATTTCAGTTTTGTCATGGTTGTTCTTCATATTCAATGAAAAAAAAATTACTGAAAATTTTGGACACACACACACACACACACACACACACACACACACACACACACACACACACACACACACACACACACACACAGTGTTTGTCAGCAGCAGAAGTATATGGAGATAATTTAGTTTCTTTATCTGTCAATCAAAAAGAATGGATATGCTAACCAATGTTTTGTGGGACGTTACTTTTACCTGAGTCTGCCCCTGCTCCTTCCAGACTTGTGGCATCCTTGAATAGAGTTTGTATCTGTTTCCGTTGTAGGATGTTGTGACTTGAAGGATGCTTGCATTCTCAAATGATCACAAACTGCACCGGAAAAAGTGTAGCCTCACTGAAATAATAATAATAATAATAATAATAATAATAATAATAATAATAATAATAATAATAATAATAATAATAATAATAATAATCATTTAAAAAAAGATGTCCATTTGTCACATCTAAAATATTTGACTTCACAGAATCTAAATTAACTCACTTGTTACAACCAGAATCTTTTATTTTGACATAAACCATATTACTCCACTTGACCCAAAATGACATCTTCAACTTGATCAAAGTAAAATTCTTCATATGTGAATTTCAGAACCAAACTAATATGTTGAAATTGAACAAAACTAATATATTTCCATTGTACTAAATTAATAAGCTTGCATTCACATGAGTGGCAGAGTGAAACAATATACAATTCACATTAACATAGTAATGTGGGTTAATTTCTGTTTGAAAGTCACAAGTTGTTTCCATTCTTGTGGGTGAACAATTAACTGTTAATATATTCAATGGAGGGTATTATCACAAACTTTGATAATCACTGTGATTTAACCACTTCCTCCACAGATGGTGTCTGTTGAACCATCCTCACTCATGGTGCTGTTCTTAAAAACATAAAAACAAACACAAAACAGCAAACAATGATAATTAAACATATAAACTAACATTTTAACAGTTACAAATTCAAATCAACATCCATAATTAACTGCTGCCCATAACACCACACAATTACCCAATACCCACAATGCAATATGAGTATTGGGTAATACCACAGCCTCAGTAGATTAACAGACATGGATGCAGGTGGGGTTAGCATTTATTAATTTGAAAAACATTTGAAGTCATTCGTGTGCTCATCTGTCAGACTCATTTTGTGCAGGACAAGTACAAGTACTCTCTTACTAAATTGTTTTTCTATTACCTGTACACCGCAAGGAACTCATCTTTTGACCCTTGTTGACATCAAAAGCCTCATAGTCTTAGGATTTTGATCCAAGAGTGTAAATTATTCCGCGCTGATCAATAGGTACCAACTCGGTAGTCGCCATATTGGATATAGTTACTTCCCTCCCGATTCCTCGCCGACCCACAGCTGAGTGGAGTATGATGTCACATACGATGCACCCACATAAAACCTAATGTCACATTTGCTTCCCATAAACGGGTGGTCTGCCTATGTCATATCAAATATGTCTTATTAACTGATATCATGTGTGAATTTCAGGAGCACTTGTCAAACGGAATCTGATTTTTGCTTCTACTTCTTGCAAGCTAATCACCCATGGACCGGAAGTAGAAGGGCGTGACTTAGCCGCTCCATTGAAGTTCTGTGTGTGACATTACGGCTCCTCGTGCCTAAGAGCTGTGTGGCGGGAGTAAAGTATTTATATATGGACATCTGTGGTAACTCATGGAGTAATTTTTAGTAAACATGGTGAGCGCCTGCTGTGCCGTGGGTTGCGCAAACAGACGGGGCTACAAGCCAAGCGTGACATTTTACCGGATCCCGAAAAATAAAGAGAGAAGGCTGAGGTGGATCAACCAATCAACTGCAAAGACTGGCATCTGCCCAACTACTCGTGGCTATGCAGTAAATATTTTATACACGGTAAGTTTCTACTAACACCTTATTTAAGCGCGTGTTGGTTTGTGGTCTCATTTATAAACCCTAGCTTATGTCACAACATTGGGAGTAAAAGGCTAACGGAACAACTTTCCATTAAGTAAGGTTGAAGTTAGCATACTGTTTACTGTTAGCAAACAAAAACCGGATTTATAAATGCTGTTGTAAAATAACAAAGATATAGGCTATGCCATGCAGAGTGTTTAAGCTAAAATTATCCACTGTGTTTACACGTTTGACTATGATTATCCAGTTAGCATAGCATACTATCCAACTAGCTAACTTTGTCTTGTCATTACTCACCAAATCATTATTTAAAACGTTGCACATATGTCATAATCCATTAAAGATTTCCATTAAGACAAGTTTTAATATTTATTGTCATTGATGCCATACATAGCTTCGCTCCAGTAAAAGGGGAAAACAATAGCATAGCAATCACTGCATGAACTGCACTACACCGTCTTGCACGCTTAAAACTTGGTGGGGCAGGGAAGTAAAAGTATTAACACGTTAATGAAGTAATTCCGATATTTATGTATTCAATAGATGAGATATTCCTTTATTAGTCCTACTAGGGGAAAATTCCACATTTACAGCAGCAAGATTACAGCACACGCTCATATAAATGAGTAAATAATTCTATATACAATATACAGGTTTACATGCCTTTTTAAAATTATTATACATATAAATATACACATTAATATAAAGTATTTCACTTTATTGAACAGTTCATTGGGAAGAGTTTCTGCTGTTCATTTATTTATTTATTTATTTATTTATTTATTCATTCTTTCGTGTATTTGTAATTTATTATTTATGTATGTCCCTGCATAATAATCAAACGAAGTGACTGAATGAATGAATACACAACTACTAGTAACGCGGTGGTAGGTGCAGTTCCCACTCCTCACCGCCAGATAGCAGTAAGCAGCAGTGAGCCAGTCAGTCGGTTAGTCAGTCCTCCAGCTCCGACTGAGCAGAAAAAAGAACAGACGAAGAAGAATCTGAACCAGGAGAAGGTTGAAATGAAACTCGTCCGAGGGAGACCTCACTGGGACGGGACAGGTAGCGCAAACCGTTTGTCAGCGGGGCGTTCCAGACAAGGTAACTTACATGTCTCCGGTGTGTTTTAATTTCATATAAAATCCTAGCGAACATGTCGTCCAGTCGTATTCAGAGATGGCTGTGTTTTGAGCCATTAGCTTAGAATACGAAGGGGCTTGGTCGCTTTTTTAACAGCCATGGAGCAGACTAGCAACTGCAGTGCAGCCAGCGTTAGCTCAGCTGTCACCGCAGATGCAGAAGGATATCACCGGTGTTTGTGAATGTCACCAGGGAGACAGCCTTTCCTTTTCATGCGTTTGGTCTCAGGCGGATGTAATGTACGGCACAGGTGCAGTCTGTCACGCGCTGACATGTATATATGACGTCTGAATTTGTGAGTTTAACGCCTAAAAATGTTGACAGATGCTTGAGAGCAGGGAGCCTGGAAGCGAGGATGGATGGAGAACACCCTTAAATGTAAAATTAATTAAGTTAGCTTGTCTGTTGGCTAATGCTACATGTCTGAAGTCCTATTTCAGTGCATGGATGGTACATACAGGCGCGGAAATAATTATTAGATCACCTTTATTTTCTTGAATTTCTTGTTGATTGTAAAGACTCGTACCACTAAAGGGACATTTGTTTGGACAGATGTAATGATAATAACAAAAAAACGGTCCAGAAGAGTTTAATTTAAGAGCTCTTATCTAGCCATTTCCCTTGTTTTATTAATAACCGAAATTACTATTGTAATAATGCTAATAATAATAAGTGATCAATTGATATTGATTTTTTTTTAAAAATTTTAACATTTGGCTGATGATGGATACCGGCCACCAATATATTGTAGCTGATACTGATTTGTTTTCTCTATCAAATTATAAATGTCAGAAAATCTTATTTGCTTACACATAGCAAATAAAAATGATGACAAATAACCTAATAAATATTACTTCACCAAAAAAAATAAAAAAAATTTCCAATCTGGACAGAGGTGACACAAACTTTACCTGTCAGTAAATCATGGCAGGGAAAAATAGCATATTGGCCAACGTGATAAGCCGATATTGATACAAGAAAAACATTTAAATATCTACCTGATATATCGATCCATCATTGATGATGACGATGATAATAATGATGCATTTTTAGTGTAGAGCTTTTCATTGTAGTCAAAGACACTTTACATTCAGCAGATTTAAAAAATGACACTTGATGCAAGAACATTTCGGTTCTTAAATCAATATCTATGTCATTGTTCTGACAAAAACACTGCTTTATTCATTGCATATATTGTCTTCTGTGTATTTTAGCCACATAGTACACACAAGAGTCAGGAGTGGATTGCATAATGTATTTCTGGCGACTTTTGATGGTCTAATATTTTTTTCTGTGGCTGTATAACATCTCTTTTCCACCTGTTTCTTGGCATAAGCTTCAGATGCTGCACATGACTCATGATGAATAAATATTTAATTTGTCTACAGTTGATGTTGTGTTAGACTTTGACAGTCTGATTGACAGTTCTGGTTTGAATAGTCATTGTGATAACAGTTGCCATAGTAACAGTGCAGAACACCATTTTTGGAGCTTTGTTCGGGTTGGGTTGACCCCCAGTAACAGTGTGGGACCTTCATCCCAGTCTGCCTCCGGGCTGTCCTGACATCAGGACCCAGAGAGGCACCAGAGGGATGCAGCCAAGGGGGATGAGGAGTTTGGCAGGAGATCCTTTGTCCTAAGCTGCATCAGCATCAGTGGATACTTTCAATATTGGTAGTTGACATAAGGACATGATTTACCTGAATTCAAATTAAGTCTGTGTTATCTTCTATTGTTTATTTAACAGTCATTACATTGGACTTTTTGTTTGATTGTTTGCTTGTTTTCATGTGGAAACATTATATTGTATGTAAATAGGGGTTGGCAAAAATAAGCTTTACTTAAACCTAAACCCTTACATGGAAGAAAAATGGGTATGTTTTTTTTTTCTTAATCTTTCCCAACATTGGTTTGGAGAGATTCTTGTACATAATCACTTTGTGCATGTGTGTGTGTGTGTGTGTGTGTCTGCAGAGATATCATGCTATAACTCAATGAATACTTGAGATATCACCATGAAATTACATGGGTATATACATGTAGCTAATACACATCAGATGCAATGATCCATTTGAGTAAAGGTCAAAGGTCACAATTAACTAACGGGTAAAAATTACATTATCTGTTATAACTCAAGAACGGAGGGTCACAGAACTTTGAGATTGGTACCAAACAATGCAGAATGAAAATTTCTGTACAATTCTCATAATTCTCATTGTCACCTACAACCAATAGTTTTTGAGATCTCTGGAGGTCAAAGGTGACATGTTGCAAAATTAACTTCTGTTCAAACATAGACATATCCCACTATAACTTAATCAATGCTGGATACTTTATCATAATATTACACATGCTGACGCATATATACATATGACAATGTTGCAAAAGGCCAAAGGTCATGGCCACATTTAGCAGAAAGTTCAAAATCACATTACTGGCTCTAATTCAAGAATGGGTTGTCATAGAAACTTGAAATTGGCACAAAATAGGGACGAGATTAGACATTCTCTGAATACTTGTTTAAGGAAATTAACGACTGAATAAATTACTACTACTTTGACTGTGTGGGGACAGGGACTGAATGTATGTACCCAAAATGTGTCTGTGGTCTGTGTACACGTGCAGCTGTGGTCAGATTCATGATTCAGATTCATTAAATATATCTGGCAATGGGGATTTACCACTATTTGTCACCTACATGTAGTCACAGTAATGATATTTTAGTTCTAGTTTTTAACGCCATCTTTCTCTTTCTCTTCATTTCATGCAGTTTGTATGTTATAAGACAATAAGTTATTTATACACATGTGTCCAGTACATCTGAAGAAGAGGCATTTTTGCTCTTCAGGGATTTTAATCATACATGGCTTTTGCTGAAAAATGCAAAGAAATTGATTTATGGCAGAAAAATACACTAACGTTGGTCTGCATCTGGTTTGAATTTGCTGTTTTTTTTAAGGACCAGTTTCACAGAACCACCCAACTAGATTTAACTTAAAGGTGGGGTACGAGATCTTAGAAAAATGTTTCCAGCAACTAACTTTAGTTTCAAATGGCATTAAAAAAAAGTCTTCGTCTTGAATTTAACTTCCCCTGAGCTGTAGGACCCTGAGTACGAGCTGCGTTTCCATTACCCTTGGAAATTCACAAAATGTAAATGGTACCATAAAAGACTGGTATTGGAAACACCTGAATTTGGGAAAAAAAACACTCAAATATTCATAACAGGTTTTTACTCTTTCATGAGGTTTTTATGCTTTCAATATTCTAATGTATTGCAAAAGTGCAATGGACTGCAATTATACGTCACAGGATGTGACGTACATGGTCACATGATCACTTCTCCTGGAGTGAAAATGCTGTGATACACATGGACAGAGGAGGAGACAGACACTTTTCTGGAAATAATTCAGGAGAAAAACAACTTCAGTTTTAGAGACGGCAAACAGCAGAGAAATGCAGCGTGATATCGACACATGGAAATGTCCTTCTTCCAGCAGTGAAATCTCTCAGGATGATATTTCACGAGAGTTACGACACTTCTGCCCAGAACAACCGTCAATGGAAATGCGTTCGATATACTTCGTCGACATTTTAGGATTATCGGAATTGTTTTGCAAAAAACTGTAATGAAAATGCAGCTACTATTTATATTTTCTACTTGTAATTAAAGAAGATTTTCTGACATTTTGTTTTTATTTGACAGAGAATGGGCTTGTATCGGTGGGCTTGGCCTGTATCGGACATGGACTAAGAGTGGTGGGGATAAAAGAAATTACAAAATCGGTATCAGTCGATCACTAGTAAAATGGTTGATGAAAAAAGTTGGTAGCACTGTGTTTAAAAAAAAAAAACGAAATAAAAAAAAAGGGCCTGCTGCCAGATCAAGCTCAGTGGATGTCATGAATGTTTTTTTTTTTTTATTGCACTCTGGGTGATTATTTTCCGCTGTGCTGCTGGACAACTTTCCTGCTTACCAGAAAAAAAGTGTCATGCTGAGGAGCCTATTACTATATTAATGCTAGCAGTTATTTTTGGTCAGAGTGGAAACCATATAGCCCCACAGGCCTCAGGCAAAGGAAAGAGTCACGAGGGTCTCCTATGAACATACGTATATTAACCTCCATATTTTACTTTCATATAATGAACCAAAAACCTCCAGCACCAGGAGGCTTTACTGTCTTTGTCGTGTTGATGCACAGTTTGCTGTAAATAGAAAAACAGGTTACTTGTGTATGCGTGTGTTTTTTTAGATGAATAGACATGTAGAGCAGGCACGGTGTGAGTTAGGTAACACTCGGTGGTCTTTGCATGGGATGGGAATCATATGTCAGAGCATCAGGTGACCATGTTTGAGACGATGACTATGACAACTGCAGTCTGACTGGGCCACAAAATATGAATGAATTACACTGGCAGGGGATCAGGTGACTCAGGTTCAGACTCTTTGGACTGAGTTTTAAAGCAGGTTTCAGTTATGTGACCAGCTGTTAAAGGTCCAGTGTGAAAGATTTAGGGGGGGCGTTATGACTTATGAGGGTCTGATTGTTGATATTGAATTATATTTGAAGTGATGTTTTCATTACCGTTCAGTCACATGTAATATGAATAACCCACTATGTCAGACCACTATGTTTCTAGATGTTTTTCCTCTTTTATCTGTCTTCACAGATGGTAATGTTCACTCTTAAAATTTGATTCTGTCTTAAAATGTCCATTTGAAGGGGTATAAAGCCCTCCCCCTTCCCACTACCCCTCTGCCTTAACGTGAATAGACACCCTTACCCCTACACGTGGACGCGCAGAATGCAAGGAAGGGGTAGAGATGCATGGATGACATATATTTTCATCTGCAACCACTTTTTAAAATCTCTGTCCATTTGCATGAACGATTTTCCCCCAATTTTCAGAACTGCCTCAGCTGTTAGGACTATGTCTATTGTCTTTTTCAAACATTGTCATTTATTAATAGTCTATATCTTGCCAGTAAACAGTAGCCTTTGTTTAAAAAAAAAAAAAAATCTCTAACTTGCAGCAATTCCATAATGATCTCCACAATGTGAACGCAAGCGGGTAAAACCTTATCTTTTATAATGCTTTTAGTTTTATGGATGCTGGCATATCACATCTGACCTGGGGGCAACAGTTGGAAAATAGCTTTTTTTTTTTTTGCTAATACTGACACATTTACAGAAATGTTCATTCATGTGTGCTGTAACAGAGAATGACAAGATCAACAGGCTATTGTCGGATTAAAAAAGTCTTTTAGTGTCGTTTTCATTTGTTTGTTTACCTTTGGAATAATATGCTAAATGTTGTTTTTTTTTAATTTGCGTGCTTCACCTGCAACCCATCTGAATATAATTAAAATATAATTTTCTTTTGTCATCCACCCAATCCATGGATGGGGTAGGGCTAAGGGGTGAAATGAGATTCAGCCGAAGAGTTGATGCAGAGGTCTGACTCTACATCATCCTCATCAATAATCTAAAATGAATGCAACTATGGAATGAAAAAAATACAATACACCTTATTGTGACACTACATAAGTATTATGTGGCAAAAAAAGCTAAAGTAAATGTCTCCTGTAATCCAAACCAAAGGTGGTGCAGTCAAATACTGCATGTGTGACTATTATTTTGGGATGGGGCAGTGTATATTCTGTTAGTGTTTGGGAATGACGACAAATTCTACATCCCTTTAGTTAATCTGTGGGATGTTTTTTTTTTTTTTTCCAATCTCAGGTGTCAGACAGGGAGGGGAAAACTGGACGCTGTAATAACTGACCAGGGTTAAACTTCAGACATTCTGCTTGGAATGTATCATGTATGTTTATATTTATATTTAGTCTTTTGATTTAGATAGAGAAGAGAAACCTGCAGGAGGGAGTGGTGTATTTTCCCTTCATTTTGGCAGGTTTGTCATAGTTTAGCTAAAACCTTAGAGCAGATAAAAGGGTCAATAATGAGGAGGAGGTGCTTCTGCAGGTGAGAATAGAGGAGTATGACGTGTTAATGTGGCACAGTGAACATTTAGATTATGACAAACAAACACAATTGTTTTTGCTCTATGTAGCGCAGCAGCTTGAAGGACAGAGAACCCTAATTGGTGTGAATGTGCTGTTGCACTGTGATCATAAGGTTGAGCTATTTCAATGATACCCACTGGGCCAAAGGCAGTAGCCCAGATTTACAGCATCTTGAAAAAGTGCCAACACTAGGGAGGAAACCTGACACCTTTTTATACTGAAGTAACTTGGCAGGATAAGACATTAGGACGTTTTAAAATTAACATTTCTAAATGCAAAATACACAATAAAATCAATAATTTTACATTGTGTTCAATGGTAATTATTAGCTTGAATGAACAGCTCCATGTTGTATCCATGTACTGTGAGATGATTTTAGATCTTTTTTTTCTGCTTTAGATTTACAGTAGAGTTGTGTTGTAAAATTTATGAGATGTCTCTTAATGTTTTCTTTTCTTTCCCCAGTGCACTTTGTAAGCTTTGTCCCTGTTTGTTTTTCAGGTGCACATCCAAGCATAGATAATGCTCAGACATGATGCCTTGCCAAACCCATGTGTTGCTAAAATGGCAGGAGCATTTCAATAGCTCCTGGGCTGCAGAAGACAGTGTGCAGACTGCCACCAGGCACGGAGCGGCTACACTGTACAGCAAACTCCTTCACAACAAGGAAGTGGTGACCCTCGCTCAGCCCGTCCAAGAACTGATCGGCCCTCGTCTACCAGATTTCGAGTGCGAGTCCTGCGCCTCGGCAGAGAAGGAAGAGTATCTGTCATCCCTGCTTCACAGCCAACGATGGCTCGCTCACCGCATGCTGATGCAAACCTCCTACACCTTAGGCCTCCACCACAGACTGGTCGTCCTTCAAAGGATCTACTACGCACTGCATAGCAAATATCATGATAAATTCCGGATGCCGCTGCCCTCCCAGTCCACGGACGGCGGGGCTGAGAGTGGACAGCTGGTGCTGGCCTCGGAGCCCTGTCTGCCAGGCGGGGGGGTATCTAAAGTCAAGTCGGGTACAGATGTTTTGATAGAGATGGGTGTGAGGACAGGTTTGAGTCTGCTCTTTTCATTGCTGCAGCAGAACTGGAGGTACGCTGCCTCCGTGCATCCCGAGTCAGTGCTTTGCAACGACGTGCTGGCTACAGCGTCCTCCGTGCTGGCCTCCCTGCCGCCGCTTTCTCTGGCCAATGAGAACAAGATCCCTTCGGTCGGGCTGGATTGTTTGGCACAAGTAGCGGACTTCCTGAAGAAGACGTCGGTGAGCAGCGGAACCGGCGGCGCAGATTCGACTGGTCGGAGACTGGCGCTGGAGCTGCTGCTGGGCCTGGCCATGCAGAGAGGCTCCCTGAAGTTCCTGCTGGAGTGGGTGGAGGTCGCCTTGGCTGCATCCACGTGTTCCTCCACCTCTACGCTTTCTTCCTCCTCGGTGTTCAACGCGCAGCAGCCAGTTGGCGTGGGATTTGACGTCATCCATCAAACGCTTTTCCAAATGAGGCAATATTCGGTAGGTCACGCGATTGTTAAACATGATCCTTATAGTCATTAAAAAGCATTACAAGTCATTAAATAGATTTTGTAGAATTTAAGGCTTAAATTCTATTAGAAAGCTTTAAATTTGATGCCCAGAGGTATTACAAAATTAAATACACTTGATAGAATAGAATAGGTGTTTGTTTTCCATTTGTGCAGGACACATAGGAACTTTTGTGCCACTCCGAGTTAAATCACATAAAAACAAGAACACTAAACACATGTAGAACTATATAAAAACGGCTAAAACCCCCCTACACACACCCATAAAATAACTATATACCATATTTTCTGCACTATAAGGCGACATTAAGTGAAGTCAAAATCATGAGATAAAAAGCCAAAATTTATGAGATGAAGTCAAAATTCCAAATCACTAAGCACTACCAGAATTAATCCATATATAAGGCGCTCTCTGGATTATGAAGTGCACTGTCATTTTGGGAGAAAATTAAAGTCTTTTTTAAAGGGATAGTTCACTATTTCTCACAGCGATAGTAGTCCCAGCAGGTTTCCCGGGGTAAACAAAATATGTGTTGTTTCTCAAAACAATATGTGTTCGAATGAGTGATTTTATTAGCGTACCAAAACCATCACAGGACAAAAACTCGCACCTCGTAATTGCTTGGAGCTACTTTCCCTCAATAGTGATCAATGCATGTTGTCATTGCTAACAGCTGTGTGCCTGTACTTTCATCAGTTGTGCAGCAGTGTTTGCGGCTGCTACGTGCAGGTGCACAGGTGTTAGCAGTGACAACGCTAGTGCATGGATTGCTTCTGAGAGAAAGTAGTGTACGTTTTTGTTCCGTGATGGGCTCGTTATGCAAAAAAATATCACTCATTCAAACATACTGTTTTGAGAAGAAACATTGTATTTTGTTGAACCCAGGAAACCTGCCGGGACTACTTTCACTTTGACCAAAACCGGACCAGAACTCGACTCACAGGACACTGTCGGTGGTAAGTCACTGTGGGTGCACCAGAGTAAAGACACTGATGACAAACACATTTATATGAAAAATAATGAACTATCCCTTTAAGTGTGCCTTATAGTCTGAAAAATATGGTGTATATATATATATATATATATATATATATATATATAAAAGTGCATAAAAATGTTTTTAAGACCAACACAAGAACTGTTTAAAAATGCAGGAGACAATAAATGCAATAATAAATAGTTATAAAAACAGCCAAATGAACTAAAATCTACTGCTACAAGGAAGAGGTAGACATTAGTACATATACAAACACACACAACATACTGCACATGCTGGAAAAATCATTGTTATTCATGATTTATTTTGATTAAACATTTAATAATTTTGATTGGAAATATAGTGAGATGACTGACAGGTGGAAACCTTCAATTGACTATTGTTTATGGCTGTCACATGAACTCATCACCATATTCTTGGAATGTTACGTGCTGTGTGTGCGCTCATGCCGTGTCAAAAGAGCGGAGGGAATATTAGCAAATGTTGGAAAAATGGGAAAATGCAAGCTTCAGCAGAATTGATAAGAGGAGGAACTATTCAGAAGCTGTTAAAGCCTGTGGAGGGTAAACTGAAATAAAAGTGTAATTAAAACTCTATCTACAGTGGGCATTAAATTTGTTTAAAGTGCCTTTAAAAGGGCATTAAATTGGATTAGCTGGTACCTGCAGAAACCCTGTTATATCTGTGTTGTTTTTCACCAACTCAACATTGAGCCAAGTATGAACATATTTTCTAGATTCCTTTAAACTCGCATCAAATGACACTACATATTTTTTAAAGCATTTGTTTTTGAAACACTAACATAAAGATATTGTAGCTGAAGACTTTTAATTTCATGCTGAAAATACATAGGTTCTGTTTTTGAAAATGTTTTAAATTGGGAATAGTTGAGAGTTCCTTTAGTTTTTCGAATTACTTTGATGCATGTGCACTGGAAAAAGTGTAGCCTCACTTAAATTCTAAAAATGGTTTTTCACATCTAAAATATTTGACTTCACAGAATCTAAATGAAGTCACTTGTTCAAACAGATTCTTTTATTTTGATATAAACCATATTATTCCACTTGACCCAATCTTAATTCTTCATCTTGATCCAAGTAAAAGTCTTGATATTTCAGTTTGGGAACCAAAGTAATATATTAAAATTGAACTAAACTAATGTATTTATGTTGAACTAAATATGTTTGCATTCACAACAGTTCATTCATTGGCTTAGTGAAATTATTTACCGATATAAAATGTATTATTACCTCCACCAAGGAGGCATTAAATTCAAGTCTGTCTGTCTGTCAGCAGGATTATGCAAAAAGTTCTGAACGGATTTTGATGACACTTTCCGGAATGATGAATAATGGGTAGAGGAAGAACCCAATAGATTTTGAGCAATGAAGGTCAAAGGTCAAGGTCACACTAAAGGTCAACAACTAAAACAGTGCTAATATCTCAGGATTCAGACAAGATAGAATCTCGCAGTTTTTTTTTCCATTTACATCATCTCTCCTTCACACATCAGATGGACCAATACCCATAACCTTAACCTTTGACCCCTAACCTTCAAACATTAGATGGCTCAATACCTATGGCTCCGTCACGTGTGAAGAAAATATCCATCCTTGGCATAGATCTGCTGTCTCTGACTGCCTTTTTAATATTATGATGTGGGTTCACTCTTAGTTGAAAGTTTGTTCAGTGGTAGTTATCATCATAAGTCGTGCTCTTATTTTTGTAGCTTAGCGCTAAAATGTAACTTTGTTCAGTAGAAGGTAATATCACAAACTGTTATTTTCTCAGAAACTGAGGAAAATCTCTCTGCATCAAACAGCGTAGCAGGAAAGGCATTGTTGTTTACCATCTTCACTCATGCTGCTGTTCTTAAAAACATAAAAACAAACAACAAAATGGCAAATAATGATAATTATAACATATAAACTAACATTTGACAGAAACTCATGAAAATAAACATCCATAATTAACACCTGCTTATAACGCCATACAATTACCCAATTCCCACAATGCAATGTGGGTATTGGGTAACAACTGGTCATTCAAAGCTGAAGTGGTTGGAGTTCATGCTGTATTTCTTTCTTTCCTTCCCATGAAAGTTAATAATATTCCATACTGATCTCTTTTTTTAAGCTGTTTTGAGCGGAACCATAACCTTTGAATTTAATTCTCTTTGAGTCAAAATTGACACTTCAAAATGAAAAAAAGGTAGTTTCACAATGGTAATTATTGGCTTGAATGAACAGCTCCATGCTGCACTTTTTACAGTGCAGGTTCAAGAACCTTTGCTATGTTTGTGGAAGACTGAGGTATGCCGCTGTGTCTGATGAAAGAAAAATACAAACAAAATTCTTCTGAAACAGCCCTTTTTGATCTGAGGGTTGATGGTGCACTGTAAGGATTATGATTGAGCTGGTATTCCTGCTGTTTGTAGATATTCGTACTGTCATACCATCGGCTAATCAGCTTTGCAGTACTTCCACACTGACAGCCAGCGGTGGGTATTGACCGCAGGCTCATGGACTGTACATGCAGGACGGCACATGTTGACTTTGTCACATTCCATGCATGATGATGTGAAAGGTTTTTTCAAAACTACTGCGTCATTATGGAAGTGTTAATGATGTCTCCCAGACATCCAACAAAATTAAGGGCTATAACATGTTGCCCATTTACCAAGCAAGAGAATAAGACTAACTCTGTAATGTCTGAATTTAAATGTAAGTCTACATTTAAAAAAAAAAAAATAGGGCTGTCAAAATAGACGCATTAAAATGGATTAAACCGTCATCCAACACTGAACACTGAGGTGCTTTTGTTTTATTTTGTGTGTTTCTGTGCTGGCTGTCATGACTGACTGTATTACGTGTGTTTTGTTTTTTTTTAATTTTAGTTTTTTATTTGTTTATTCGAACAGGTAAAATAAAATAAGTAAAACATACAAAGTATTTAATCAGAAGTTAAAACAACACCTCTTTAGTATCCTAAATAGTTATACCTTGTTCGAAGGGGTGTAGGATGAAGTTAACAAAACTTGTCTAGTCCTACCCCTTTGTATTACTCAGTCAGAGCATATATATATATATATATATATATATATATATATATATATATATATATATATATATATATATATATATATATATATATATATATATATATATATATATATATACACAACCTAGGTTATACACACATATACATACATACATACATACACACTAAACCGAAAAGAAAAGACAGTAGTGTTGGATACGAAGCCTATGGATAATTTCTGACCTAACATTTCGGTCACACCTTGTTTTATCTACCCTGTTCAAATAGAAATGGCTTAAATAGCTGGACATGCAAACAGTCCCTTCTTTACACGACCTCCTTGCATCCGACAGCGCATTTCCCCAGTCGTGGATCGCGACCCATAGTTTGAGAACACCCCTTCTTTTTCTCCCCTTTATTACAGCACCCCCTGTTGAAAACTACTTCCACGGCTGTGCCACACACAGAAGACTGGTGCATGGGACAGATGCACGCCATGGGGCTGATGGCTAAACATGATGCTTTTTTTTTTAATTCCAGGGTATCCGTGGTGACAGTGCCAGTACACAGGTGCTAAAGAAGGATGCAGATGGACTTTGTCGACTCTCCCAGGCAGCTCTCTGCTTGTTTGAGGAGGTAAGATATTATAGTATGTTTACATGCACTTAGGAATTCAAATAATTGCCTGACTCTGATGAAGGACGTTCCCAGAAATCGGAGTCTACATGCCAGCAAGGGAAATTCGAATTATTGTTCCGCTCCAAGACACTAGGTGGCACTACATACCCTTTAGCATTAGCATGCTTCCAGTTGGTGCGATAGAAGATGAACAATAAACAAAAGCAGTAGATTTGAAGCAGAAGTAGTAGAAGGACAAAACTGAGACATGGTATGGGTAACGATGCGGCTGATTTATTAGACGTAAGGTATGTGTCGTCCTGGTCACTTCAGGAAGGGGGCGTGTCCAGGCCAGTCTTAGTCAAGCTAAGGTTGGGTGGAGTTTATTCAGTTACAATCACATTATCTGACTCTGACTTCTTAGCCGAGTCGCACTAGACCTCCTAGCGGTAGCAAATCTAATTTGCTTTGTACTAGTCTAGTTACGCTAGGTGTATAGTTTGGCTACATTTCCCTGAAACTGGCCGACGAATCACAGGGCGGGTTTAACAAAGTGACATTGCGATGATTCAGAGAGAAACAAGCGGAAACAATCATAGAAGAAGAACAAAGACGATAGATGGCTGCCGACTGGGTGTAGATTTCCTATTATCAAAGATGACTGAAGACTGTACGAAAACATCAACAATCTTTAAATTATTTTTACAGAAGCGACAACAGTCGTTCAGCTCCATAATCCACCATTTTGTTTAGTCATTCCTAACTTTCTCCAGACTCCTCCGTGAACTTTCCGGCGTCTAACTACGTCATCCTAAAGATTACGCTGATTGGTTGTAGTACCGTCCTATTGCATACAGAGGATTTGAAAGACAACCTTTTAGCCCCGCCTCCTCTGACTATGAAGCACCACTAGACCCATACATGGAATGAATAGAGATAGCACTGCTAGGCTACTGACTTCTTACACTCCAGTTTGATTTTATTCGACTCCTATTAGGGTGTTTACATCGCTTTTAAATCTCAGACTTTAATTGGAGTAAAGCAATAATTCAAATTTCTCACAATGCGTATAAACATACCTATAGAGGGGAACAGAGAAGCTTAATTTAATCATTTAATCTCTCTCTTGCCCTCCGTTCCATGGACTCAGTTGATACTTTTAAACAACATCTTTAGACATTGTTGTTTAAATAAGCATTTTACTTAATATACTTATACACTTAAGGTACGTGTTGCATTTTAACAGTGATTTTGACAGTATTTTTTTAATCTATATTTTAAACTGTATTTTAATTGTTTTGCACTATCAAGTACTTTATCATCCCTTGTTTGTGAAAGGTGCTCTATAAATACCAATTGCTTATTTACGTTACGTCCTAATGAACTTCCTGACAGAGGAATTCACCCTGCTTCATTTGACAGATTTGTAATCTGGCGTCCTATTGCCTGTGCTCGTGCAGCACTGATATTCCTCCTGGGACAGAGAATGACGCTGTGATGGTGTACGTTTGGGGCAGCAACAGCAGCCATCAGCTGGCAGAGGGAACGCTGGAGAAAATCCTTTTGCCTAAGCTGACACAGGGCTTCAGTGATGCTCAAATGGTAATGGCTAAATGAAGAAAAAACCCACTTTCTTTCCCTTTTCTCTCATATTTATTTATCTTACTTTTCTCTGTAATAACACTTTTTTGTTATTTACCGTATTTTCTGGACTATAAGCCGCATCCGCTGTATTTAAAAAAATATAATAATAAAATAATATACAAACCGCACCGTGTTATAAGCTGCAGATATCTATGTTGAAAAATCATATATTAACTGCATGTACAGAAGAATTTTGAACTGTAAATATAGTTACATGTTTGTACCTGAACAGATTTTTCACTAGCAGTTCCTTTTAATATGGCAACAACTTTGTTGATTAAAATGGAACAGAACCAAGAGAAAAATAACCAGTATTTACTGTATTTAACTTAATTTCTTCTGTGTTATTTTAGTTCATTTTGCTAAATATCTTGGTCATTTTTTGTTTTACTGAATATTTTGGTTATTTTTGTTTATTTTACTGAATGTTTCGGTCATTTTAGTTCAATTCACTGAATATTTTTGGTAATTTTTGTTCATTTACTGCATGTACAGAAGGATTTTGAACTGTAAATGTAGTTGCATGGATGTACCTGAACAGTGCCTTTTAACACAGCAGCAGCTTTCCTGATTAAAACGGAACAGAACCAAGAGAAAAAATAACCAGTATTTTCCAGTAAGTTCAGACCACCTACTTTTATGTCCTCTGAAAGCTTTTTTTAAAAAAATGTATTTATTTTTTTTACTTTTGGCATCACATGATCTCTTCCACTGCGACCTCCGTCTCACCACACATTCATCGATGCTAAGCTTGCGTGCAGCAGCGCGGTTTTCGTGTGGGTTCCATGATGAAGGGGCGAGGATTTGAAAATAATTAACAGTTGCTAAGTTGTTGTCTGTGTTCTATCTGCTAAAGAAAAAGTACATATTCTTCTTTGCATTGATTGTTCTTCATAGTTTTGATTCTAATTCCGGTTAAAGCGCCCCTAGTGGTGGACGAAAAATCCACAGAATAGCTGCATGTTTGTATAAACCTCATGGTTCAAAATACAGTATATGGAAAAAAGTAGAAGCTTATAGTCCAGAAAATATGGTAATGTAAATTTTTAGTCCTTTGTTGTGTATGTATAAAAATGCAGGCTTATCTACTTTATGTGGGTTTGTGCATATATGATACATTTGTAATTGTATCTTGTTTTTCTTACCACTTTTAGTGTGATCTTATTTATTTTTTTGTATTTTATTTCTTTATAGCCAGTTGGGGTGGGGAGTGGGACAGAACTGATGCTTGATGCCTTAAATATGATGACACTGCTGCATTGTGGTTGGGTTTTTGTTTTGTTTTATTTTTTTTTTGTGTTTCCTTTGTTGTAGCTGTTGTTGGGAAAATGAGGAAAAAAAAGCAAAAAAAAGCACAACAATAACTATGTATGGTGTTCGACAGGGGTGTCAACATGTGGCCGTATTAGTAGCAACCTGGGGAAGTGAATGTTTAAATACGGGTACAGGAGAAGGGGTAGGATTAGATAAGTTTTTTGAACATGTTATCGCATTCATTGCTGTTTATATTTTATCTCTTTTTTTTGTTTTTGTTTTGTTCAAATAAAACTTCTATCATCATCATTGTTAGTATGTTATTATTTTTCTGGTCCCTTCCATTTGACTGGACCAGACTTGGGCTTTTTGTGACTAAAATGAACTAAAATGAGTTTGACACCCCTACCCTAAAACATAATAGTCCAAACCTTTTTCATGTTACTGAATTATTTTTTTTCTCCTTTTTTTTTGTCTGCATTTGTTCTCATTGTTTAACACCACAGAGAGGGTGTCAACATTGTTTGAGATCAATGCATTTTTTTAGTCTTGCAGCCAAATATTTTTACTGAATATTAAACTCACTCGGGTTCACTATTTTTTTTCTTCTTCTTTCTTTTTATTTAGATTGAGGCAGGTCAGTACTGTACCTTTTCAGTATCTGCAGATGGTTCAGTAAAAGCCTGTGGAAAAGGCAGCTATGGACGCTTGGGTCTGGGCGACTCCAATAACCAGTCCATGCCCAAGAAACTTGTGCTGGAGCCGCACAGAAACATGAAGAAAGTGTCCTCGTCCAAAGGGTCCGATGGTCACACTTTGGCCATTACAGTAGAAGGGGAGGTAAGGAGCTAGAGCCCTTCACGTGCTCCACTGATCGGTTCTGTAGAGAACTTTTGGTTCTTCAAATTTCCCTCACATCATAAAATTAGGATTCTTTCAGAAATGCAGCTCTGGTCCGATGCTACGGTGGCCGACGGGGGCAAATGCACCGCATTAACAAAACGCTGCAAACACAAGAAAGATGCACAACCCAAAAGACAAACGTATAAAACAAATGCAACACAAGTGAAGCTGCACGAGAAAAGTCCTGCGATAACCGAAACCAGGCAGAAGCAAAAACGTACAAACCCACCAAAACACCAGTGAAAGAAAAATGCTGCAAATATGTAAACATGTAAACCAACAAAACAACTGTGAGAGAGAAACGCTGCAAATTCAGACCACAACAAAACGGAAGTTCATCAAAATAAAATGGAGGAAGAAGACGACGGTAGATGAAGTTGAAGTTAATTAATTTAATAAGTGTTGCACCTGTTATAATTAATAAAAGTACATTTAACACGTCGGGAATAATTCCAAACTAATAAAATCTAAGTTTAAATAAGCTTTTATCACATACTGTAAGTAAGAACACATAGATAAGAACATTGTAGAACAGGGGTCTCAAACATACGGCTTGGGGGCCAAATGCGGCCCGCAAATGGTTCTAATGCGGCCCATGGGACAGAGCATAGTAACCTTTTAAATGACTTCATATTTTCTTAGTTTTCTTCTTTGCCTATAAATGATGACAACATCAAATTGTTGTCATCGGATTGCACGATTTTCCTAAAATATGAATCAATTTTGCCATAAAACTCGATTTTAAATCTAAATCGATTTTTTGCCCAGCTCTACTACAAGTGTTGTTTTCTTGATTTCAGACACATTTTTATTTATTTATTTTTTAATAAATTGCAGACTTGTGACACATTTTAAAAAGTATTTCCACCCTTTTTTCCTTGTAGGTATTCAGCTGGGGTGACGGAGAATATGGGAAGTTAGGTCACGGAAACAGCGCTACACAGAAATATCCCAAAATCATACAAGGGCCGCTGGTCGGCAAAGTAAGTCTGTACACTAAATTTAAAATAAAATACATAAGTGGAGTCTTATACTGTTTTAATAGGACACTTTTTTTTTTTTTTTGCTATTAATGAATGACATGAAATGCGTCCTCTTACCTTGTCATGTGTGTCCACGTCTCTGCTAGGTTGTTGTTTGTGTGTCTGCTGGTTACAGACACAGTGCTGCTGTGACTAATGATGGAGAACTTTACACATGGGGAGAAGGGGACTTTGGCCGACTGGGTACGTACTCTATTCTCAGTCAGATTCAAAGTCAAACATTCATATAATGCTGCATTTCCACTACATGGTATCGCCTCGGGAAGCACGTACTATTCCTTGGGGGGCGTTTCCACACAGATGCTATAGAAACTTGACGTCATCGTTAGGTGCGACGTAACTCGCTCATTGTGCATTGCACCACCCAAATCACGTTGGATTTTTTCATCATCCACCAAATACAGAAATGTCTCAACCTCCACGACCGGCCACAGTGTCGTTTTGCAGACTGACATTATTGTGTTCTGGACTGAATGAACTGGCTGCTCTGTTCACTGTAACTAGTAGTGGAAATCACATACAGTAATATCTGAATTTACGAAATTAATTTGTTACAGAAGTGGTTTGTGTGGTTTGTTGTTTTTAAAATTTTTTTTTTTCATAAGTAGAGTTTTACATGTAAAAGGCCTGAATCATTCCAAGGCCCCTAATGCTACCCCCTAAACCAGGGGTGTCAAACTGCGGTCCTCGAGGGCCGCTGTCCTGCATGTTTTAGATGTTTCCTTCTTCCATTCCACCTGGAGGACATTGCATCATTATCAGTCTGATGAGGAGCTGATTATTAACTCTTTAAGTGTCAGGGATGATGTGTTCTGAATGGATGATTTAGTTTAAATATTCTGAAAAATTCAACCATTTTCCTTTTAGTTTTGTGCATGAAAAGGGTGCCAAAAGGCAAGATTTTTTATTTTTATTTTATTTAAACATTTTTAAAATTAATTAAATTATTTTTTTTCCTAAATTTTCCACATTATTTTTCATTTTGGAAATATTATGTAAAGTTTTTGTTGCTCATGTTGTTTATTTTTCTACATTTTGTTTATTTTTTATTGTAGTATTTTTCTTTGATTTTTCTGCCATTTGTGTCTTTACTTTGCTCATGTTACCAATTATTTTATTAGTTCTCAGGAGTTAAAGGGTTAAAGTGAATCACATGGAAGAGGGTAATATCTAAAACATGCAGGACACCTGTGCCCTAAACACTTTAAAAATTATAAAAGTATATATATATTTTGTATGAAATATGTGCTAAAAGTAAAAGAAAATTTGATTTAGGTTTTAGATTGAATGTATTGATCCTCACGGGGAAATTTGACTGACTGAACATTAAACATTAAACCATTAAAATGAACAAGACATGCAAATAATTTCCATATCATTGTGGTTGTTTTAATTGCGTTACTGCTTTTTGCCTGTTTGTTAACAGATGTTTGATGACATATCGATTCAATGATGATTGCCTTTGATGACTTCATGATCTTCCTAAAATGCACAAGGCATACATCGTTAAAGTGGGCGATAGCACGACTCGTGAACACTTTTTTTGAGATTTATCAGTGTGATTTTTCATATAAGAAAAGGAAAGGGCTTTTTTATTTTGTAAAAATAACCAGAAGTGTGTTGCTCACTAGCAGTGAGCTAGCATTTTGCTGAATTCCTCTGAACAAAATTGTAAATAGGTGATATTTAGACAAATGAACATCACATTCGGCATCTAAAGAGACACTTTCTCACCTGATTTAAAAAATAAATAAACTGATTTTTGAGTTTAGAGGTCAAGTGAAATCAGCTTCACTCTGTTTTTTTTTTGTCATATAGGAGCACATTGCATTGTGGGTTATCATTTAATATGCTACAGTGTAAAGGCTTTGAATAGTATAAGTATGGAAGTATGTAGTATGAGGTTTCGAACACAGCCTTACTGTGTTCCAATATTCATACTGTCATGAGTACACTTACACACAGTACACTTTCTGTACTTACTAAGTGTACATTTTTTAGCGGGTACTAAGTGCCGTTCTTATTTCAGTGCCAGATCTGATTCTTCCTGCTGCACTGACTGGAAATGGCGTCAGAAACCACGAAAAAAAAATATCTCCCCAAAATAGATGTTGTTGTAAAATGTATTTTGCGACACAACTTTCAATACAAACCACCACTGATGTTTTAACACTGTAAACATAAGAACTTACATCTGTAGGTTGTAGGGGTCGCTTGGCTCGCTCTGTCCCCCATGTTTTTATCTTCTGAATTTGCGCAGTTCAGGGGCAGTTTCTGACGCCACTACCACTGCGTAGGTAACACGTAGATATGGTGGCCGTTGAGTAGGAAAAGTGAACACTAACTCCACACTTTAAAAATGGTGTGTTTTGAGGTACTTGCAGTATACTTAACTCAGTATACTTAGAATTGGGATGCTCTCCGTACCTAAAGACAGGGCGGAAAGGGCGGATATTGGAACACAGCACTAGTGTTTTTAAAAACGGCAGGTTACACACTGATAACACAATGACGTAGAGACAACTTCACCAATCAGTATCTATGCTGCTTATATGTCACCTTATGGTATCTCTTGGAACCTCAGTGGAGTAGATACTAAAAATGTATGCCCGGATACCATGGGAGCGGCTCCTTTTTTCGTGATGGAAACGCACCAAAGCGAGCCTAATTCCAGTATAATCAGATAGAGCTGATACTAGTGGAAACGCAGCATTGTATGTGTTATATCAGCCCATGGTGAATCCTGTGTCTGTCCAGGTCACAGCGACAGCCAGAGTCGAAATGTGCCCACTTTGGTGAAGGACATCAGTGGCGTTGGGCAAGTGACCTGTGGCAGTTCTCATACCATCGCCGTGGCACAGGACGGACGCACTGTCTGGTCCTTTGGTGGCGGGGACAATGGTATACAGAAAGAAAGATGGACACAATCTGTTTTAAGTACATCGTAGATTATAGATGAATTTATTTGGACGTAATGTTGGCATTAAATGTACAATAGACAAAACAAATCCAGTTATGAAAACAATTATTAACTCATTGGATGGAATGAATAATAGCACTGTTTTTGTCAGTATAATACCATAGATATTAATGGAAAAACTGACATGTTTTTGGTTGTTATTAAAAAAAGAACATAAAAAAATGGCTAAATTTTTATTTTTTAACCTTTATTTAAACTTGAGAATATATTGAGGAAGTAACCTCGTTTAATGTACAGCCACGACAAAACAAAACATTTAGGAAGTACATTGCACTTATCACAAATACCAAAACTGAAAACAGGCAAAGATCAAACAAAAACAGATGAGTTTTCTTTAAAAAAACAAACAAAACCGTAGCATTGGAAGATAAAATAAGTTAGAAGTATAGATTTAAAACACTATTTGAAACGTACAATTACATATAAAAAAAATACCAAAAAGTAAAAGTAAAGTTGAACAAAAAAAACCCAGACATCTACTTAGAAATGTTTTAAAATGCATGATTAAAAACTTCAAAACCAGCAAAATATCCAGAGGCGGTCAAAGTACTCACATTCTGTACTTACATACAAGTACAGCAACTGGTGTGAAAAAAATACTCTAATAAAAGTAGAAGGACTGACTCAATTCCTTTAGTGAAGTAAAAGTAAAGAAGTATAACTTATGAATTGTAAAAAGTAAAACTGCATTTTTTTTTTTGCTATGGATGAAATAATACTTATTTAAGCAGGAAAATGTCATAAATAACCAAAAATAAAACCTTTAAAAGTCAGTTACTGTGTAGATGATGTGTTTTATTGGGTAATGGTACTCAGTTTAGTGTGGTATAGGACAGGACATTTAGGAAGAATTCAAAAGTCATCAATAGATTAAATAAATGCATCAAGAAATGCATAATTATGAGATTTAAAGAAATCAAAATTGTGAGATAGTTACAATTATGAGAAAAAATTCTGATGTATTAGATAAAAAAAAAAACATTTATGAGATTAAAGAGTCAAAATTAAGAAATAACAAAAGTTGCCAGAAAAATAAATACTCAAGTAAAGTACAGATACCTAAAAACTGTACTTGAGTACAATAAAGGAAGTACTCCACCTCTGAAAATATCACACCTCTAAGTGATTTGGGTTATTATCAAGAAACTTGCACATTTAATAAAGTCTTCTGGTCTATTTTTGTTGACATTATATTTGTCAAACACATGTACCTTTAGTTGTACCAATGAAGAAAAAAATGAAAGAAAACAAGGGTGGTTTAATATTTTTTTTTTTGTATTTGTACTGTATGTATCTCCCTCCCTGTCTATATGGTATTTTAAAACAGAACACTCTATGAAGGGTAGGATGGATGCAGGGTCATTTGTGTTTGTGTCGTCACAGCATGTTGTGTGAACTGCTAATGCTAGTCATTCTAATCTTAACCCACTCCTGCAGGTAAACTGGGACACGGAGACACCAACCGCGTGTATCGGCCTAAGGTCATAGAAGCCCTGCATGGATTCATCATCAGAAAAGTGTGTGCCGGCAGCCAGTCATCTTTGGCTCTTACCTCTGCAGGACAGGTGATGTGTGACGTTCAGAGGGGAATGATTTTTTTTTTTTTTAAATCTCGCCCAACATTGATTTGGACGTTTTCTCACATATCATCTTTGATAAAAAGAAATGACCACCCAGTCGGCAGCCGTCTATCGTCATTTTTCTTCTTCTGTGGTTGTTTCTCACATAATCATTGCAGCGTCACTTAGTTAAGCCCGCCCTCTGACTCTATACTTCACTGTGATTGGTCGGCCAGTTTCAGGGAACTCTAGCCAAAAGTTACTACTACGGTAGAACATTAGATTTGCTGCCACTAGCGGCGTCTACCGTGACTAGTCTAGTAATAATTATTATTTTAAAAAAAGTTGAACTAATGTGTCTCAGTGCATTTATCAACCTTTAGTTCATAACTTCTTTCATATTCCTGTTTTGTTTTTTTTTCATTCACTTCATTTCTCTTTAGTTGATGTTTCAGTTGTAACAGGTTGGTTCATAATAAGCCTTAATTAAACCAATCCTTTTCATTTGTATGTTTGTCATTCATACAAAATAAACATCAGAAATAAAATAAAATACATTTCAGACAATCCCAACACCTAGGTTGAAAAAATGCTGAAATATACCATTAACTGAACTGAAAAGGAGTGTGTCATTGATCAGATTACATGTTTTTTTTCTTTTTTTTAACGTGTGAATCAATGTTTTAGAAGATGATTGTGTTTCCACGGTAACTGCAGAGCCTCTGAAAGTCCAAATGGGTCAAATCTCATGACCATACAAAGATGAAAAAAACCCCCTGTATTTTACACCGATTATTTACATGAATTTATAAGATTAATGAATTAAAATGTATTAAACTGTTTAGATGAGTAGAAGAGTTTGGATGCTGGGGGATGTTTGTGTCTTTATGGGTTAATAATTTGTACCCGTTCATGCTTTCTTTTCAGGTGTTCGCGTGGGGCTGTGGCTCATGTCTTGGATGTGGCTCCTCTGAGACGACCTCTTTAAGGCCCAGGTTCATAGAAGACTTGAGCATCACCAAGATTATTGACATCTCATGTGGAGATAGCCACTGTCTTGCACTTTCCCATGGTAATAAAGCTTTAACAAATCGTATAAAAGCCAATGTATTGTGTCCCTTTTGTCAATGGGGCTCGATAAGAACCTTTTGTCATCTTCTTTAACCAGAGAATGAAGTGTACGCCTGGGGAAACAACACCATGGGCCAGTGTGGGCAAGGCCACACCTCCACACCAATTACCAAACCCAAGAAAGTGCTTGGTTTAGAGGGGGTGTCGATACAGCAAATCACTGCTGGAACCTCCCACAGTTTGGCTTGGACCGCAGTTCCAACAGACAGGTGAAGCTTCATCATATCTAAAGCCAAGTTAGTTACCCTAGTAATGCTTTATACTAGAAACATTTCCTGGTACAGAAGACTGGAAGACATCTATTAACCAGTCGATGAATACTTACACCTGCAGCAGGTTGATGGAGATAGGACTTTATAAGCATTGCTTCATCCTAGGGCAAAAAAGAGTAAAAGAAAAATAAATACTCAAGTTAAGTACAGATACCTAAAAAAATAATCGACTTAAGTACAATAATAAAGTACTTTTACTTAGTTACTTTCTACCTCTGCAAATATTGATATGAGATTAAAATCTGATTAGTTACAATTCATTAATTATGAGGTCACTAATAAGTTAGATTAATTCCTACCACTAGAAAAAATAAAAGTTTCTTCTGGGGTTTGACGCACGTAGCTGACAGATTCTTTCAACAAGCTCACTGTTTTGTTGTTTGTTTATTGTTTATTTTTTTGTAGACAATTGGTTGCGTGGCACAGGCCCTTTTGTGTCGACTTGGAGGAGAGTACATTTGCTTACCTACGCAACTTCTTGGAAAGCTACTGTGATGGGATTGGGAATGACACCCCCCCTGCCCCGTTTCTGTCTAAAAGGTAAAAGCACTGGAGCTTATTATTAAATTTTTAAATGTTTTTATGTCTCTTATCTTAATTGTCTTTTAATGCATTTTAATATTTTTCATTTGAACTTTTTCAGATGTTTTATGTAAAGCACCTTGAATTATCTTGTTCATGAAATGTGTTCTACAAATACATTTGGCAAGGCTACACATAACTATGCGTTGGCTGCCATTATGCAGCGATGCGTAGGAAAACACGTCCTCTCAACTTTTGATACTTATGATACAGTCCATGATGCTGGCGTCGATGTGTACAAATATGAAAAGGCGATACGTCACTCGCTTCATTTGCGCTTCGTTCGTGTTGCTTGCATCAAATATAAACACAGCCTAAGCCCTTCCCTTTGGTTTTGTGTGGCCATGTGTAGGGGTAGGGGTGTCTCAATTTATATTAAGGCAGAGGGGCAGGGGAAAGGCTCCAAACGGAGGGGTACGAGAAATTTCCCAGAATACAATGTGAATAATTTTTTATAAATGTCGGCATCTACGAAAAATGAAGTACACAAATGTAGTAGTTTCACAGTAATTAACAGTTTTTAAGTTGTAATAACTGTTGTATTGTATAAAGTTTGACATGTTTGTGTTTTATTGGGTTATGGTACTCAGTTTAGTGAGTATGGACAGGACATTTAGGAAAAATTAAAAAGTCATAAATAGGAGATTAAAATAAGCATAATTATGAGATAAAAAAGTAAAAGTTATGAGGGGAAAAAAAAGGCAAAATTATGAGATTAAACTCATAATTATGAGAAAAAAAGTCATAATTATGAGATAAGAAATGGATAAAAAGCCAAAAATCTGAGATAAGAAGTTAAAATTATGAGGGGAAAAAATAAATAATGAGATTAAACTCATAATTATGTGATACGAATTGGATAATTATGAGATAAAAAGTCCAAATCATGATGTAGTAAGTCACAATTTCTTATTTTTCATACTGTCGCATTTATCTAGTTTGAAAAAGTAATGAGTCTATTCTGAGAATGTAAAGAGTATAAAGTACATATATTTATATAAATGTAAAGAGTATAAAGTACATATATTTATATAAATGTAAAGAGTATAAAGTACATATATTTATATAAATGTAAAGAGTATAAAGTACATATATTTATATAAATGTAAAGAGTATAAAGTACATATATTTATATAAATGTAAAGAGTATAAAGTACATATATTTATATAAATGTAAAGAGTATAAAGTACATATATTTATATAAATGTAAAGAGTATAAAGTACATATATTTATATAAATGTAAAGAGTATAAAGTACATATATTTATATAAATGTAAAGAGTATAAAGTACATATATTTATATAAATGTAAAGAGTATAAAGTACATATATTTATATAAATGTAAAGAGTACAAAGTACAGATATTTATATATAAATGTAGAGTATAAAGTACATATATTTATGAATAAATGTAGGGGTAAAAGTTAAAAGTTGCCAGAAAAATCCATACATTTAGGTATCTGTAAAGTACAAATACCTAAAAAATGTACTTAAGTACAGTAAAGGAAGTACTTCTTAGATCCTTCCACCTTTGGGAGGTGTATTTATATACTAGCAGTGGAAGTGTTGCCAACTGGTCTTTACTTTGTCTTCTGTTTACTGAACACACACTTGTGTTGGCGTCTTTGTTTATTCCTCAGAGACCACCATCAGTTTGTTTTGCTGTGCATGAAGCTGCTGTCTATCCATTTGTCCCTGGCACACGCCGGAGGCACCGGTGCTATGGTTCTGGGGGCTCAGAGCAGACCCCTCCGTAACCTCCTCTTCAGGCTCATTGATACTAATATGCCAGACTCCATACAACAGGTAAAGTACATGAAGTCACAGTCACAGAAAAGCAGACCTCAGCCAAGGCATTACCCCATTTCCAACCTACCCTGAAAATGTCATCAAAATCCGTCCATACGTTTTTGAGTTATCTTGCTAACGAACAGACAGACTGAATAACTGGCAAAAACATGACCTCTTTGGTGGAAGTAATAATGACAAGACAGTAGACGGTGCACAGTAAGGATAACATGACTCATGTCATCTGTCCCTACTTTTCAAAGAATTTTGGCAAGAAACCACCTCTGGCGCAGGTGAAATAAAAGGGATGTTGTGGAGGTGGCGTAGTTCATCCATAATAAGTCAGACTTTGTGAGATACTATCTTGCAATGAATCAAAAAGCTTATCTTATCTCATCTACTCAATATATCCTAAAACATTTCTCTGGAGCACTATGAAACATGGAGAAGAAAAAGTACTGGATCACATTTGTTAAATGTTTGTTTCTATTCCTTCACACTCAAGTGTTTTTGTGTTTGGTGTTTCTCCTTAGGCTGTTATGAATACACTGTCCATAGGAGCGTCTCTACTGCTGCCGCCTCTGAGAGAAAGAACAGAGCTGCTCCTCTCCCTCCTTCCTCAGGGTCCTCAGAGCTTGAACATTCTTTCCAAAGGACAAGTGTGTTAAGAGTTTATTTCTTATTATCGTCGTCCTTTATGTTCCTTGCAATATCAATCAATACTTTGACAGTAGTCTAAAAAAAAAAGTGTCTTATTTTAACCCATAAAGACCCAAATCTCCACTGGCGACTAAACACGTCTAAACTGTTTAATACCTGCTGACCACTACTCTTATCAATATATGTGACCCACCACCAGTAAACCAGTCATAAGTGTGTGTAAATCCAAACAGAGTTATGTGTGTATCTTGGTAGAGTGGAAACTAAGGTTTAAGATGGTGAAAAAATGATGTTTCTATCACAAGTAGAACCAAAGTTATGGTCATTTTAATATCCACATTTGGACATATTTTACAATTTGCATATTTTTAGATATTGTCCGTTAAAGTTTTGGACTGTTTTGGGGTAGGAAGTCCTTAGCAACGCATAATAATTTGTATCCGATTGACACAAATTGTTGACAGATGTTAAAGGACACTCTGATGGACATGTCACAGAAGTTTTATATATTATAATAATAGGACAGAAGTGTGACGTATTATAATCATTTGGCTTACACCATTGGACAGAACATTCAATATAAGCTTTTACCTCGTACCAAACACTTGGGTGTTTACCCACGGAACGGAGATCGTTTTGTTCGGCGAAAAGAGGTGGAAGTCGTCTTTGTCTTTGCTCAGCAATACCTGAACTTTTGTCGCCGCTTAAATAATTGACTCAATAAACACCTTTATTGATTGGATTTCAATGTAATGACCACAGGAAGTGAACATAGAGGTGTTAAGGTACCGTTTTTTGATAAGGTGTAAACACTAATAAGAAATCACCTTCCAGCCTAAATTTGGCTGTAGCTCTGAACGGCTCAGCGCGACTTATGCCTGGTTTCGTGGTGGCGGGTCACATATGTAAATGACTGAGGTAAATGCACTTTCTAAGCTTTAAATCATAATGAAATATGACTCATTTGGTTCTTCAGAGGTTCTGTGGTGAACGTGGAGATCATCTTCCACAGCATTGATTCATCAGTAAAACTCATGGCAGATGGACACACGGGGTATAGATAGATACCCAGCTGATTATTTTTCAAGGAAATTGTTTGTTACAGCAGCAGAGAAAAACACTCAGATAGGCCACCATCACACACACAAAAGAGTTGACTATTACACATTACAAAGATCACTGTTGCACTTGCACAGGGCGGCTGTGGTTCAGTTGGTAGAGTGGGTCGCCCAATGACCGAGAGGTTGGAGGTTCGCGTCCCAGCTCTGACCGACCACATGTCGAAGTGTCCTTGGGCAAGACACTGAACCCTGACTTAGGCCCCCAGTAGGACTGACCTTTGACCTTAGAAACCTACTGGTGTAGTATGAGAGTATGGGTGAATGGGTGAATGTGAGGCTTTGAGCATTTGAAGGTGGAAAAGCGCTATATAAGAGCTGTCCATTTACCATTTACTTCCACATAATTGTACATTAAAGAGTCTAATTGTTGCCGGTAGTTTGTTAAGATATTGATAGATTTAATTAAGAAAGTCACTGTTTCTTCAGTTTTCTCTGTTCCTGAAAAAATAATCCTCAACACGAATCGAAACTTTGATGAACATCTACACGGTTAGTAAATTAAATACAGGAAAACACCCAAAATACCAACAATTTCACTGAAAAAGAACAAAAAAAATACAGATATAATGAAAACCGTATCTGGGAACTACCGCAAAAGTAACACCTGGGTCTTTATGGGTTAATTCTACTGTTACTGTACATTATGACTTAATATTTTGTACCTTCTATATTTTGTATCAGCACATTATTTATATTTATATATTGCCTGATTATGACTCTGATTAAAACATAGTTCTCCAGAAACTAGATGGTGAGAAAACAGAACTAGTTCAGTTATTGAAACGTGCCAACTCGGAACGTCGGTACATGTTAAACTTTTTCGGTTTGTAAGGATTTGAGTGCTGTTAACACCTTATTACACTCACTGCAGAGAGGTTTTCAGTAACCTCAGGCTGAGAAGCTCCAATACTAAATCATTTTCTGTGATATATTTATTTTTTTTAGCGCCTTCAGCTTGACATGGTTCTCAGCAGCCTTCAGGACCAGAGCCACGTAGCTTCTCTATTAGGCTACAGCAATTTGGGGGAAGTGACAGCCCTGGGACTCCCTCTGACACCTGCTATGGCAGCCCGCCCACCGTCTTCAACCAGCTCGGTTGAGGCCTCCGACCCTCTGCACTTAGCGGAGGTTTTACTGAGAACACTACTGCTCAGCATAGGCTTTTATACAGTAAGGAACTGTGTGGAACAGTGGAATATACTGTGGCTTGATCAAAATCAGAAAGGATTGTCATTATTAGATACATAAATAGATACAAATTTGTTGAAAATATATATTAAAAAAAAAAAGTTCCAAGTTTGAACAGTTGATTATGCTGGTAAAGTCTGTTTGTGTTTTTGTGAATGTTCCCACAGGAGCGTGCGTTCGGGGAGCTGGAAAAAAACAGTGACAAGCAACTATCTAATGACAGTCAGGGACAAACTGATCCTCCTTCTCACTTCCACCAGCTGCTGTCTGGACTCCACAAACACCTGCTTGCCCATTGCTACATCCATTCCAGCCCTGAGGTAAAAAAGAAACACATTTTGTGCAGCACATGTTATTGTTTTATTTTATTTTTTTCTGGGTCAAGCGAAGCATTCCTGAGAATTTTTATTTCCAGGAATGCTGTGCCATTCACAGTGAGCAGCTGCACAGATGGTTACTATCAACAGCTAATATTTCCACTCTCATCTTTATATATATTTATCTGTGTAAATGTTTTTTCACTTTCACAAAATTATCACTTTAGGAGTCATATACAGTTCTGCAAACAAACCAAGAGTACCACTGAGAACTTTTTAAATCCCATTAACACTTTGGCCTCTAGTTTCCGGGCAGGGTGCGTAAGCTGGCGGACCCTGCGCAACGCTAGTTTGTGGCCGCCGCAGAGCAGTTTTGTCGTTTGGCGAACCCTGGTGCGCCAAAACGTGTGTGGCAGCGCACTTGTGGGAGGTGACCACAGATTCAGCTCGGCGCAGTGACAGTGCGCCGAGCTCACCAGCTGAAGGCAGGTCTAAGCGTGACGCAGCCGGTGTAGTGGTAGTTTGACAGACCTGCGCGCAGAGCGCACACGTCACCATGACCTCACAGGCAGGTTTCCAGAGGGTCAGACATCACCGATCACTCTGGAGGTGATCAGTGGTTCTGTTTTCAGGTTTCATTTCATTAGGTATACTTTTTTTTTTTTTCCCCCAATCGTCCTTACTTGAAATGATACAAATAACCATAGCTACAATATCATTCTCAGCATTTAATGACTAAGTTGTTCCTCATATGTATTAAGTTACGTTCACTTATATCCACAATAGTTCCTCTTAATAAAAATATTAATTGGAAGTACATAAAAAGAAGAACATGTTACAGCAACTGAATGCATTTTAGTTAGTAGTACTATTTCTGAAACTTTAAGTATTCAACCTTAATATATTTAATTATTCTGAACATTTGGGTTTACAGTGTGTTTGGGTTTACCCTTGTGGTGCCGGTGGAAGCAGGATGAAATATTATATATTATATTATTTCTGGACTTCTGCCCATGGGGCCCGGACAGGCACAGCCCGAACTGGATACATGGGGTTGTCGTCGCATTGGGCAGAAGGGTCCGGTGCTTTGTAGATTGGGCAGCAGACCTTGGTGGTCCGATCCTCATTTGCAGAAGCTGGCTTTAGGGACGTAGACCAGGAGTGAAGTCACATATTCACACATGATCAATACATTGCTTGACAGAAAAGGTTTAGGGCTGAAGCTTATTTAGCTACCATTACTTAACCACTATATAAAAAACAAAAACAAGATAAAAAAACACAATGCAAAAGTCAAACCCAGGAACAACTGTCCAAATACAACACAATAAAAAAGTCACTTTTTTTCTTTCCCTTCCCCATTTTTCCTTTTCTCTTTCCTCCTTTTCGCCCCCTCTCCTTTTCTCCTTTTCCATTTTTTCTCTTTCCCTTCTCCTTCCCTCATCTTCTTCTTTCCCGTCTTCCTTATTTTTCTCTTTTATTACCTTTCCACTTGTTTCCCTCTATTTCTACTTTTCATTTCTGTTTCCTCTTTACTTCCCTTCTTCTTCTATCCTTACTCTTCCATCCAATTTTCCTCCTTTATTCTTCTCGCCCTTTATGAGTCCACTAAGAATAATACTTCAAAAAAAGAAGATAAACTGAAATAGATTCCAAAACAAACAAAATAGTAAATTGATTAATCAGTGTTTCCGCTACAGTCATTTAGTAGCGGTCCGCTGCTACTAATTCTCCCTCGCCGCTTCTTCAAAAAATCTAAAATTCATATTTGGTGGAATCGTTCTGAATGTGGTTCATGTCTAAAAAATCTGGAGGGGTGTTTTTTGTTTACCCCTGAGCTGCAGTTCTATTAATGTTAACTCAGATTGTTCTCTTCAGGATGACAGCAGTGTAACGCTACTCTGTGAACATCTTTACCTACTGCTGCCCTGTGCTGCTGAGACACTGGGGCGATCAACCAAACTTCTGAAGGGGAGTCTGCTGGACAAACAAATAATGAAGAAGCTTCATAGTGAGTAAAGTCCCATTCTCCAGCTTTTTGTTGTTGTTTTTTTTTTCCATTTGTATGTTTTTCTCAGAGGTGGTCGAAGTACTCTCATTCTGTAGAAGTACAGCTACTTGTGTGGAAAAAATACTCTGGTAAAAGTAGAAGTACTGAATCAACTACTTACCTGAAGTAACAGTAAAAAAAAAAGTACAACTTATGAATTGTAATAAAGTAAAACTACGTTTGCTATGGATGAAATAAAAGTTATTTAAGCAGGAAAAAACAGAAAAATGTCAAAAACATCCAATAATAATAAAGCCTTTAAAAATGAGTTACTGTGTAGATGATGTGTTTTTATTGGGTCATGGTACTGAGTTTAGTGGACATGGACAGGACATTTAGGAAAAATTCAAAAGTCATAAATAGGAAATAAAAAAGCATAATTATGAGATTTAAAAAAAAAAAGTCTAAATCGTGAATTAAAACCTCACAATTATGAGCTAAAAATTCAAAACGATGAGAAAAAACAAAATAATTATGAGGGGAAAAAAAGGTCAAAATTACGAGATAAAAATGTAATAATTATTCGGTAAGAAATGGATAATTGTGAGATTAAAAGTCAGAATTATTATATAGTCAGTCACAGTTTCTGATTTGTGACTTATTTTTCATGCTGTCACATTTGTCTAGTTTGAAAAAGTAATGACTCTATTATGAAAATGTATAAAGTACAGATATTTATATAAATGTAAAGAGTATAAAGTACAGATATTTATATAAATGTAAAGAGTATAAAGTACAGATATTTATATAAATATAAAGAGTATAAATTACAGATATTTATACAAAAATGTATGAAGTAAAAGTAAAAAGTTGCCAGAAAAATAAATAGTTAAGTAAAGTACAGATACCTAAAAAAGGTACTTAAGTACAGTAAAGGAAGTACTTTTACTTAGTTACTTCCACCACTGTTTTTTGTGGATCTAGTCCCTCCAGGTATTTTATCAGTCTCTTAAAGCCCCTCTCTCTTCTCTCCCCTTACATCCCAGTGGTGCTGTACAACTCAGTGGCTGGCAGCCTGCTGTGCCAGGTCATGTACTCGCTGCTGCTGCTGCCTTTGGGCACAGTTCAGCCTCTCCTCAGTCATTTACTGGCCCTGCTCGAGCATCTGAATGACTTCAACAGATTGCTGCCAGACACAGGCCGACTAGAAGAGCAAGAACTGGGGATGGAGGCTCAGAATACCTGCTCAGGTCAGAGGACTTTAAAGGGATAGTTTTTCACATGGGTTTGTATAGAGTCTGTGTCTTTACTCTGGTGCACCCACAGTGACTTAACCCCAACAGTCTCCTGTGAGCCGAGTTCTGGTCTGGTTTTGTTCAAAGCCAAAGTCGTCCCGCAGGTTTCCTGGGGTCAACAAAGTACGTGTGTCTTCTTAAAACAATATTTATTTGCATAATAAAGCAGCTCCAAGCAATTACGACGTGTGACTTTTTGTTCTGTGACAGTTTTGTTACGCAAATAAATCACTCCTTCAAAACACATACTGTTTGGAGAAGAAATACGTATTTGTTGACCCCAGGAAACCTGCCGGGACTACTTGGGTAAAGACGCTAGTGACATACAAATTCATGTGAAAAATGGTGAACTATCCCTTTTAAGTTACACATGCATCATTCATTTTTGTCATTTTTAAACACAGCAACAATCTGAATGTAATAAAACAAGAACACATTTGCAAACTTTCAATAATTTCCATATGAAAAAAAAAGAAGATATTACATAAAACTTAGGACATGGGCCTTTTTTCTACAGATAAAAGTGAAGAAAACACATTCCAGCATGAGGAGGAGGAATTGAAGTGGGTTTGGCTGTTGGACCTGGAGCGGTCTGTAGCGCTGGCTGTCGGCCGTTGCCTCGGCGGTATGCTGCAGGGCCCGCCACCTTCACTGCAGGAGAAATCATCAGAGGTCTGGCTATCAAATGTCCTCCTCAGGAACGGCCTCGAGATGGACTTTGAACAGCTGGGTAGGAAAAAAGATACTGCTTGTACTGCTCCAGACCTTTACAGTGCATGTGCTAATGTTTTGCCAAACACATGGCGTCCTTCACAAGATGGTGCAAGGGAAGCCGGGGAAAAACACTGTGAAATTCAACCTCAGTGGTGTGTTTTAATGGAACACGCCTTAAATCAGGAGGCTGGGGTGACACTTTGAGGACTCTGCTAATGTAAATGTACTTTTATATGACAGGGAGGGTAAGGCAAGGGTCATGCAATGACCCGATAGTTCAACATGTGAGAGTAAAGAAGAATGAAATTAAAATATAATCATAATTAAAGTTGTAATCCAGTGTTTATTTCATCAGATGAGACGAAATACGTTTGTTGACGACGCTTTTATCATGATGACACGGCGACACAGCTGTTTTAAAAACCATGCCAATGTGTCGAAGAATAAAAACAAGACTTAAATGTCAGAGCACTGTGAGTTGGAAATATTTAAACTTTCAAAACAGCGCTGCGTTCCTCAATGTCACAATTCTCTTACCGACCAATCAAAAGCAAGGAGGAGGTGGGACAACCACAGTCCACAATCACCAGAAAGAGCGGCGGCGTATTTGAACCAGACAGAGTGGTTGATCTTAGTGGTTTCAGACAATCCTGTGAAGATCTGTCACTTAAGGTTTACCACGACTCAGGGTTAAAAGCGAAGGCACGAGTCTTGTCCATTGTATAAAAGTAGTTTTGTATGATTATAACAAGGAAGGTGTTAATGTTTACACATACAATGGATCTAACATGGAAGAGTGTGACGTTTGTGTAACTTAGTAACAACACGTGTTCACTCTGGTGGGGGAAGCGTATCCTAGCATATCCTGTGGACACAGGTCCTTACATGTCACACCGCAAAACACAAACGCATGCTAGTTTTGGATTGAAACATACGGTCCTACCAATAAAACCTCAACTCCTAAAAGACGTTATGACTGATTTATTAATTAAGTTTCACATGTTTTCACGTGTTTTTCTACTGTAGACCTCCATGTTTCTTTTGAATCAGGTCTATTTGGGTTATTGTTATTTATTATTTAGAATACGTTCTAGCGTATGCACAGTGTATGTTTTCACACTAGTTTTTACTGTAGACCTCCATCTGGTAACAGATATTTCTTTTGAATGGGTCTACTAGTTTTTATGTTGTATTATTATTCAGTATGTTTTATCTGTACAGTATTTCATATAGGCTACTGTGATACCATTCTCACTGTTTTTGGCATTTGTTGATAAAAACACAACCACACAGTGGGATTGATTTTATGATCTATTGAATGACTCCCTTTTGTTGATCGTAAGACATCACAGCTGTGAGGTCTGGGTGACCGGGACATTGGCACCATTTTTTGTTCTTTCTGACATCCCCAACACGTCATGAAAGTTCACCACAACTTTACTGACTTTGACTTTACTGTCTTTGGGGCCAAACACAAGTGCTTTAGCTGCATTCACCCCAACCGCTATGCTAAAGGTAGAAATACTGTGGGTTCAACCGCTATGCTAAAGGTGGTAATACTGTGGGTTCAACCGCTATGCTAAAGGTGGTAATACTGTGGTTTCAACCGCTATGCTAAAGGTAGTACTTCTGTGGGTTCAACCGCTATGCTAAAGGTAGTACTACTGTGGGTTCAACCGCTATGCTAAAGGTAGTACTACTGTGGGTTCAGCCGCTATGCTAAAGGTAGTACTACTGTGGGTTCAACCGCTATGCTAAAGGTAGTACTACTGTGGGTTCAACCGCTATGCTAAAGGTAGAAATGCTGTGGGTTCAACCGCTATGCTAAATGTAGAAATACTGTGGGTTCAACTGCTAGTGCTAAAGGTAGAAATACTGTGGGTTCTTCAGACCATATGCTTTGAAGTGAACGTAGAATTTGCTTATTTAGTTATATTTTTTTACTGTAGGTTTTTGTACTGTGATAGTGGTCTTATTTTTTATGCTCAAAGGTTTTAAAATCATCTTAAAAACCATTATATTTGCTTGTCAGAAATGTGCAGAGACCCTGTGAGTTGTACAGTACACCCCTGTATCTTACATGTGTTTTTATGCAGACTCAAGTATAATGTGGCTCACTGAGGCAGTGCTCCTGGGCAACTGTGATAGCAGACTGGCAGAGCTGAGTCTCAGTGAAGAAACCAGGACTTTACTAGAGCTGACTCTGGGGTCCTCTAAAGGCCCTGCAGTCAGCCTCTGGCGGAAGATGGAGGAGTACGCACACAGCAGAGGTACTCTGACTTCATTAGAAACATTCATAACGCATCAATACTTAAGGAAGTCGTAATATAATTCTTTATTTTTCTAATTTAATATTTCATTTCTTTTCTTGGTGTGTCTGTTTTGTGTCACTGTGGGAGCAGAGTGGGAGAGTGGAGGTTCTTCAGGCGACTGTTTGCTTCAAACTGTCTGTCGCTGCAGTTTAGCTGTGCTGCTAAAACACACAGGGCTACAGGATCAGGCCTATTGGCAAGACAGGTCAGTAGTACGAATCCATTACTTTGATACAGTGAAGTCTACTTTAAGTTGACATTTTCATTATACAGAATAAACCATATAAAAAGTCTAAATCTTACGGAGTATATTTCCTCATTTCTAGTCAAAATATCTCATTAATTAATTTATTTGTCTTAATTATTTATTAATTAAGACATAATCTACTATACAATAAGTGGACCGTGAGATAGAAAGAATCTATTTTTAAATAGATCTTGAAAATCTTATTTCAAGAATTCCTACCAAGATATTTTTTGCTTGTTCCATTTCTTTACTTGAAATAAGCAAAAAAAAGTTGTCAATGGAAGAAGTGAAAATGAACTTGCTAAGACTTTATGAAATAAGGTTTTCCAGACATTAAATACATCTTATTAGTTAGACATTAGTGTATGTCTGTGTGTGTGTGTGTGTGTGTGTATGTATATATATATATATATATATATATATATATATATATATATATATATATATATATATATATATATATTTATAGATAGATATAAGAAAAATCTAAATCTTACCAAGTGTATTTTTCTTGTCAAAATATCTCATCACACTTAAAATAAAACATAATCACCTAAAGAGTAACTTTTCAGTGAAATATTAAAGATTTTTAGAAAATACATCTGGAAAAAACTTTTAACTATTTCCTAGATATTTTTTCCACTTATTTTACTCAATTCAAGCTAAAATATCTTGTATTAATTTTATATTTTATTTGTTTTTGGGGAGGCTTTTTTTTTAACCAATGTCGAGTAAAAGTGGTGACACAATTCTGTGGGATTAATACAACAATGTAGACCAATGCTAATCAGCATGTTCATCTATTTTGAGACAGATACGAGCCCTCTGAGATGCTGTTGAATGCCTATGAAATGGTTTATAAAATTAGAAGCACTCTGTTGGCCTATAAAAATACCCCAAGGACCTCGCAGATGCACGCTGCTACCAAACAGGTACCGTTACTTACACGAGTCAATAATCAAATATATTTGATGCTGTTAGTTTAAATAAAGGCAGGTGCATGTACTAGACAAATAGCTACTGGACATTTATAATGAAATTGTGCAATAAATTCAGATTAAAAATTTTAAATGAAATTGTCAGTAATGATAATAACAGCTTGTGCCTTTGCTTTTCATTACATTGTAGACCTCTCAGTCTCCCCAAAGCCCTGATGCAGATGCAGAAGCTCCATCCACCTCTGCAGAACAGACTGGAAAAGAGCCGGAGCCGCAGTCAGGAGGCCACAGTAGCCGTGAGGTTCAGGCGCCCACCGCTGCAAACCACAACCAGGAAGAGGTGGCAGAAGATGACACATTTGGCAACAGCCGTATGTACCTGTCAGGTTAGAAGGGGAAACTCTATTTCCACATTAACTCTTAACTTTGTATGTTTTTAATTACAGGATGTCCATAAAGTCTCCTTACTATATAAAAAATAATGTACAGAAGTAATTGAATAGATTTGTTCTCTGTACTCAGTGGTTATCAAAGTTGATATTTCATCACATTGTGGAATCATTGGTCCATGTTTCTTCAACAAGAGATCAACGGGGTTTCCATGTGTCCTGGAAAACCTGGAAAAAGATTGACCAATTTTCCAGTCATGGAAATCATTTGGAAAATGACAAACAAAACAACAAAAAAAAGGATGCTATTGGTATTACTAGTGAGGTTTAATACAGACTACATGGAAACAAATCCACGATCATCTGGTTACGTTTAATGAGTCTAGTGGTGGTCATATATAGAGGTGGATTAAATGAGGAAAAAAAACAAAACAACCTTTGATATCTACTTTTTGTTTTGTGATGATTTCCACAGATTTGTCTGTTCATTTGACTTTATAATTAACATGTTAAATTGTAAAGAAACTTTATGGACAACCTGTGTAATTAATGACAGTCAAGTCTATAAGGTTCTAAACCTAATAGTATTACAAACAGAGCATAAGTATCAGCCTATATTTGGTGGTTGGCTGGAAGTTTACAGCAGAAGTAGTCATTACACTCTGTATATGAATGGATACTAGATCAACTGCCAGATTTTGGATTCGATGGTTAAATACACATATACATTATCATCGTATTCTTATCCGTGGTGTTTTTTTGTAATGATCGACTGATATATTTTGACCGCCTCATATATCGGACTGACTTTTTTATTTTATTTTTTTCTTATATTGGTATCGGTCTGTTGTGTTGGCCGATATGCTCTTTTACTGACAGGTGAAGTTTACAGCACCTCCGTGTTCTTAGACAGGGTTCCCAGGGCATTGAATTAATTGTTCTAAAAATAGGGCCCTAATTGGTATTAAAATGTCTTAAATTGAATTTTCAAAAGTCTTAAAAAATTTGACAAATAAGTAAGATTTATGTTAGTTTGAAATAAAAAGTATTTGGTAACATTTAGTCTGTCTATATTCCTAAAATAATTTAGCGTGAAAATGAGGGCACAGGAGTGGAGGAGTTTAAGTATCTTGGGGTCTTGTTCACGAGTGAGGGAAGGATGGAACGGGAGATCGACGGGCGGATCGGTACAGCGTCTGCAGTGATGCGGACGTTGTATCGGTCCGTCGTGGTGAAGAAGGAGCTGAGCCGAGAGGCGAAGCTCTCGATTTACCGGTCGATCTACGTTCCTACCCTCACCTATGGTCATGAGCTTTGGGTCATGACCGAAAGGACAAGATCCCGGATACAAGCGGCCGAAATGAGTTTCCTCCGTAGAGTGGCTGGGCGCACCCTTAGGGATAGGGTGAGGAGCTCAGTCACCAGGGAGGAGCTCGGAGTAAAGCCGCTCCTCCTCCACATCGAGAGGCGTCAGCTGAGGTGGCTCGGGCATCTGTTTCGGATGCCTCCTGGACGCCTCCCTGGGGAGGTGTTCCGGGCATGTCCCATCGGGAGGCGGCCGCGGGGAAGACCCAGGACACGCTGGAGAGACTATGTCTCTCGGCTGGCCTGGGAACGCCTCGGGGTCCCCCCTGAAGAGCTGGAGGAGGTGTCTGGGGAGAGGGAAGTCTGGGCCTCCCTGCTTAGGCTGCTACCCCCGCGACCCGGCCCTGGATGAAGCGGTTGTTAATGAATGAATGAATGAATGAATGAGGGCACATCATTCTGTGGGTGTAGTATTCTTATACTGAGTGTGTTTATAAGGTGTGTGTGTGTGTGTTATATATTCAGAATTTCAAAGTTATGCTTCTTGGTGCGAATGGTTCATGAATGTAGCAACAACTGGACCAAAAAGTCATGTTCTATTTAAAATAAACAGTTGGTAAAAATGCCCCCAGGTAATTCCTCTGCTGTTTCTTCCCCTTTTCAATTTTTCTTCATTGTCGGCTTGGTCTTAAATTTAATTTTAAACGGCATTAAACAAAAGTCTTAAAAAGTCTTGAATTTAACTTGGCCTGAGCTGTAGGAACCCTGTTAGACATACTGCCGTCCGCACTGAAAACAAAAGATATTTGAATTTTATTAGGTTAACTGTCACAATTTTTATTTCCTAACTTTAAGTATCAGTTAGAATTGGAATTATTCAAGTAAAAGCTAATATATAATTCATCTAATGAATAAACTGTGTGGGAAGTACTCAGTTGTATTCTGTATTTTCATAAAAGTTTCATAGTCATTGCACATTAACTTAAAAATACCAAAATAAATGTCAATACTGTTGTGTGTTTTGACTCCGCCCATGCACCTGGTGACACAGGTACAGTTTGTGTTGGGTCATGTGACTCATGTAATTTAAACCGTCACTGAGTCATATGACGGTGCACTACTTTGCAAGTGATAAACATTCATTAAAAGCAAGTGTCTGTTCTGTGTTGTATAGTTCTATGACTATTGTCATAGTTCTGTGAGTATCTGAGTGAATATTTCAGTTTGACACCAGGACTAAACCCTCTGGGCGACTGTCACTGTTAATTTTACAAAGAACTGACTTGAAGAATGAAGTTTTATTATGTGAAATGTTAATGTTCCCTGTTCTACCTCACCTTTTTCCTTTTTTTAACCAGTCATTTACTATTATTTTTAGTTCAATTCATGTTTCCTTTAAAAAAGTTTTTCTGACATTTATCATTTGACAGAAAAAAAACAAACATTTTGGCTCCAAATATCGACTTAGAAATATTAGTGATCTGTTTCAGTCATTGGCGAAGCCTGATGTAAAACAAACAAGTCCCCCCTCCAAAAAACCCCCCATCAGTATGGGCTCCAAATGTCAGCTTAGCAATATTAGCAGCCTTTTGACGGTCATTAGCTAAACCTGATTAGAATTAAAAATAAAAATAAAAAAAGTCCATATTGGTTGATCACTATTTTTGGGTGTCTGCAGAAGTCCTAGAATCATTTATGGCTACACGTGAGGCCATGCAGGTGCAGCAGAATGTGACGGTGTACGAGTCGTTTGGCACATCGACCCTCCCCAGCAGCATGGAGAGTCCTGGGAGTCCAGAGCGGGAGCCCGACCCCAAACAACAGTGGGACAAACAAAGAGAGTCAGAGGAAAGCCTGCCTTTCCCTGCCGCCTGCCATCTGGTCGTGTCCCGCTGCCTCTTCCTCTTACTTGGAGTCAGGCCTGCGTGGGTGGAACCCAGCGAGAGGGAGAATAGTCACAGTATCGGCACCGGATCAAGGTAAGGTTGTTAAGCAGTGTGAGTCTGAAAGTTTGAAAAAGAGTTTGGTTTTAAACACTGGTGTGTTTTTGGCAGAGGCTAAGTGTTGGTGTCCTCTTTTAGGAAAGCTGCAACAGACTCCACGGTGTTGGTTGTCGATGGTCGAAAACAGGTACGAACTGTGTTGGGTATTTTTACTTTTTTAACCCTTTGTTGGTCACACCACAAAAATCACAATAAAAACTTTTTTTTTGTTTTTTCCACCTCACAGAGACTATTATAACATAAAAAAATTTATTTATTTCTTTTACTGACCCTAAATTTAGCTAAAGTATTAAAACTTAGATGTATTAACTCTTTATGTTTGTATCATTAGTGTTGTGGTTGTCAAACTTTTTTCAGTGAAGTTTCCCCTTAGAAATATATTTTTATCCCAGTACCCCCTGACATGGGCAAAACATTTTTGTAAGTTTTTATCTCATAATTTTGACTTTTTTATCTCATAATTGTGACTTTTTTCATAATTTTGACTTTATATTTTATGATTTCACCACTGACATCACTGAAAAAAGTTTGAGAACCACTGCCCTAAAAGTTAATAAGATGAAAAAAAAAATAAATCGAACTTTCTTACAATTTTGTGTCCAAGAGAAAAGATCATCTTCGTTGGTGGTATATATATATATATATATATATATATATATACATACTAGCATGAACTAGCCTGAATATATCATTGACTGTTTGGTGTCAAAGAACTTAAATTTAGATTAGATTTCAGGGTTCAAAGTTACCTCTACCAAACAGTTGAGCTGACCAACAAAAGGGTTCAGCTTGTTTTTACTCCTCATTGACTGACTGGTTTAAATTTTAATTTGGTTGTACTTGTTACAATAGCTGCATTTCCATGACCCTTGGAAATTCGCAAAATGTAAATGGCGCAAAAAAACCCAACTGCTAATGGAAACACCAGAGTTTGGAAAAAAACGCTTAAATATTGCTAAATAGTTTTTACGCTTTCATGAGGTGGGTGTTCAGATGTTTTGATATTCTAATATATCTTAAATGCACAATGGAAACACTTTTTCCACGTTTTACGTCACAGGATATGATGTACATGGTCACATGATCACTTCTCTTGGAGTGAAAATGGTGCGATACCCATGGACAGAGGAGGAGACATAACTGGCATTTTAGAGACAAACGGCAGAGAAATGCAGCGTGATATTAAGACATGGAAAGGTCCATCTTCCAGAAGTGAAATCTCATGGGATGATATTTCAGGAGAGTTTCGACGCACCTGCCTAGAACAACCGTCAATGGAAACACGTTCAAAGTGCAAATATACTTTATCGAGATTTTAGGAATATCGCTATTGTTTTGTCAAAAACTGTAATGGAAACGCAGCTATTCTATTCTATTCTATTGTATTCTATTCTATTCTGCCCTAATAGTGCTAATGTGTTGTCTTCATCTCATATAGTCTGAACAAACCAGAAATACTTCAGGGACTTTCAAGAATAAAATGGGTAAGTACAGTTAGTTTACTCGGAAATATATTAGTTAATTATAAAAAAATTACCTTGTTTTTCAGTATATCTATATATATTTGGTGGTGGTCAGAGGGACTGTAGGCATAAAATGGCTCCCACGCTTCTGTCAATCTGCCCCAGGAGTATAGTTTACCACCACTAGAGCGAGCATGTGAGAGTGAATGAATAATGGGTTACTAATGTGAAGTGCTTTGAGTGGCCAAAAAAGCACTATATATATATGCAATTTATTATTATTATTATTATTATTATTAATTGTTCAAGTGTGATGCTAACTCTCCTTTGACAAAGTGCCTGACATTTGTTGCCAGGGACTTTCAGACATTCAGAGTTAATTATCTGCATTATCTGCGTATTAATCTGCATTAATGCGCTAATTTTGACAGCCCGATTTCTAACCTGTTTCTACTGGACCCTTTCCACTGCTCTATGGCCCCTCCAAAAATGCTGGTCCCCATGAATTTGCCCCCCCCCCTCCTTTATGATGCCACAGTGGGATCAGGCCGTCACAATGACTTGCCTGGTTAAATAAAGGTTTAAAAAAAAAAAAAAGAGGCTGTAAAGTCATATACTTTGCCTGTTCTAGGTTTACCACTGTGTTCTCTGGGCATCATGAAAGACGCTTGGGATCGCCTGCGGCAGTGTATCAGCCCCACCAACCCCACATCCCACTGTGGCAACAACACTGTGCCTATTCTAAACCAGGTGTTTCATTTTGTGTGTGGAAACCTGCTCAACGTACCAGCAGCCTCACCAACACTAGCAGGTGGACCGGCCTGTAGTCAAGCAGACCCAAAGGCCATTACGTTTGCCATCGTACAACAACAACAAAGGGCTGAGGTAGGTTTTTTTTTTTTTTTTAATATCGCCCAACATTGGTTGAGTGGGATTATTGTAATCACAGTGTGTGTGTTTGTGTTTCTATCTTTATGGGGACATTGATATGTTTACACAGTTACACCATCGGGACCAAACTTCAGGTCCCCACAAGGGTTAAATATAAATAAAGGTCCCCACTAGACAAATAGAAATTACATGGACCTATAAATACAGTAACGAGTTTTTTTCAGGGAGTCCCCACAAAGCATGAGGGAAACGGGTGCAAAGCGAAACATGTATTTTTCAAAGGTTTGAAGATTTGTTTAATTTAAAAACAAAAATTATTATTATTTATTTTTATGTATTTTTTTTAACAAATAAACAAATATGTTTTATTGGTTTATTTAAAAAAAAACCATTTATTTGATTTATTTTTATTTATGTTGAAATTATAGTTTTTATATGTATTAATTCCTTTTTTTAGTCGTTGTCGTCTTCCGCTTATCCTTTTTTATTATTTTTTTTTAATTTGAATTATTTAAATTTTTTTTATAATTATTTCACTTATTTGTATTTATTATAATTATTTGTAGTCCGGAAAATGTGGTATTTTGTTATTTTACCTAATACTTCAAATTTGTATCTTGTCTTTTATATCTGTGTGGTTTCTGCACTGCTGGAAGTTGTCTTTTAAATCTCATTGTACACGGTGTTGTGTATGATGACAATAAAGATCTATTCTACTATATTCTATTCATTGCTGGAAGGGAATTTTATTGTTGCTGGAAGGGAATGTTGGTGCTAAATGTAACAGACATTGTGAGTAATTCATTCCAGTAATGGATTACTTTTGCTTGATTTCTCTTTTTTCCCTTCATCTTGCTCAGATGCGTCTGGAGGCGCTCTGTCAGATGTCATCCTTCCTGTCCAAGATGGAAGAAAAAAGCAGTGGCTTCCCGTTGTCCCCTCAGTTCCCTGCGTTGTTGCAGTCGGTGCAGCTTCAGTTTCTTTCTGGATGCTTCGGTCTTGGAACACAGATTATTGGCTCTCAGTCTGAAGCTAATTATGAGACGCAGCATTACATGGTACATCTAATAATCATGCTATGACATCATTTTTGTTAGTGTTGTATTTGATATGTAAAGATGAAAAGGAAAAAAAAAAACTATGAATGTAGCACAAATGACCTTCCAAATCCCTCTCATCTCAATCCAGTCTGGTACGCATTCAGCTTCCATGGACACACAGCGAGAGCTACAATCTGCTGCCCACACTTTTTACCAGCAGGTAGTACGTGTGCTTAAACAGAGGGCCCTGTTGGAAAGAGATCATCCAGGTTTGTTTATGATTGTTTTGGTATTTCCATTTAAAGCTACATTCAGTGACATAACTAAGGATTCAGAAGCATCTAATCACAGAATTAACATGATATTCAGAAAGTTTTCATTAGTGTGTGATCCTGCAAAACATCTAAGTCTTGACAAGTGCATTTTTATTTCTAGTCAAAACATGTCATCACACTTAAAGGGATAGTTCACTATTTTTCATATGAATCTGTTTGTCATCAGTGTCTTTACTCTGGTGCACCCACAGTGACTTATCCCCGACAGTGTCCTGTGAGTCGAATACCAGTCCGGTTTTGGTCAAAGCGAAAGTAGTCCCGGCTGGTTTTTAAGGGTCCACAAAATAAAACATGTCTTTTCAAAACGACATGTGTTCGAATGAGTGATTTATTTGCATAACAAAACCGTTATGGAACAAAAACTCGTAATTGCTTGGTGCTACTTTCTCTAAATAGCGATCAATGTGCATTGTCACTGCTAACAGCTGTGCACCTGCACGTAGCAGCCACAAACGCTGCCGCACAACTGATGAAAGTAGTTTGCTAAGGCGCTGATTCTATACAAATTCTTATATCAATAAGAGAGAAAACTGAAGAAAAAGAAATTTCAGTAAAGTATTATATCATAAACTGAACATAAACCAAGTGTCTTCATCCACTGCCATGAATTACTGGTGAATCAATTTTATAGAAGATTAGTTTCAATGGTTACTCTGAACGAGCAAATGGATCATATCTGATTATCATGAAAAGACGAAAAATTGCATTTTACACCACTTTACATGTATTGATAGAATTAGTGGATCAACAGATATGACAAAGTTTAGATCAACAGGTGGTCACCAGTGGCTGGGTCTGTATGGGTTCATTTTTCTGTCACTCTGAGTCATGGTCAGGTTGTTGGAAGCAACCATCACATGTAAGTCAAATCAAATGTAGTGTATATAGTGCCACATCATGACATAAATACATCATACTGACCATGAAATGTGTATTGAATTGCGTTGGAAGTCTTAAAAGGAACCTGTAGGAACCCTGTATGGTTCTCCTGTCCACTTTTCCAGGTTCCTGTCAGCACCTTCTCCTGGCTACAATGTTCGCGCTGAACTTCTGCTACCAACCCGTTGATCTGGTGCTGGTCATCAAATGCGGTATCCTGGAGATCCTCTCCATGTTGACCAACAACAGCTGCGTGTTGATGAACCAGGGCTGGTTTGCAGCCTCAGCGTCTGGATCTATGCTGCTAAGTGGAGCTGTACGACTGGCCTGTGCCCGTCTGCTTCAAATTTTGACTGTAGCTGCTAGGTGAGAAAGTGGAGACTGTGGTGTATATGTATATATATATATATATATATGTGTGTGTGTTACTAATTACACGGTACAAGTCTATTTATTTATATATTAAGGCCCTGTCCCATTTCTCCCCTAACCCTAAAATTTCCCCTAACCCTAGATTTTGTGCGTTCATGTGTAGGGGTAGGGTGTCCCATTACCTAGGGGAGCAAGTGGGAGTGCGATTTTGCCCTTAAAATCAACCCTCAAAATGTAGTGAGGTTGGTTGCGGACTTTGTTTTGAGTGGAAGATGAAATTACCCATGTTACCTTGTCAAGCTAGCGGTAATGCTAACGTTAATGTTATAAATCGCCAACTATTGAAGAAAAAATATATCAAAATATTTAAATAAATCAACATACCTGAGACAAGACTGAAAGGCAAAGTAGACGGCGAATGCGTCTTCTGTTTGCCGCATTTCTTCTCTGCGCATCCCGAAGGTAAATAAACAGAACCAACACAACAGGTAACACAGCTGAGACCGCCATTTGTCCTCTGTGTAAATAGTAGTCAGCTGATGTCAGTCTCGCGGAGGGGTGGTTTCATATTTGGCGGGGTAGACTTGTCAGCGTGTGACGTGAGCACGTTTGTTACGTTCACTTCGCGAGTGGTGTCCCATTTTCAGGGGGAATTATTTCCCCTTGATGAGTGGAATTTACTTTTTAGGGCACTTAAAACCAAGTGGAAGTTTTAAGGGGGACAAATGGGACGGGGCCTAATTCTTCACTATGCAAACCTTCAAACAACAAAGACAGAAAACTCAAAAAGAAGTGACTTTTTCATCAAAGATAACATTAACTGAACATAAACCCACTGTTTCCTTCCACTGTCATTGATCCAACTCTATGGGTTTTACTGCTGAATCAATGTTGTAGAAGGTGACAGTGTTTCTATGGTAACGACGGAGCCACTGAACATCCAAATGGTTCATAAGTGATGACCATGAAGAGATAAACTGCATTTAGCACCAATTATTTTAATATATTATAAAATTTAACATTTCAGGAGTTATTAAACAGTTCAGACCAGAAGATGATTTTGTTCGTTGGTGGCTATTCGGGTCTTCATGTGTTAAATAAGAATCCACCAAAATACTAAGTCTTCCCTGTAGAAGTATTTAAAAAAAAAAAAATATTCTTGTTCCTTAATAATGAAATGGAGGATTATATTTACATGTGAATTACAACGCATCAAATACAATTTAACAACTAAATGTGGAGCTATTTATTAAAATGAAAAAGAAAATGCACACCTGATTAACATGGACTTTTTCATATTTTCTTATTCTTTTAGCTCTTGTGAGGATTCGTTGCCAATGGATGTGTCACATGCACTAATGGAAGTGATGTGTGAGCAGCTCCAAAATATCCTGTGCACTTTCCAGCAGCAGCAGGCAACAGAGAGAGGAACAACCGAGCCAGCTGATGGAGACCACAGCAAACGCACAAATATAGTTGGTGTGGCCACTTTACCTTCATTTCTTAAAGTCACGATGTACATTTAGGAAACGGATGAAAAATTCTAATGTTTTAACAAAGGGGACACTGTTTCTCATTCACGGCCTATTTACACAAACCTGAATATTTTTGAAAACGCAGACATTTGTCTTAGTTTGTGCCTGTCGTTTATACACAAACAGTATTTTCCTCTGACAATGCATCTTTGTTTTCAGAGATTTTCGGAAAACTCTGTTTTGCATTTGTGTATAAAGAGACCAAAACGGTAGCGTAGCCACGCTCTCCCTATTTATTACATGTGTGGGTCTAGTGGTGCTTCGTAGTCAAGGGAGGTGGGATCATGAAATAAAAAATCCAAATTATGAGATGAAATGTCAACATTCTAACTCGCGAAACACAACCAGAATTAATCCATATGTATAAGGCACTGTGGATTATAAGGCACACTGTGGTGTTTTTTTTTTAAAGAGAATTAAAGTGTTTTTAGTGTGCCTCATAGTCTGGAAAATAAGATATTTGCAATTTAAATGTCAGTTGTTCTGATGGACTGAGGCAGAAAATGGTTCAAATGTCACTGGTTTTTCTTTAGACATGTCAAGTTGTTGATGTTCTTCACACTTTGAGGGAAACATTATAGATTATAGATACATTATCATAATGTAACTTTACTCTTTTCACTGTTATTTCACTGGTTTGACCCTTTTCAGATCATATTGGGTTGAATGTGGCCCCTGAAGTAAACTCACCCCTGCTGTAACACCATATGTGACCCACCACCACGAAACCAGGCATAAGTCGCGCTGAGCCGTTCAGAGCTACAGCCAAATTTAGGCTGGAAGGCGATTTGTTATTAGTGTTTACACCTTATCAAAAAACGGTACCTTAACACCTCTATGTTCAGTTCCTGTGGTCATTACATTGAAATCCAATCAATAAAGGTGTTTATTGAGTCAATTATTTAAGCGGCGACAAAAGTTCAGGTATTGCTGAGCAAAGACAAAGACGACTTCCACCTCTTTTCGCCGAACAAAACGATCTCCGTTCCGTGGGTAAACACCCAAGTGTTTGGTACGAGGTAAAAGCTTATATTGAATGTTCTGTCCAATGGTGTAAGCCAAATGATTATAATACGTCACACTTCTGTCCTATTATTATAATATATAAAACTTGTGTGACATGTCCATCAGAGTGTCCTTTAACATCTGTCAACAATTTGTGTCAATCGGATACAAATTATTATGCGTTGCTAAGGACTTCCTACCCCAAAACAGTCCAAAACTTTAACGGACAATATCTAAAAATATGCAAATTGTAAAATATGTCCAAATGTGGATATTAAAATGACCATAACTTTGGTTCTACTTGTGATAGAAACATCATTTTTTCACCATCTTAAACCTTAGTTTCCACTCTACCAAGATACACACATAACTCTGTTTGGATTTACACACACTTATGCCTGGTTTACTGGTGGTGGGTCACATATTTGTTCTGTATGTGGAAGCTAAAATAAAATTAGTTTGACAGCGTTGACTGTGGCATTGGGACCTTTTGGCGGGCCACGTTTGGCCACATGTTTGTGACCCCTGTTTTAAGAGGTATTAAGAAATGATCCATGTGTTTTTCTTCTTTTAGGAGTGGAAAACAGCAAGGTGGTTGAATCTCAGCTTGCAGATTTTCTGGTCTTTCTGAGGCGTGTCCTGTCCCTTAGAGTGATGAAAAGACTTTCTACGTTTGTCAAATGGATCGATCCACTTACAGCCATTATTTCCCACAAGTGCTCTTTAGGTACGACCATTTGACAGTTTTAAAAAAGCATTGATTTTATTTAAAACTTTTTGCCACTTGTTGACAAAACTTCTCTGCTTCTTCTCTTCCTCCTCTTCCTCCTCCTCAGGATCTCCATGCTTCCAGAACCTTCGCACTAAGCTTTTGGCCTTCCACATTTTGGAAAGACTGTTACCTGCTTGTTCTGAGCCAGATCAAATTCAACAGGTATGATCAGGGGTCGGTGTCCTTTAACACAGACAGAGACATTTGAACCCAGTTTCCACGGGAAAAAAAAAACACGGCAGCCGCAAATATTTTTTGACATCTGAAATGAAAAAAAACAAAACAAAAAAAACAAAATTTAAAATTTTTTATCTTAGAATTTTGATGTTTATCCCATAATTTTGACTTTTTTGTCATAATTTAGACTTTTTATCTCATGATTTTGACTTTTTATGTCATGATTTTGACTTTTTATGTCATAATTTTGACTTTTTATGTCATAATTTTGACTTTTTATGTCATAATTTTGGCTTTTTATCTCATGATTTTGACTTTTTATGTCATAATTTTGACTTTTTATGTCATAATTTTGACTTTTTATGTCATGATTTTGACTTTTTATCTCACGATTTTGACTTTTTATGTCACAATTTTGACTTTTTATGTCATAATTTTGACTTTTTATGTCATAATTTTGGCTTTTTATCTCATGATTTTGACTTCACTTAATGCGCCTTATAGTCCAATGTGCCTTATATATGAAAAAAAAACCGCAAAGATAAACCATTCATTGACAGTGTGCCTTATAGTACAGGAAAAAATTTAATATATTGTCCCAAGCCACTCGGAGCCACAGGATAAGGATGTAAGAGGTTGCCGACCCCTGGGTATGATGGACAAACATAGATACCAACACTGACGGGGAAATAAATCCATTAAAACGCTCACTCATATGAAGTGTTTTTAAAAGGCTAATGATGCACTTGGCATGAACAATCAATGTATTATTCCATATGAAATGTTCTTTTTCTCTCTCTCTCTCCCTCTCTCTCTCTCTCTCTCCCCTCCCCCCCCTCTCTCTCTCTCCCTCTCTCTCTCTCTCTCTCTCTCCCCCCTCGCTCTCCCCCTCTCTCTCCCTCCCTCTCTCTCTCTCTCCCTCCCTCTCTCTCTCTCTCTCTCCCCCTCGCTCTCCCCCCTCTCTCTCTCTCTCTCTCTCTCTCCCCCCCCCCCCCCCCCTCGCTCTCCCCCTCTCTCTCCCTCTCTCTCTCTCTCTCCCTCTCTCTCTCGCTCTCTCTCACTCTCCCCCTCTCTCCTACTTTTTCTTAGATTGTTAAACAACTCTTTCAGCTGTTGTCAGTTTATATGTGGGAGGAGCCACTTGCTGAGAGGAACCATGAAGGGACGTCTGATAAACATACCAGGGTAATAGAGAATATACTGTAGAGGAGGGAATGGGTGACATCTGTGATACTTATGTTTCTACACTGAAAAATTATCTAAATCTTACAAAGTGTATTTTTCTCATTCCTAGTCAAAATATGTCATCACTGTTAAAATAGGACACAATCACCTAAAGAATAAGAGATGCAAGAACTGATTTGTTGACAAAATATGTGGAAAATATTATTTAAAGAAATCTCACCAAGATAATTTTCATGTGTTCCATTGACAGATTTTTTTTTTTTTTTTTTGCTTAATTCAATATTTTTTTGCTTGAATTAAATAAAATCTCTAAATGGAAGAAGTAAAAATGATGGATTCTCTAATTATGTCCCATTGAAAAGTTGCTCTTTAGCTAATTATATCTTATTTTAATAGAACATTGGAAATTATCACAAAATGAAAAGTAGATATTGAAGTTTTTGGTGTAATTTTAATTACACTGGAAAAAGAAAATCTAAATCTTACCAAGTATATTTTTCTCATTCCTGGTCACACTTAAAATAACACGTAATCACCTTAAGAGTAACTTTTCAATGAGATACAAGAATGTAATGTTTAGACAATAGAACTGAAAAGTCTTATTTAACGAAATCTCACCAAGATAATTTTTAGTCGATGTTTTGTTTTAAATTAACTAAAAAAAATCTTAAATTAACCGGGAAAAAATCTGTCAGTTCAGGTATTTATGGGTTCAATTTCACCATATGTACAAAACCAGTTGCAAACATGTATTTTTTTTTAAACTTTTGTGCTACTCTTATTTGTGCAGAATCCCGATAGCTATGAAGAATGTATTCCTATTGGAGATTTTTCCTTTGACCCACACAAGTTAATCTGCTGCTCTTTGGAGAGCGGGAACATCCTCTCCCATGGCTCAGGAGGGAAAGGTTACGGCCTAGCAACCACTGCAATCACCTCTGGGTGTTTCATATGGAAGGTAAGGACTGCTATTCACAACTAAAGAACAACACACGACGCAGGGCTGTGGTGCTCAAGTCTGGTCTTACAGTTGAGTCTGGACTCGAGGCTGTTTTTTTATGGTCTTGGACTTGTCACGGACTCGCTGGCAGAGGTGTTAAAAGTACACACATTCTGTAGTTAAGTAGAAGTACAGCTACTTATGTGAAAAAATACTTTGGTAAAAGTAGAAGTACTGATTCAACTTGTCTACTTAAGTAAAAGTAAAAAAGTACAATTGTAATAAAGTACAAAATTAAAAAGTAAAAGTAATTTTTTTGCCAATGAATGCAATAATACTTATTTAACCAGGTAAAATCTGAAAGGTTTCAAAAGTATCAAAATTAAACCCTTTAAAAGTGAGTTACTGTGTTTGATCAGGTCACACTTACTCAGTTTTGTGGATATGGGCAGGAAATTTAGGAAAATAAAAGAAGGCACAATTGAGATAAAAAGTCATCATGAGATTTTTTTTAAAAAGTTATAAATATTTTTTTTTTAATTAATTTATTTATAAAGCCCTAAACCACAACAAAGTCATCTCAGAGGGCTTTACAAAAATACAATCAACTACAGAAATACATGAAAAGTCCCAGGGACTTAATATGAGATGGTTGTGGAAACATGTTTGATTATTGAATAATATTATAATAGTTTGTAGCGAATTTCAATTAGTGTTTTGGAACTGAACTCACATCCCTAGTCTTGACTTGGTCTGAACCAGTACTTGTCTTGGACTCGACACAGGTGGTCTTGACTACAGCCCTGACATCATCACATCTGTTGCGTACTGATGGAAAACCTGACATGTGACCTATGACCTCTGTCTGCAGTTCTATATTACCAAAGAAAACCGAGGTAACGAGGGCACATGTATTGGCGTTTCGCGCTGGCCAGTTCGAGATTACAACCACCACACCACCACCGACATGTGGCTGTACCGCGCTTACAGCGGGAACTTGTACCACGGAGGGGAACTGGTTCGAACGCTTCCCTCCTTTACCCAGGGCGACACCATCACCTGCATCCTGGACATGGAGGCTCACACTGTGTCCTTCGCAAAGAATGACAAGGTCTGGCTGGAAATGCATGAATTACAAACGACTAAATGTTCAATTACACTGAAAAATTCTAAATCTTACTAAGTGGATTTTATTCACTTCTAGTCAAAATGTCTCATCACACTTACATGAAAAGTTTTCCAACACCCTGAGTTTTCCAGTTTTGTTTGGGAATTCAAGTAGTTCAAGTCAAATGGACAGAATCAAATGGTACAAAAGTAAACGGTGAACTGCTGGAGGTAAAAAAAAAATCAGAAGAATAATGTTTAAGGTTTTTTTTTTTTTTTTTAGTATTTTTAAGGGTGTTTTGAGTGTGTTTAAAGGTTTAAAATTAATTTTTTTTAAGTTTTATAAACTGGTTTTTAAATGTTTTTTAAGTGCTTTAAGGGTGTTTAAAGAGGTTTTTTTTAAAGGATTTGTTTTGGAGGATTTTTAAAGTGTTTTTAAGTGTGTTTAATATAGTGTTTTTGAGAGGACGTTTAATTGGTTTTTTTTTAACAGGTTTTTGAGGGTTTTGAAGAGTTTTTTTTTACCCCCAGAAATATACAAAATGCCTTTTGGGATGGGTTGAAATGGGTTGAAACAACTTTCTGCAGAAGTGGAGGTTGATCAAGCCTCAAAAGTTGGTGCTAAGGAAGAAGAACTGCATCATTTTCACTGAGTCTTCAATGAAATTCTGGAAAAATCAAGTTGTTCAAAAACTTTTGACCGGTAGTATAAAACTAGAAAAGTACTTAAAGGGCGCAGACTCTCCCAAGGCAAATCACCCCCCCCCCCCATTTCACCCTGAGCAACCGACTGAAACACACACATGCTGTGAAGTCTTAAGTGAGAAAAACTAATTTACTTTTAGGCAATGAATGCTGAAATCTTATTTCAAGAAATCTTACCAAGATAATTTTCACTTGTTCCATTGGCAGATTTTTATTTTTTTTGCTTAATTTAAGATTTTTTTCCACCTTAATTAAAGCAAAAAAAAAAATCTGCCAATGGAACAAGTGAAAATGATGATGGTAAGATTTTCCAGCTCTGTTTAAAAGTAAGTTCATATATCTCACAGAAAAATTACTCTTTCGGTGATTAACTGGGATGGGATATTTTGACTAGAAATGAGAAAAATACACTTGGGAAGATTTGACTTTATTGCAGTGTGTATGTAGCCCACTTTTATTGAAATAAATGTCTTTAATAAATGTGTTTTTTTTTCTGATGTTTTATGTTGGTTTTCTAGGAACCAAAGTTGGCATTTGAAGGAGTGGTTGCATCTGAACTGTACCCTTGTGTGTTATTCTACAGCAGTAATCCTGGAGAGAAGGTAAATAACACAAGGCGTCCATATAGTCACTTTACAATTAAAAAACATAAGAAAAAATTCCAACATCCAAACTATAATCCAGGGTCTCCGTGGATCCTTAAAAAGTCTTGTTTTCAGTATGTCGTTTTTAAGGTCTTAAAAAGCATTATATCTCACTTTTTTTTAAGTATGGCATTAAATTCCACTGGAGGGGACAGTGTGTCCTTTTATCCATCTTTTTTTTTTTTTTTTTTTTTTTACTCTAGGTATTTGTTCTGCAGTAGTGATCTTATTTTTTAATACTCAAAAGTCTTAAAAAGCATTATATTTGCTTGTCAGAAATGTGCAGAGACCCTAGCCTAGGATCTAGTCTGTCCCCAGTGGCCGCAAATGGTATTTGCTACGGCAGACAGACTAGACAGCCTCGGATCTGAAAATCCAAAATGTACCGGGCCAATCAAATCGCGAGGGGCGGGATTGGAGCCCGCCCTGCCTTATGACGACACAAATACGACACGTAGCACACATTGCCGTAACACCAGTTGCTAGCTGCTAGACAACATGGCTCATCACCAGGAACAACCATTGGAGCTGGCTTTGGCAGCAACGCTAGGTGATTTAAAATTACAGTTTTCCCTGCGAGAGGAGCAGAAAACGGCACTTAAGCTGTTTTTGGAAAAAAGGGACGTTGTCGGAGTTTTGCCCACCCGGTATGGCAAAAGTTTGATTTATCAGCTGGCTCCGCTAGTGGGACGACGCATGGGTCTGCACAACCCGCTGGTGATCGTTGTGTCACCTCTTTTAGCCCTAATGGATGACCAGTTGCAAGAGGCCGAAAAACTGGGAATACGAGCAGCACAACTCGGCAAAGGCGACCCGGAGGAGATCCGAAGCGGCCGGTGCCAAATAGTGTACGGGAGTCCGGAATCCTGGCTGAACCGGGAATGGTTAGACCTGCTCCATGTTCATCGCTCTGATTGGTTGACTCTGACTGGTTACCCATCCAATAGCGTGGCGTTGTGTAAAGAGAAAATTTGACAGACAGCGGTTATCCCGCCCACAAATTTGCCTAGACTTTCTAGACTTTCCCCCGTAGCAAATACCATTTGCGGCCACTGGGGACAGTCTAGATCCTAGGCTACAGAGACCCTGTAATCATTGAACTTATTCAAAAAGGTGGGAGTCTTACACATGAATTATGAGCAAAGTCGATCATTGACAGGGAACGTTTTTTTTTTTTTTTAATCTGATTATTTCCCAGGTGGCATTGCGAGACCTGCAGATGCGGGGCATGCCCAGTAATCTGCTTCCTGGTGAACCGCTCTGCAGCCCTCGAACCACAGTGCTCCTGGAGTCCACGTTGCACCTCCTGCGTAAACTCCATCAATGTGACCAGTGGTCCCCACACATTAACCAGCACATCCACGCCCACCTGGACCTCATTGGACCTCTGCTGAAGGAGGACGGCTTCGGCCCAGGTGAGAAAAACACGTTGAATCTACGTAAAGGGTTAAACTCACTGATAGATGGATGGATAGAATATTGTATGATTTCACTCAAATGAAGAAAATATATATGATCTAGTGATGCATCAATCAGCATTTTTTGGTCCGATCATCGATACCGATCACCACAAAAATGTATCTGCCGATCACTGCCGAGCATGGAAGGAATTTTAAGTGTCCATATCTTTAATCTACGTATGGATAGTTGCAGCCCAAGATGCAACAATTTCATCATTGCATCTAGGGCTGTAACTATCAAATATTTTTGTATATTGTAAACTGCATATTTTTCGATCACCGATCAGGCTATTTTTAGGTAATATTGGCCGATTATGATGGGCAGCCGATCGACCGGTGAAACACTAATATTATGCAAGTAATAATATCAAATAATCGCAATTTAAATTGAATTGGCACCCGTAAAAGCATATCGTCCCAGCCCTAAAAAAACAAAACAAAAAAAACTATACTCGTATTTAAACTATAAATCTTGACCAAGTCGTATTTTCTTTAGCATGTGACACTATGTGAATAAAGTTTGATTAAGTGATTGATTGACTGTGTTTTTACAGGCCGAAGTCTTAATCACTCAGACAAAGAAGACAATGAAAAAGAGAAGAACCCAGCTGCTGATGACTCGAGTGACCTGCTGACACATCGCCGGTCTCTGTCCGAGGCTAAACTGTCGGCTCTCTGTACTGAAGTGTGGCCAGTACTGGCCCTGATCGGAGGCATCGATAGCGGTGTGCGGGCTGGAGGTCTGTGCGTACACAAGCCAAGTGGACGAAGGGCGGTTCTGCTGGGAGTTCTGAAAGAGGGAAGCTCTCTGGCCAAGCTCCAGTGGGAGGAAGCAGATCTGTCTGTCAGGTATTAGAGCCACTTATGAATGCTACTGAGATGATAATGCTCATTAACTTTCATGAAATAATTCCTATTACGGGTGTAATGATTGTTAAACTGAGACTGAATCTGCATTAACCATGCTCACACTTTTTCAGTTCTGACACCTGTGTTTTTGAAATGATTTATTAATTTACACATTTACTTATGTTCTACACATTTTGTATGATTTGTAGGTCACTTACCAAAGGAAATTTTTTATCTCACCTATTATCCAATGCGAGAAGTTTGTCCCCACACCCCATACAAAGGTCTGCAGCCTGCATTTGTTAATGGAGCAAAATGTTAAGTGCAACCCTACATTCACATTGGGAGGTTTTCTCCCCATTTCCTCATTGATCTATAGCAGAGTGTCTGCACTGCTATTTCAGACGTAGCCCTGTCCTTATTTGACACATGTGAAAACAATAAGAGGTTAAACACATAGATGTATAGATCACGTTACACATATTGTTTAATTGAATGTATAACGAAACCGATAAATACACGCTTATGAGGTCACAAACCACTACTGTTAGTTAACTGTCCTGTTGCTATCTTAAGATTAGCCACAAAGCCTTCATATCGGTGTATGTGCAACAAGGCGTACAATTTAAATCCCTTGTCCAGTTTTGACGTAGGAGTCTTGGAAAAGCTTTTGATAATACGGTGCACGTCACAAACGGAGAGTTCAGGGAGGTCTTGCAGGCAGCGGGTGTCAGACCAGAAAAGCTGAGACTGCACTTCGAGTAACTACGAGCGAATGTGCAAAGAGCAAATTGTAGATGATGAGAATGTGTTTCCATATTTCCCTTCCTCTTTCCAAAAAAATCCCCCCCGAAAACATTAAAAACGGAGCTGACATGATCTGAACTGTGTTTGAGCAGAATCATTACGCCTCTAATAGTTCTATTTGTTGTGTCTCGGTCCTTTCAGCATGTTAATTTCTGTTACTTTTTCTTTTTTCCTCCTGTGTAATTTGTCTAACGTTTTACTTTCTTTTTTTTTTTAATATCATTTATCCTCCTGATCTTACTTTTTTCTTGCTTCTTCCTCTTCATTCTTAAATCCATTAATCCCTTTCGAATCCGTCCTGGTGTCTCTCCATGCTGTATCTGTGGGTTCTACCCGTCCTTCTCAATAACTAAGCTCCATGAATTCTTGGTCACCTAGCGACACGCCCATCATCTCGCTGGAGCCCTGCGAAACATCTTGCTGTGATGTCACCCGCCTCGGAGGCCTCAAGCCGATGGTGTTGTTAGATCTGATCTATCTGATGGGGCTGCTGGAAGAGCAAGGATGGCTGGGGACACTTGTAACACCCAAAAAGAAATATTCAGAGAGCGAGACACAGTGCTGTTTGGATGAAGACGTGGCTGATGAGGGGAAGGGGCCGGCGGAAGATGAGAGGAAAACATTCAAGGAGCAAAAAGTTGAGAGCGACCCCTTTCCGTCACCGTCCGCGAGTTCGACTAAAGACGCCACGAGAGGTTTTGACCAACAGGACTCGACATCCGCTCCCCACGCACCTCACAACCCGCAGTCTCCTAAAGTTGACAACATGTTCTCCCTGGAGATCAGAGCTGTCAGAGTCTCGTATCTCCTCACAGCGGCTTTGAAATCCCTAACTGTCATTTTTAGCTGCGAGAAGCTGTCAGACTTACTACTGGTCCCCAAACAGGACACTTCCCTCTCCAGCCCCAACCCCGACCAGGCCAAGGCCGGCGGAAAACAGTGGGACGAGAGCGCGGAGCTGCGGTCGGTGCTGCAATATGTGGTGCAGAGCATGGTGAAGTGGGCGGTGAGACCCTGCCCCATCAAACAGAGGGTTTCTCTGGCTGACCTAGAGAGAGCTCAGGTCATGATCTACAAAGGAGCCCTGACGGCACTGCACGACGACAAAGAAGGCAAAGGTACCTGACTTTAGTTGATATTAGGCATCTTTCCATTATCAGAACTTCCTGGACATTTGGGGGGGACGTCATATATACTGAGGGAGATACAGTGATCCAGCTGAGGTCATAGATTTTATCGCGAACCTTATGAAACCTTATGTTCTTCAACTACAAGGGGGCGTAGTTGTGTGTCGGTTGTTTCCTCGAGATCTCAAATGAATTATTTTAATATCTCGGGATAACAAGTTGGAAAAAAATAATTATTATGAACATGGCCTCTCCCGGCTTCCATACAAAAGTTTTGGTTAGTTCATGTTTTTAATATATATATGATGTGTTATGCCACATATATGCTGGTTTATCTACATGTATACAATGGATTCGTAAAGTGAATGGATCATTATGTGCAGACAGTGTTTGGAAGTAGATCTCTGAGAGCAATATTCCTTTAGACTAAATCCTATTCTTTGGTTGATTCTAAGAATTTCACATTTTGACCAAAGGCTTATTTTGCAAACTTGAGCCAACCATCATTTAAGACTGGACATTTCTTTATCACCGACACACATTTTACTTGTAGACCAGTGTAATGGATCCGCTGTAAGTGCTAATATAAAGCGTAATATAAATCTAATAGTAATCTAGTAGTATCATTATTGTGCAAATTTAACTCAATATTGTGCACATTTGACGATATTGTGTACATTTGGTTCTATATATTGAGTTTGGAGAACGCTACCCAAAGAGTAACTTTTACTCTTTTTAAAGAGGTACCAAGTTATCCGAGTAAAGAACCAAATTTTTATTATACTATGATCTGCCACTTTTTTCCAACACTGTGACCCGGCGCCTCAAACAACGATGTGGCTAATTTACATTTCATGCACTAACGATCAATCCGGCTGCGAAGAAAGAAATGCAGATGCTACATGTAAGCTCAGGATCACTCAGTCGATTGTGGGACACTGGAGACGGGATGGGTGTGGTTTTTAGTCAGGTGTGCATCATAGTCAGGAAAATACAGTAACATTTTCAATTTGAGCAAATTTTATTTCCTGTGGTGTTTCCAATCCTTGAAAAGTCTGTAATTTGGATTAAAAGCATTATAAACTCAGACATTATCGATAAATATGAAATCATTTACAGGCTAAAATAGATAAAAATAGGGAATAAGTGAGCTGTACAGACCTAAGACTTGAGTGAACTTGACTTATTTATATTATCACTAACCACTAGTTTTTGT
>CM035794.1:76296872-76351872 GCA_020466265.1 Siphamia tubifer
AACGCCGCTCGCACTGTGTTGTTACTTGTATATACTGTATCTCCACTCCCTCTAGGCACATGGTACTAACCCGGTTCCCTACGCTTACCGGCCTGGTTAGTACCCCTCCCATGCTGCACCCCTGCTTCAGCCTGGCCAGCTCTGCTTCCTGTGATGCGTTCACAGAGCAGCAGACTAGCTTCATGGAACCTGGTCCTTGCAGCACACAGGCCAGAAGCAGTCTGGGTAAGAAGTGCAGAGACATTTTTTGAGCAAAGGCGGTCGGTTGTTAGGAGTCAGCACATGCGTAGTCATAGCAACCATAGATGGGGAATTTTCCAATAATCTGAATAGCTGAGGGAGTAGCTTTTTGTTGTTAACCCATAAAGACCCAAAACCATCTACTGTTTAATACCTGTTGATCCAATAAAACTACCAATACATGTAAATAATTACCCTCTAAAAAAATAATACCTTTGCTGAACTTTAAAAAATGTAAGTAACAAGTTACATTGTTATTTAAAGTAGGTCTAAAAAGTGCTAACGTAATTTTTTATGTATACTAAACTTAATTTCACATAGTTAGGTTGCAGTCACGTGACTATAATGATATCACTATTTCAGCTGGAGGGCAGGACGTAACCCTAACGCTGTGTGAGAGAAAGTCTTATTTTTCCTATAATAATAATAATAATATTTTTAGTTTTAATTAACAGTAGAATGTTAGTCGGGCTCCTTTTGGTGCTAAAGCTAATTAGCTTTGCTAAGGGAGACTTCATACCGTGTATGAGGCTCAGCTTACATAACAATAAACAAAGAGAAAATATGGATAAACTATGGTCTGTCAAAAACATATTTAAAACATTAAAAAACAAAAAAGAGTCGTAGTCACATGCATTCATGCTAAAAAGGGGGCAATGGGGCAGTTAAAACAGTGCTCATTTCCAGGTGTTTAAGGTGGTTATTGCAGTGGGAATGTTTTGCCTGATGGCAGCAGTTGGAAGTGTAGCAGAATGTAACAGAAGCTGGTCCAGTAGTTTTTCCATAACGTTGCTGACAAACAAACAAACAAACAAACAAGAAATGAACCAAAAGCAATTCCCTTAGGGTCGGGGTAATAAACGATCATTTGGAAACTGACCCAAAAGTAACACTGGGTTTTTATGGGTTAACATCCATATATGTCAGTTTAGTGTTTGATAAAATTGATCATCATGCTGGCTTCATATTTAAACATGCTATTAAAGCCATTAGCCTGAGAAAAATACGTAAAACAATGACCCCCTCCCTCAGTGGGGGCCGTATGACCCATGCATGGCCTCACACTGTATGTCGGCCTATTTGTCACAACAGACCTGCTGCTCAAAACAGCATGCGTTTTGTCTTGCTATCAAGGAAATATTGGATTGTAAGTCAAATGCATGCGTGGCACAGTTTGCACACTCACCTGCTTGTACGGCACCATTTTGTATGTTTTTACAAGCAAATCCTGAGATGCATAGAAACTGATGAACAAGATCGAATGTTTTTTTTTTTTATATATAGCTGGTAGACTGATAAAGCAGGAGCAAGGACATCTGTAGTTTCTGTATAATCTGTGTGTCATTCGTTCATTCATTTTTCAAAATAAAACCAATGGGAGAAAAACAGTCATTTTATTTTCAAAACCAAAATGAAAAAACCGATAATGATGCAGTTTTTCAGTTTTCCTTTTTGTTTTTAAATGAATAATGAAAAAAAAGGATGATGGCTGTTTCCAGTTTAATCCAATTTTGAGCTGAAGCAAAATGAGTAAAACTGAAATGAATCTTAACAACTGATATAAACCTGTCCACTGGACTGAAGATCATGATGGGATGATACGACAAGCATTTTTTCCGTGGTCGTATCTTCAGGTCTTAGGGTGACCCTCTTAGTTTCCCCAAATAGGACGTAGGTTTACACTTATGTCACTATGTCACTGTGGGTCAAAGGTCATTTCCAGTTTACTCAAATTACTTCAAGTCAAAATTGGATAAAACAGAAAACAGCCGTTATTTGTTTTTTCTGTTATTCATTTAAACAATAATAGGAAAACTGAAAAAAAAAAAAACTACATCACTACCTATTTTAAAATTTTGTTTTTTTGAAACAAATAATGAAGAAACAACTTGTTTTGTTGTCTTATTTTTGGTTTTATTTTGAAAGATTCAGCCATTATCCATTTTTTCTATTATTCATTTAAACAGAAAAAGGAAAACTGAAAAAAAATGCATCGCTATCCATTTTTTTCATTTTGGTTTTGGAATAAAGTAATGAAGAAACCAGTTGTTTTTTGTTTTTATTTTATTTTGAAAAAAACAAATGAACGAATGATATACAGATTCTGTATGATGTCATTTCTGCATTTATTTAACAGGGACTCTACACACGTTATGCTTCTGATACGTAATTCAACATAATGCATTTATTACACGACACACTGCAAATATGAAGATTTCAAAATGGAGCTGTGGGCTTGTTTTTTTTTTGTTTTTCTGTTTTTTATTTTTGTGTGTATGTGTGTACTTTTCTTTTTTTTTTCCCCTCAATCACCAGAGCGGACACAAATGTTTGTCACCAGTCGCTTACTAGAAATGGGATTCACTATGAGACATATCTACTGGGCCATGGAGGCAGCAGGTACTGCTTTGTGGAATCATCTGACTGTATGTTTTGCTTCATGTGCTTCTTATTTTAATCATTTGTCATTTTAATCACTCTGTGCTGCAGCTTTGATGTAGTATTTAGAAACGCAGACGAGTATTGTTTGTGAAAATTGGAACTACCATATTTTCCGCACTATAAGGTGCACTGCCAATGAATGGTTTATTTTAGTTTTTGTTTTCACTGGATTGTAAGGTGCATCAAGTGAAGTGAAAATCATGAGATAAAAAGCCAAAATTATCAGATAAAAAGTCATAATTCCAAGTCACTAAACACAATCAGAGTTAATCCATATATAAGGTGCCCTGTTGTGTTTGGAGAAAATTTAAAGTCTTTTAAGTGTGCCTTATATTCCGGAAAATACTGTAATTACCTTTAAGGCTCTTTCAGTTTTAAGGATCAACATACTGCTGTTATGCTGGGTGAAAGTACAGGGTTCCAAAGTGTCCAAAACATTCTTTAGCCATAGTTTGAGCTCTTGAACACAGCATTTCAAATACATTATAGATACTTTATAGACGCCATCCAAAAACATGCACTAGTAGGTTAAGTGGTTCATCTAAATAAAATTGTCCATTGGTGTGAATGTGAGAGTGATTGGTTGTTCATCTCTCTGTGTCCAGGTTGTTATTGAAAATGAAAATCAGTGCTCAACTAACTTACCTGGTTAAATAAAGTTAAATTTAACCCATAAAGACCCAAACAACCTAAACCAGGGGTCTCAAACTCATTTTCTTCATTTTCCACATTCTGTCTGATTTGATCTCCAATGGGTGGGACCAGTAAAATGAAAACATAATGACCTATAAATAATGACAACTAAACATTTTTGTCATTGTTTTATTGCAAAAACAATCCAAAAAAGCATTAAATTATGAGAATACTTTTATAAATTATCATAAAGTTAAATTTTGTAAGGAAAATAAGGGCAGTTTTAACAATATTGTGCCTCAGTTCATCATTAGTCCATGTGTTTTATTATGGATCAGTTCTACAAAGACACTAAACTCTTAATAACAGAAGCAGAAAATGGTTAAAATCATGTAATTTTCTTTAGCCATTTTAGGTTGTTCATATTTGTTCAGGTTTTTCACATTTTATTTTTACAGGATAGTTTGTAAATGTAAATATATTTATAATTTAATGTTATTTTTTGCAGTAAAACAATGGCAAAGATGTGAAGTTGTCGTCATTTATAGAAAACTGAGAAGTTGTAAATGAAGCTGTATGCAACAGCAGACCTTAGCCTAATAAAAGGTTGTTGTTTTCCAAAACAAATGCAACAAAATGGTGAATTTGCAGAGTGTCTAACTCTTCTCGACTATTCCGGACTTCCTGCTAATGATATCGTTTGCATCCGGAAAGGTGCTGGCTTGGATAAATAACTGTGGACTGTAGTAGGCTAAGCTCTGCTGTTGCATACAGCTTCATTTAAATTTCTAATGAAATACTAGACTATGTTTTTAAAAAAGAATGCAACGAAGTCTAACTCTAACTCTGTACAACTCGGCAATTGACTATTTTGGGCTTCCTCCTAAAGACGTCTATAAAGGATACAGAAAGGTACTGGCTGTAGATCAGTAACTGTGGACACACTATCTGAGGACATGAAGACCTGAGGACACTTGTGTTTGTCTTTAGGGACCCTCTACTTACTACCACTGAAGTGTGATGTTGTTTAGAACTTTAGAAGAGTTAGTGTGATAATAGAGTTTAGTGTCAGTGATAAAGACGTGTTCTAATCACTTCCATGTTAACACAGTTTGGATTAAAACGACAAATTGGAAATTTGTCAATGTTCATCTGAATGATGTGATTTTGATGTTAACTCTATGTATGTACTAACAATCATCTATAAAATGAGCTAAAGTTAATATTTACTCCAGATAATCATGGTTAAATAGAGGAACAGTTCATTCACAAATATAGCACTGGGTCTTTATGAGTTAAAAAAAACTAAATAAAAGTTTATCTTCACATGGTAAAGTCGAACCAGTTCAGTTTTGTTTCATCATAAATACTTCTCACCTTTACACATACCATCAGTAGAGATTAAATGTGCTCAGAACCACCTTGTTTTTTTTTTTTACTCATTTAAACCTAATTTTCCTTAACACACTCCGCCACAAGCATTACACTCCCTGTTCCCAGATGTGTGAGCCTGACCTTTAACCCCATGCAGCAGCATGATCATCTGGTGGTGTTGTTGCACTTAATTTAGTAAAGCAGCACTCCATTTTGTTTTTGAACTCTGACAGTCCACCTTCCCTGTGGTCCCTCCCAGATGTAGCAGGTGACTTGGACTCTCAGACCATTGAGGTGTTGGCCAGCTGGATGTTGGAGCACCCGCTGACTGAGGAGCAGCAGAACACCAATTCACCCAGACCGGAGGGCCCTCCCGAGACCCCATCCCCAGATGGACCAGAGACAGTACAGTGCCCTGAACGCCCCACCAGTCAGACCAATGAGAGGTTGGGAATCTAAACAACACTTTGATATTCTTTCTTTTTTTTTCCATTTGTCTTGTCCTTCCATCATAACTGACTGCCTTTTGCTGCTGAACAAATTTGCTGTGCCAAAGGAAACTGCCTAAAACAGGAGTGTCAAACTGCGGTCCTCGAGGGCCGGTGTCCTGCATGTTTTAGATGTTTCCCTCTTCCATTCCACCTGGAGGACATTACATCATTATCAGTCTGATGAGGAGCTGATTATTAACTCTTTAAATGTCAGTGCTGATGCATTCTGAATGGATGATTTAGTTTAAATATTCAGAAAAATTCAACCATTTTCCTTTTAGTTTTGTGCATGGACAAGGTGCCAAAAAGCAAGAGTTTTTCTTTTTATTTTATTTAAACATTTTTAAAAGGCAAAATTAAAATTGCTGGGACCACATTTCAATACCAGTTTTCTTCTTTAGTAATTTTTTTTTTCAACATTTTCCACATTATTTGTCATTTTGTAAATTTTTATTAGTTTTTGTTGCTCATTTTGTTTATTTTTCTACATTTTGGTTTTTTTTTTATTGTAGTATTTTTCTTAGATTTTCTGCCATTTGTGTCTTACTTTGCTCATGTTACCAATAATTTTGTTAGTTCTCAGGAGTTAAAGGGTTAAACTGAATCACATGGAAGAAGGAAATATCTAAAACATGCACTCACCGGCCCTCGAGGACTGGAGTTTGACACCTGTGGTCTAAAATCTATGAGGCTCCCCTAGATATTCTACTGTCTTTAGTATTAGTTTTTTGTCTATATTAGACATTATGTGGAATGTCTAATATTTAATATAGTCCCACTCATGGAACATTTCTGGGTTCCATTTGGTTGCAGTTTCATTTGTTTTTCACATAAGGGTGCTCAATTTTGGAGCAGTACACCCCAAAAAGTGCCCTTATCTCAGGATATATTCTCTCATACGGGTATGAGCTACGGTATTGCCGTCGCACTGCGTCCATTGTCTGTCCATTTGTCCTTGTCCTCGTCCACAATTCACGAAAATCATATCTCTTCCCTCAGTTCTTAACAGATTTCAATTCTGATTGGGGAGGGGCGTGAAACTGCTCCAAATAAACTGCAATAAAAAAACATCCAGTAACAGTGCAATAATTTTTAGAGGTGTAGACGACATGCCTTGATATTCTTACACTGGCAGCAGTTTTATTATGGTAGTGTTATTACAAAATAAACTCACATGTGAAATGGTTTTTTTGAGCAGCCTTTTGCCAGGACTAGACTGGATAGAGAGGGAGAACTTCTTGGATGTCCACTTGACCAGGAATAGACCACCTCCAGCAAGACGACGGCGCTCAGGACCAACTCAGAGAACATCTTTTCGAAGGGCAGGTCAGTCAAAACTGCAAAAAATGAAAATATTTAAAATACAAGAAAATGAATATACAAGAAAAACACATCTGAGATGAAAATAACATCTTTTTTTTGTTTTTTTTAAGAACTTTAGACCAAGATAAGTGTAAATTGTGAAAATTCTGCACAAGTTATAGTTGCAGAATTTGCGGGTCAATGGAAGAACGACTAGTGTTTCCATGGTAACCACAGAATCTCTGAACATCATATCTGATGACCATGAAAAGATGACAAACTTTTTTTATGACTTGCATTTTTCATTCCTTTTTTTTCCAAACATATCATCATCATCATCATCATCATCAACTTTATTACAAACTCAAAAGTCCAATTTCAAGAAGACACACAAACACACGTACCTTCATAATAATAATTCAAAAAAAGGAAACGCATCATTACACATCAAATACTAAGAGTAGCACATTGGTCAATTTCCCACCCACCCACTGAGCAGACCAGAGCCCACACACATCAACTTTGAATGTCCATGTAGACCCCATAAGTATCTACACCAGGGGTCTCAAACATGCGGCCCATGGGCTGAACGCAGCCCGCCAATGCTTCTAATGCGGCCTGTGGGATGAAGAGCAGAATAACATATTAACATTCTCAGTTTTTTCTTTGCCTATAAATGATGATAACTTAAAATGTTTGTCATTGTTTCACTGCAAAATGTATTAAATTAGGAAAATATTTACATCTACAAACTATTCTGTAACAATAAAATGTGAATAACCTGGAAAACATATGAACAACCTGAAATGTTGAAAGAAAATTGGACACAATTTGAAGCATTTTCTGCTTCTGTTACTAAGAGTTTGGTGTCTTTGTAGAACTGATCCATAATAAAACACATGAACTAATGATAAATCAAGGCAGAATCTTGTTAAAATTGCCCTTATTTTCCTGATGAAATTTCACTTATTTTGCATTTGGATCATTTATAAAAGTATTTTCACAATTTAATGGTTTTTTTTCCCACTAAAACAATGACAAAAATGTGTAGTTGTCATTATTTATAGATTATGTTTTCATTTTACTGGTCCAACCCATTGGAGATAAAATTAGGTGAAATATGGCCCCTGAAGAAAATGATTTTGAGACCCCTGATGTACAGAGAAATGTCCAATCATAATATACGCACATGAAGTTTGCAATCATTGTCTTTTCAATTTTTTTCATAACTAAAAGGCAAAACACTCAAAGTATTACACATCACACATTAACATGTATTGTGTATTTGTTGTCTCTCAGATTTGCCGTCCTCCAGCCCCCTCCCACAGCTCTACACACAGCACACAGGTGTGGGTGAGTGGCCAGAACAGGTGGAGTTTCATCCCTACTCTGCAGAGGAAGAGTCAGAATTGGGCTACATGGACGACCCATACCATGAAGAAAGTTATGAGGACCTACTCACCCCTTCCTTTTTCAGCTTGGAGAGAGACACACTGCAGATAGTGGAGGTGATGCGCGCACACACACACACACACACACACACACACACACACACATGCATTTTTTTTTTTGAATGAATCAAAATGTCAAATTTCTAAAATCATTAATTAAAAAATTTAATAAATAATAATAAATAAAAAATAAATGCAAAAAAAAATACAAAATAAATAAATAATTAAAAATACATGAAAATAAATGCATTAAAAACAAGGCAGTCAGAGACAGCAGACCTCCACTAAGGCTTGATATGTCGTCATATGACGTCAAAACGTGACATGATGGAGCCATATATGTTGACCCATCTGATGTCTGAAGGTCAGACCATGTGAATGAAAAAAAAAATACCACTAGATTCTATCTTGAATCCTGAGATATTACCACTGATGTGATTTACCTGTTGACCTTTAGTGTGACCTTGACCTTTGACCTTCATTGCTTAAAACCTAATGGGTTCTTCCTTGATGCATTATCCATCATTACTGAAAGTTTCATCAAAATCTGTTCAGAACTTTTGCGTAATCCTGCTGACAGCGGACAGACAAATGGACCCCAATTGAGGATGTCCTTGGTGGAGGTGAAAAAAAAAAAAAAGGAAATACATCTTCAAACGTTTGAAAAATACATGTTTGGCTTTTCACATCCTTCCCTCATGCAGGAGCCATCTTTAATAATAATAATTAATCATGGATTAGATTTCTATAACGCTTTTCAAAGCACTTTACATGATTGATCCATTATTCATTCACTCTCACATGCTCCCTCTGGTGGTGGTAAACTACATATGTATCCACAGTTATTATGGGGCTGACATTCCCACACACACACCCCATCATGTGACTTGACTGTTCACTAAATGACCAAAAACATTTAAAAACTCCACTTGACTGCAGAATTCACAGCGTGTATCATGTGTTTATGTAAATGATTCCAGGTCATTCTTATCTTCTTCATCATGTGACACAGGTGAGCCGGTGTCCTACCCCAGTGCCCTACCCCAGTGCCCTCCATTGACTCTCTCATGTTGTCCTTTTAGGCTGGAGAGGAACACAGTCAAATGGTGAAGTGTGAGCTGTGTAATACTCTCACCCTGCAATTCAACAATCACATAAAGCGCAGACACCCAGGATGTGGCCAGAGCGCTGCACGGAAGGGCTACGACAGCACCGGGGCCTACGTGGATGTGTGGTTCAAAGGGGAGTGTGGCTCCAATTTCCCCTTCTACCTCCTGTGCACCTCCTGTAGGGAAAAGTATCTGGCTGCAAATCTGAGTGACTCACATTCCAAACATGAAAGGTAATACGTCTATTATTGTCATATTGTTCTCATGAATGCAAGACATTGTGCTTTATATGATTTCATAGATTATTTTAACGAATGACAAAACCTACAAAAAGAGAAAGACAATGCCCCCCCCCCCCCCAAAGTACTGAGCACTGCCGTACATACAAACTTCAGATAAGATGGAGTAAATACATGAGTAATGTCATTAATTCATTCATTAATGGATCGTTAAATGGGGGAAGAAAATAACTAGAAAAGCACTCTGAGAGTACAACCCCCGTAACCCCACCCACCCACCAAGGAGGTTATGTTTTTGCTGGAGTATGTGTGATTTTTTTTGTTTTTGTTTTGGCTTTTCACAACGTTACTCAAAAAGTTATGGATGGATTTAATAATTTTTCTGAATGTGTTGGGAGTGTCACAAAAGGAGCAAATGATTAAAGTTTGGTGGTGATCTGGAAGAGATCCTCGATTGTGGATCACTTTGAAATTTATTCTCTATTTACTGCAATGTAAAATTATGAGATAAAAGTCATAATTATGGGATAAGAAATGGATAATTATGAGATAAAAAGTTAAAATTATGATATAGTGAGTCACAATTTCTGATTGATGGCATATATATATATATATATATATATATATATATATATATATATATATATATATATATATTTTTTTTTTTTTTTTTTTTGCTAAATTCAAGAAAAAACTTGATAAAAATCTGTCAATGTAACAAGTGAAAAGTAACTTGCTTAGAATTTCCAGATCTAAAAATCAATTCTTATATCTCACTGAAAAATCCCTCTTCAGGTGATTTTCTTATTACCTCCACCAAGGAGGTTATGTTTTTGCCAGAGTTTGTTTGTTTGTTTGTTTCTCTGTTAGTTCGCAAGATAACTCAAAAACCTATGGACAGATTTTGATGACATTTTCAGGGTAGGTTGGTAATTGGGAGATCTGGAAATGATTAGATTTTGGTGGTGATCTAGGGGGGGGTCTACCTTGGCAGAGGGCTGCGCTCTCAGAGGGCTTTTTTTAGTTTTAAGTATGATGACATATTTGAACAAAAATAAGAAAAATTAATTTGGTAAAATTTAGAATTTTTTTTTTTCCCAGTGAAAATAGAATGGCTTCGAGCTGCTGCCTGTGATCTAATGAAACACAGAATGAAGCCTCTGCTTTCTATGTTTTTAACGCTTGTCCTGTTTCAGGATTAAAGGTCTTACATCTGATTTGATTGGCCACTTGGACAGTACGTCTGACGGTAGGAAGCATCGATTTCACACTAATATAAGACATAAACGCAGTGACTTCGTGGTCGTTAACATTGTCTCCTTTTGGTGGATTTTACTGCGTAGACGACTGGGAGATGAGTCACCAGAATGAGTGCGACACTGACAAGCTGACAGGACTGGAGGACTTTGGGCAGTTATTGAGGCCGTTGGGGCTGACTGAAAAAAAACTGGTTCCAGACCCCATCACCTTCACAGAGCCGGATCCACTCGGAGCCCTCGTTTACATCTCTGCTGACCCGACAAGAGCAGCCATCTCCAAAGGTAGGTTTTTTTTTATAACTTTATTTTTCCCTTTACAATGGACAAAGTTAAACATTGTATTTTTTGGACGGGCAGTGTATGTATCAGTTTTCTGGAGCTGGAAGACACACCTGTTTTTAACTTTCCACATCCTACTCGCTAAACAAAGTCCTTTTAGTTCAGGGGCCACATTCAGCGAAATTTGATCAGAAGTGGGCCAAACCAATAAAACAAAAACATAAAAATGTATAAATAATAATTAACCCCAAACTGTTGTCCATGTTTTAGAGCAAAAAAAGGTCAATTTAAATGATGAAAATGTTTACATTTACAAACCATCCTTTCAAATAATGTGAACACACTGAAGTGAATGTGTCATTTGAACATTATTAGGCTTTAGTTTGTCATTTACATGTGGATATTATAACTCACAAATACGCAAAACATTTAGTAATAGGTAGAATATTATTCAAATTCTACTTACTTCTCTTAATATATTTCAGGTTGTTCATATTTATTCTGGTCATACAGTAAATTTGGGAAATTATACTTTGTTTTAGTGTAAATAAATGAAAAAAATTACTTGTGAGTTTTTATAGGTTATTTGTGAGAAATTGGTCTTAACGTGGAACCTCAACTAAAATTATTAATATTCATTCATTCATTCATTATCTGAACCCGCTTTATCCTCACTAGGGTCGCGGGGGTCACTGGGGGCCTAATCCAGCTCCAATGGGCGAAGGCGGGGTACACCCTGTATGAGACGCCAGTTCATCGCAGGGCTGAACATATATAGACAAACAATCACTCTCACATTCAGACCTATGGACAATTTAGATTAACCAATTAACCTATCAGTGCATGTGTTTGGATGGTGGGAGGAAACCGGAGTGCCCGGCGAAAACCCACGCGGACACGGGGAGGACATGCAAACTCCACACAGAAAGGTCTGGTACGGGATTCGAACCAGTGTCCTTCTTGCTGTGAGGCACGAGTGCTAACCACTGCACCACCGTGCTAACCGCTGCACCACCGTGCTAACCACTGCACCACCGTGCTAACCGCTGCACCACCGTGCTAACCGCTGCACCACCGTGCTAACCGCTGCACCACCGTGCTAACCACTGCACCACCGTGCTAACCACTGCACCACCGTGCCGCGTGCCGTATTAATGATTAATATATTAGTGTAATTTCTACATTTCTATAAATTGATCCAAGGGCCAGACTGGAACCTTTGAGCACATGACACCTGTGCACTAAACCAAACCCTTCCAAGAAAATCCCCTCCAGCTCAGGAGGTAGTGGTGGAACAGTGAGTTTCCTGAGCGTGCAGCCATACTTACCCTCTGTGTCGTTTTCTGCTCTTCATTCATTAAGATATTACCAGTGAATAATTTGCCTGCAGCACTTTTGTTTCTGTCACAGTTTTAAAAAAATCTATGAAAATTGGATTTGCTTGTAAGATTCCCTATAGTTAGTGGCGACTGATCTCTATTTTTGTGATAATGTTTATTATATAGTTAGATGGATGGTAGAGGTTTTTGCTGCTAAAGTAATATCCAGAGATGGTCAAAGTACTCACGTTCTGTACTTAAGAAGTACAGTTACTTGTGTGGAGAAAAAAAAACTCGGGTAAAAGTAGAAGTACTGATTCAATTCCTTTACTGAAGTAAAAGTAGAAACGTTTTTACAACTTCTCAATTGTAATAAAGTAAAAAGTCAAACTTCTTTGTTTTTGCTATGAAATGATACCTGTTCAACCAGGAAAAAACAGAAAAAATTCAAAAATATAAACAACATAAGCCTTTACAAATGAGTTACTGTGTAGATGATGTGTTTTATTGGGTTATGGTAGTTTGGTGGGTATGGATAAGACATTTAGGAAAAATGCAAAAGTCATAAATAGGAGAGTAACAAAATCTAAATTGTGACATAAAAAGTCAAAGTTATGAGATAAGAAATGGATAATTATGAGATAAAAATTTAAAATTATAATATGTCACAATTTCTGATTTATAACTTATTTTTCATTCTCACATTTGTCTAGTTTGTACTCTTTACATTCTCAGAATAGACTTGTTACTTTTTCAGTGTACATATATTTATATAAATATAAAGAGTATAAAGTACAGATATTTATATAAATGTAAAGAGTATAAAGTACATATATTTATATAAATATAAAGAGTATAAAGTACATATATTTATATAAATATAAAGAGTATAAAGTACATATATTTATATAAATATAAAGAGTATAAAGTACATATATTTATATAAATATAAAGAGTATAAAGTACATATATTTATATAAATATAAAGAGTATAAAGTACAGATATTTATATAAATGTAAAGAGTATAAAGTACAGATATTTATATAAATATAAAGAGTATAAAGTACATATATTTATATAAATATAAAGAGTATAAAGTACAGATATTTATATAAATGTAAATAGTATAAAGTACATATATTTATATAAATGTAAAAAGCATAAAGTACAGATATTTATACAAAAATGTAGGGAGTAAAAGTAAAAAGTTGCCAGAAAAAGAAATACCCAAGATAGCTAATAACTGTACTTAAATACAGTAATGAAGTACTTTTATTTACTTTCTTCCACCTCTTAGTAATATGTCCACACTTATGAACATTTATTCTAGTAAGTTATACTAGCAACAGAATTGTTTTTTTTTTTTTTGAGCAGTGTAACAGTACATACAAAGAAGTACTATTACAGTACATATGTTAGACATTGCCTTTTATATTTATTTATTTATTACTAAAAAAAACGGTTCCATATACATAACACAAACGGCAGGATCAAGGAGCCGCAACTTGTGAAAGAAAAAAAAACCAACAACTACGCCCTCTTACACAGTGGAATATATTTTACATTTATTTATATTTGTACGTTACATTTTCTTAAGTGTATTTTTGAAAAAACTGGGATACTTTAACTATGTTTAACTGCTTAGTAATGGAAAGAATAACACACTGATTCTGTCGCTGTAAAGTCAACCCAGGTCAAACAAGCGAAATATTTTACTTTTTATCAAATGCACAAATAAGTAAAAGAGAAATTGTATTTGTATTGTCATATTCCAGCGTTAAAGGTGTCCAGATTTTGATGAGTTGTATGTACTATATTCTTAAACTCTTCCTATAGTTGGAATAGTGGCACAAAATGAGCAGAAAATGGCTTTAATATGAATTTTTGATGTGACAGTAAATCATTATAATTAGCTGAAAGTACCAGCTCTACATGTCCTGCGCTCTCCTCTGGTGGAGGTTAAAACCCACTCGTTGTTTCACACACCCACACTCTCTCTGTGCTGTTTGGCAGTACATAAATCCATCCTCATAAGAGTGAAACTTGCCACAGCCTAGTGACTCATCAGTCATTTCACTCATTAATCATAGCCTGACAGCTCAAGTACACGCTCTCCCAGTCGTCCCAGCTCCCCACTCCTCTGACATTTGTACACAGTAACATCCAGATAAAAGTTCAGTGTATAGTTGTGGAGAAGCAAGGGACATAATTTAATATAAATTACTCTATACAATAGTCTAATCCAGGGGTGTCAAACTGATTTTTACTTCAGTTCCACATTCAACTCAATATGATCTGAATGGGACCAGACCAGTAAAATAATAAGAGAGAAAAGAGTAAAATGACATTAGAATTTTTACATCCATAATGTTTCCCTCGAAATGTGATAACGTCAACATCTTAACATGTCTTAAGAAAAACAAGTGATATTTGAACCATTTTCTGCCTCAGTCTATCAGTTTGTCATTTGCACAACAACTGATATTTCAATTACAAATACACTAAACACTTAACACGCAGAACATTTGTAAAATTACACCTACTTCTCTTCAGATATTTCAACTCCTCCATATTTGTTCAGGTATTTATTTAGGTTTTTGTAAAAGGATGGTTTGTTAATATAAAGATGTCCATGTAAAAAAAATAAATTAAAATCTATAATTTTTATTACTTATAGGTAATTCTGATCATATTTTACTGCTCTGAGCCAATTGAGATGTAATTATTCTGTATGTAGAACGTGAATTAACATCATTTTTACACTGTTAATATCATTGTTATTTATTCCACGGGCCAGATTGGACCCTTTGGCGGGCTGGATTTGGCCCCCGGGCCGTATGTTTGACACCTGTGGTCTTAATTTAATCTAATCTAATCTAACATAAATTAACCCAACCATGGTTTTCTTCTGCTGTACCTCTGCTTTGACATGTCAGCAGTGTAAAGACCTTTACATGACTGACTTCTCCAACATGTATTAATAAATAGATAAATGTGAATTAAATAATAGTATATAAGTGTCATACATTTAATTTTTCTCCTCTGTCTCTCTGTCTCTGTCTCTGTCTCTCTCCCTCTCTCTCTCCCTCTCTCTCTCCCTCTCTCTCTCCCTCTCTCTCTCTCTCTCTCTCTCTCTCTCTCTCTCTCTCTCTCTCTCTCTCTCTCTCTCTCTCTGCCTCTGTCTCTCTCTCTCTCTGTCTGTCTCACTCTCTCTGTCTGTCTGTCTCTCTCTCTCTCTGTCTGTCTCTCTCTCTCTCTCTCTCTCTCTCTCTCTCTCTCTCTCTCTCTCTCTCTCTCTCTCTCTCTCTCCAGGTGTCGCCCTTGTGGAACAGAAAACCTCTCTGAGCCTCGGACAACAGGCCGTATCGCTGAGGGACTCTCATGACCGACTGAAGGCCTTACGGAGGGTGACGTCCACGGCCCAGATCCTGCTGGCGTACAGCATGGTGATGAAAGCTCTGTCTCAGGCTGCCTCCAGGTATGCTGGACCACACTGGTATATGCACCACTGGCTGCTTTTACTGGTATGAAGGTACAAGATGTGAGTCCACTTAAGTACATGTGATATGACACCTGTTATTTAGAAATGTCATCAATAGTTTATTTTGTAAATCATTAGCATCGATTCTATTTAATTCTACTCACTGTGGAATATTTCTACTATGAAAAAGGATCCGGTCCCCTGGTATCTGGTCCTAGATTTTTGGCATCTACTACTCTGCTGAGGTTCCAAGTAGAGCCCACGGGACCCAACGCAAAGCAGTGCGGTGTGGGACAAGTTTTAAAAGCTCACTGGGGGCGTGGGTGCGAGGGGGAAGTGTACATTGCAATGGTGGTGATAAGCTACAGTCCTGCAAAAATAAAAACATGTTTAAAACTAGAAAAGCTATCTGAGAGCGCTGCTGCTGCTGGCGCCGTTGCTGATGCTGCTGCTGGCGCCGTTGCTGATGCTGCTGCTGGCGCCGCTGCTAATGCTGCTGCTGCCCCCGCTGCTGATGCTGCTGATGCTGCTGCCGCGGCCGCTGCTGCTGATGCTGCCGCTGCTGCTGATGCTGCCGCTGCTGCTGATGCTGCCGCTGCTGCTGATGCTGCTGCTGCCGCTGATGCTGCCGCTGCCGCTGATGCTGCCGCTGCCCGCTGATGCTGCCGCTGATGCTGCCGCTGATGCTGCCGCTGCCGCTGATGCTGCCGCTGCCGCTGATGCTGCCGCTGCCGCTGATGCTGCCCCTGCCGCTGATGCCGCCCGCTGCTGCCGCCACTGCTGCCGCCGCTGCTGCCACCCGCTCCTCCTGCTGATGCTGCTGATGCTGCTGCTGCTGCTGCTCAGACTCGGTGTCAGAGAACAAAAGGATTCCCCAGTACGGGTCTTTTCTGGACAGCTTGCGTTTCCATTGTCTAGAAGTCGTGCTGTTTCATAGAAGTGTCATCACGCCGTGTGAGGCGAGCTGGAAATATAAACAAACAGACCAGCAGTAGAGGAATAGTTTTATTTATTTACTTTTTTTAGCACTGGGCCATTGATTAAATGAAGTTCTTTTATGGCATTTTAGCCAAAACCAGCTGGAACACTTTTTCATTGTCAACAGCCTCGTCCAACTCGACAATAATGCACAATAAAACATGTACCTGATCATCATCAAAACTCCACTGACAGACATGTTGTCTTATTTTCCCATGCAGATGGACGTAAAAATGTTTCTTGTTCGTACAATTCTGCCACGCTGCACAATCACGTGTGCTTAGGACCCGACACAAAAGTGTGATCAAAATAACGGGTACCATGTGACCAGTAACAGAAAGGTTAATAATAAGTGAACTGTTCTGAACTGTACCGTACCAAACTGCAGAGTCCTTTATATTGGACCTGCAGTTACACAGTGAATGGAATCACCTGAGGAGGAGAAGAAGAAAGTCAAAGGCACAAATGGAATCTGAGCCACAGCTATAACGACCACATCATAAATAATCATGTGTTGTATCAGAGGATTGTTCATATATTTAAGGTCCTCTCTCATGTCTGCTCTTCCTCCACAGCGCCTCAGTGTGTAGTCAGTCTAATGGACTGGAGTCCTTGGGTCTGGCGGACATCCGTGTCCTGGTGCGTTTGATGACTCTAGCGGCAGGAGGACGGGCTCACGGTGGCGCAGACAAACCGTCCGGTGCGAAAGGGTTGTCGTCGGAGCGCGGCAGCTCGTCCTGCCTCGGCTTCCTCACCGCAGCCATCGGCAACGTGGTGTCCCACAGTCCCGCTGCGTACAGACAGCTGGTGGAGATCTGCACCCGGGTCAGACGCCGCATACTGTCAATATATACCTGACTTGTTGGTTGACATTAATGGTCACATGTTTTACAACTTTTTTTTTTAACTCATGAACATCCAGGATTACTTTTGTGAGGATTCCCAAATTATATTAATATTTCTTTCTGTTTAACATTTCTTAAATGATTGTTCATAATATATTACACTGCTCTACAACTGTTTATAGAAAGTATCTGTTAAATCTTACATACTTTAATCTGATGAATCATAAAACAAATGACTTTAGTGTTGGTTAGTTCATGTTTTTAATATCTATGATGGTGTGTTATTCCACATATGTGACCCACCACCAGTAAACCAGGCATAAGTGTGTGTAAATCCAAACAGAGTTATGTGTGTATCTTGGTAGAGTGGAAACTAAGGTTTAAGATGGTGAAAAAATGATGTTTCTATCACAAGTAGAACCAAAGTTATGGTCATTTTAATATCCACATTTGGACATATTTTACAATTTGCATATTTTTAGATATTGTCCGTTAAAGTTTTGGACTGTTTTGGGGTAGGAAGTCCTTAGCAACGCATAATAATTTGTATCCGATTGACACAAATTGTTGACAGATGTTAAAGGACACTCTGATGGACATGTCACAGAAGTTTTATATATTATAATAATAGGACAGAAGTGTGACGTATTATAATCATTTGGCTTACACCATTGGACAGAACATTCAATATAAGCTTTTACCTCGTACCAAACACTTGGGTGTTTACCCACGGAACGGAGATCGTTTTGTTCGGCGAAAAGAGGTGGAAGTCGTCTTTGTCTTTACTCAGCAATACCTGAACCTTTGTCGCCGCTTAAATAATTGACTCAATAAACACCTTTATTGATTGGATTTCAATGTAATGACCACAGGAAGTGAACATAGAGGTGTTAAGGTACCGTTTTTTGATAAGGTGTAAACACTAATAAGAAATCGCCTTCCAGCCTAAATTTGGCTGTAGCTCTGAACGGCTCAGCGCGACTTATGCCTGGTTTCGTGGTGGTGGGTCACATATATGCTGGTTTATGTACATATATACAATGGATTAGTACATAATCCACTAGAAAGAATGTGTAAAATGAATGGATCATAATGTACAGACAGTGTTTGAAGTAGATCTGACACTAATATTCCTTTGGACTGAAAGCTATTCTCTTATCTTGGAAACTTGAGCCGACCAGCATCTAAGACTTGAGTTTACTTTATCACTAACACACATGTGGGAACCTTTCATTAGTTTTATTCTAGAAGCATTTTACTTATAGACCAGTGTGCACACACCTTTGGCCTGTGATCTAAAAAGACCACCTAAAAGGACAGTAGTACAGAAAGAACTGAATCTGCTTGAACGAATATGGAACTGAGGGTGTTATCATGAATCTGTCTTTCACACATCATTTTGCAAAATAAAACCAAAAATAAGACAAGGAAACAACAGGTTCATTATTTGTTTCCAAAGCCAACATGAAAAAACAGATGTAGTTTTTTCAGTTTTCCTTTTTGTGTTTAAATGAATAATGGTAACGTCCATTATCAGTTTCATCCAATTTTCTGAAGCAAATTGAGTAAACTGGAAATGACCTTTGACCCGCAGTGACATAGATGTAAACCTCTGTCCTATTTGGGGAAACTAAGAGGGTCACCCTCAGACCTGAAGATATGACCACGGAGAGAATTACTGTCATATCAGACCATGAGGATCTTCACGTCCAGTGAACATGTTTCTTTCGGTTGTTAGGATTCTTTTCAGTTTTACTCAATTTGCTTCAGGTCAAAATTGGATAAAACTGGAAATGGCCGTTATCCATTTTTTCTATTATTTATTTAAACATAAAAAAAGGAAAACTGAAAAAGTCCATCACTATCCATTTTTTTTAATTTGGGTTTTGGGAACAGATAATGAAGAAATTAGTTGTTTATTCGCTCATATTTTTTGTTTTATTTTGAAAAACGAATGAAAGAATGATACACGGATTATCATGTAATTCAAAGATATTTCATTCATGTTTATTTTCGTACACTGCATTGTCCCATCGCACCAGTGTGGAACGACTTTTATCCTGTTAGAACTGTATGATGGATTCCACGTTGACATTGTGCTTCCAAATTCTTCCCGATAGGATCTAATGGCTGCAGCTACAGGGGTGCACATTGGCGCTATCGGTGACCCGCAACAAAGAGGATGTCTGAGCTCCAGTCTGACAGCCTTAGGCCACAGCAGCCAGCAGCACAGGGACCATCACGAGCAGACCCCTCCAACATTTCTGGTCACGCAAAGTCTGGTGTCACTGCTCACAGAGAAGGGTGTTCAGTGTTACAGCCAGGACAGAAGCGAATACGAAGCTAATGGTAAGAGTGTGGTACCGTGCGAATTCCTGAACTGTGATTATTGAAGTGTTAGTAGTAGTTTAATTGCATAAATGCAATAGTTAATATTTTTGTGTCATTGAAACTCAATGTAACACTCTTATCAGTGTAGAAAAACAAATAGGCTTGGTTTGTATCAATGTTTTTTTGTATTTTTTCATAAAATAACAAATGGTGTTACAGACACTAACATCTGCCATAATAAGATATGACAAATGATAAAAAAAAATAACAATGAAAGCTCAAAAGCAAAAAAAAAAAAAATAGGCTGATAAATTAATGTATTTTTTTTACGTAGTTTAACATAAAGCGATACTTTGGTGTAAAATAATACATACAGTGGTACCTCTACTTACGAAATTAATTTGTTCCAGAAGTATTTTTGTACCCTGAATTTTTTGTAAATAGTCGCATTTAACATGTAAAAGGCCTAATTTGTTCCAAGGCCCCCCAATACTACCCCTCAAATTTACCGAATTTATATGAAATATGTGTTAAAAGAAAATGTAGATTTCCGTCCAGGTTAATGTCAGTGTCTGGGACAGAAGAGTTGGTCCACGTCTGGGTGAGAATGAGGATGCAGCAGTCTGGTGGATTATGTTTGGTGTTTAAATCCATCTTCACGTAGTCCAGTTGGTTTTCCAGTGAGCGTACGTGGGCGAGCAGGAACGGGTTAAAGGGAACAGGCGTCCGACATAAAAATATTTAGATTACGATTAATCATAATGAATCCAAAGCTACTTTGTGATTAAAAAAGTTTAAGCATTTAAGTAAGTAAGTAAAATTTTATTTATATAGCACCCATCTCAGTACAGGTACACAGAGTGCTTTGCAAACCAGGCAATAAAAACAGCATACACAAATATAAAATAGAAAGAGATAGAGGAGAGAGGTTAACAATTAAACACTAGTTTAAATAAGTGCATTTTAAGTTGAGTCTTAAAAATGTCTGTTGTCGGAGCCGTTCTCAGACTTAGGGGGAGTTCATTTGACAGCCCTAGTACAAACCTGTAGGAACCCTGTAATTAATATTTTTACTTAATGTATTTTCTGCAATATAAGGTGCATTAAACTGAGGCGCATTAAGTGAAGTCAAAATGGTGAGATCAAAAGTCAATATTATGAGATAAAAAGTCCACATTTATAAGACAAAAAGTGAAATTACAGGTGACTAAGCACAACCAGAATGAATCCATATATAAGACGCACTGCATTTTTTTTATTTTTTAGAAAATTAAAGTCTTTGAAGTGCGCCTTATAGTACAGAAAATACGGTACACAAACAGTATGTGTCCCAGCTTCAACATCTGTCTCTCTGCTTAACTTTAGATGCAGGACACCAGGGTGGATCTTCCTCCTCCCTGCCCCCATCCCCTTTACCTCACTTGGGAGTCAGAGTGGGTCCTCTAGAGCTGGCCAATGCGTTGGCAGCATGTGTGCTGTCTGCGAGGCTGACCAGTAAACACCGGCAGTGGGCGGCACAGCAGCTGGTGCAGGCCTTGGCTGCTACAGGACGGGACAGTCCCAGCTGGCCACAGACCTATAGCGACCTTGCCGGTGACTTGCGCAAATGTCCTCTGAAGCGGCTGGAAGGTCATTATAATAAGGTGGGGGACTAGAAAAAAAACAGGTAATTAGGGAAGATGGATGTAAACCATGAAATCTGTGTTGTAACACAAGACTTACAGGTCCAGTGTGTACGATTTAGGGGGAAGTGGGAGGATCTATTTGCAAAAAGACCTCTTTTTAAGAGTGTATAATTAGTGTAAAAGTGTATAAACAGAGGGAGCAGGTTATGGTTCGTCTGGTTGGGGCAGCCATGGCTCAGTTGGTAAAGCGGGTCGTCCATGAACCAAAGAGTTGGTGGTTTGATTCCCGCTTTGTCCTAGTCAGTCTGTTGTGTCCTTGGGCAAAGACACTTCACCCTCCTGCCTCCAGTGTCACTCACACTGATGTGTGTATGTGTGTGTGTATGTTCAGTGGTGGTCAGAGGGGCCGTAGCTGCCAAATGTCAGCCATACTTCTGTCCACTACCAGAGGGAGCATGTGAGAGTGAATGATTAAAGGATCACTAATGTAAAGCACTGTCGAAGTATAATCTATTATTATTGTTTATCAGAGTGGATGCTTTCCGTTTTTTTTTTTTTTTTTTTAATAGCTGAAGACTTCCAGCCCAGACAGAAGAAGTGGAAGTATCTAAGTAAAAGTACTTCCTTTTTTGTACTTAAGTACAGTTTTTAGGTATCTGTACTTTACTTGAGTATTTTTTTTCTGGCAACTTTTTACTTTTGCTCCCTACGTTTTTATATAAATATTTGTACTTTATACTCTTTACATTTATATAAATATTTGTACTTTATACTCTTTACATTTATATAAATATATGTACTTTATACTCTTTACATTTATATAAATATCTGTACTTTATACTCTTTACATTTATATAAATATCTGTACTTTATACTCTTTACATTTATATAAATATCTGTACTTTATACTCTTTACATTTATATAAATATCTGTACTTTATACTCTTTACATTTATATAAATATCTGTACTTTATACTCTACATTCTCAGAATAGACTCATTTTTATATCATAATTATCCATTTGTTATCTCAGAATTATGATTTTTTTTCTCATAATTTGGACTTTTTAGCTCACAATTGAGATTTTTTTTTAAAATGTCATGATTAGATAATTCATAAAATATATATTTCCTTTAAAATGTGTTCATGTGATATGTATAATTATTGTATTTTCCGTTCTTATGATTGTTTTATGTATGATTGTTGTTGTCATTAATTTACTGTCATTACCAGTGCTATTGATTTAATTCCTTGAGTGAAGCAGCCCATGTAAATTAAGTTGTAATTGTTCATAATATTGTAATGCAAAGAAAAAGGAGTGGATGAAACAGAGAAAATAATGGTCCTCCATTAGGGAGTGGGGAATGGGATGGGTTAAAAAAAAAGAAGGCACAAACTCACAGCAGAACATTTACCGGTACTTGGAATAATGTCTCAGGGGTCAAAGGGTTAAGAAACAACCAAATAAAATAAATGGGTACACTGATAATTTAGCTGCCAACTTCTTATTGATAGTTGGAGCTGTTTTGTCATCAGAGAGCTCTTATGATGAAGCTGTGATATTGGTGTCTTGTCCAGGTGGCCAGCTGTTCCTGGAACAGTGAGCAGAGTTTGTTGGCTACCTGCTCTCAAGACAAAGTGGTGCAATTATGGAGCATCAGCCAGAACGGTGTGGAGTTACAGACCACCTTCTCGTGTATCGCAAGGTAATATCTGCTTCATTCATTCATCTGGGCGGCTGTGGTTCAGTTGGTAGAGCGGGTCGTCCAATGATCGATCATTCATTATGTCCAAAGAGGGTTTTAGTTGGCTGGGCTACACTGGGGGGAAAAAGGGATTTTGTGGGTTTGATAAATACAAACTATGGAAATCAGTTAAGTTTTAATCAACAACAGTTACCAGTGGAATCTGTTATGACTGGTTCAATTCAACCAATTTGTAAACAGTAACAATTGGTACCTCACAATAGACCTTTCCCACAACTTCCATATTTCGTGCCGGAAATATGCAATCGTAGTGTACAGCACAGGTAATTTTTTAATGGAGAGTAAAAATGCATGCTGGGGGGGTTCCCAGCATGCATTGCGACAAACTAATTGGGAGAGTTTTGATGTGTTTTATAGTGTTCTGAGTTGAAAAGTAGTGTTGTTCTTTATATATAGCACAGTTATGGCGTGTTTAAAAAATTAATTACATTTGATTAAAAATATGGAGGTACATTCCACTCGACCAAAATCAGTGCACATTTTTACACCACTTTTATTGAGTAAATTCTATAGGTTTGTTTTTACAGTGTACTTTTAAAGGGACATGTTCTTTATCTGTGTAATGTTTGCTAAATATAGATAATCAATGATATGTATACGTACATTTAGATCCTATTGGCAGCCTGCCAACTCATTTTCATTCATTTCATGTATTTATTTGCACTGAAAAAATAAGAATATTAAACAACAAATATGCAAAAAAAAGGGAAAAAAAACAGAGCACAGGAGGAGGAAAGAAACCATGCAACGCTTGTATATTGTCCTCCTCTTTGAAACAAAGGAATATTAACCATAAAACTAACAAAATACAACTTAGATAGAAGTTGAAATTGTAATGTGGTGCCATGCTGTCAGTGTAGTGACTTTGGCTACTGTGACTCCTTGCAGTAAGACGGACAGGGCGGGCACTGAGAGGACGGGCAGGTGTCATCACATGTCTCCTGTGTACTGGAGTACAGGGGGGAACTTTTTGGCTACTCCGGAGAACAAACATATCAATATCATGAACATCAGAGGTACGGATGGCTGTAACACAACATTTCTGTCATGCATTTGTGCAAAAAATGCATGAGCCTCGAGCGTCCAGTGAGCTGGCCAATCAGAGAACAGCGAGGTTGGCCTGAAGCCATAACTGAACATTTCAGGCATAGGTAGAAATCAGCCTGGATCAGGACTGTTGTGAACACCATTATAAGATAAACTATTGAGTTTTTTGAACTGGAAATCATGCAAAGCTACTGTGTAGGTGCTGAAAACTCATATAATGATCATTAAAACTGAGTAGAAAAGGTCTCCTTTAAATGACTATGAGCTATTTTTGTTGTTATATTTGTCCAAACAAATGTACCTTTAGTTGTATCAGGCATTAAAATGAACAAGAAACAGAAGAATACAAAGGGTGGCCTAATAAGTTTTTCTGCAACTATATTTGTACTATTTGTACTATACATGCACACGTATAAGGTAACAAATTGCGGTTTAGCATCAGTACATATGCAATAACATACAGAAATATTCAAGATAGGTTTTGGGATTCTACAAATATACTATATGGATTATCATATACAGATTAATAAACATTACAATATACAATATTAAAGTCTAATGAATGTATTAAAAGCTATAATAATGGATATATTTGACATATTATACAGGGGTATTGTGACAATACATACAGGTTGAGGTCATATCATACGATAGAATTTAAATACTATGAACTACTGTGGTTGACTTTTGTCATAATAATATATAATATATAATATCAGTGTTTTCTAATTCAGGTGGATTGTTGGAGTAGATATTGTTGTAATTTATCACAGATATACATTTTGTTGCAGATTTCTCAAAACATTTTTATTAATTCAAACACAAAAGGCTGAAAACTGGAAGGAGATATTTGATCATGTGACATGTTCTAATTTTAAAGAGGTGTGTTTAGATTATATATATTTTTTTGTTATTACCCTACAGGATCTCATTGTCATGTGGAGGCCCAGTTGTCTCGGGTCACAGCCCTCTGTTGGGCCCAGGCCTTCAGTCTGTGGGTTCTGGATCAGCCAGCAGGCTGTAACAGCAGACCCGCCGAGAGCCTGTTGGTGGGGCGGCTGGACGGCTCGCTCTGCTGGCTGCAGGTCACGATGCAGGAAACAGAGCTGTGCGTGAAGAGCACTGAGCTCACCCACTGCCACAGGAAGGAGGGTAAGAGATATGCACACACTGTCACTGTGGAAATGTTGGCACCTTCCCCTCTGCTGTAAATATGCACATCAGAGGTGTCAAACATGGGGCCCGGGGGCCACATGTGGACCATGGGGTAAATTTACAAAATGCCAAAATTCCAGACAAGGCTGTGGAACTAGTTTTAGTTCCAGTTCCACATTCAGACCAGAGATGTGACCAGAAAGGCATGTGTGGGTGGGCAGTTAGCCAATGTGGGGGAGGGGGCAGAAAACCATACCTGAAAAATCAGTGGACAAACACTACTACAATTACTAGGCCTAATAGTCCCATAATAATAATAATAATAATAATAATAATAATAATAATAATCGTAATAGTAATTAATCGTAATTATTGTAATCACCATGTGTGTGTGTGTGTGTCTGTAGAGACATATCATGCTATAACTCAATGAATACTTCAGATATCACCATGAAATGACATGGGCATATAGATATAGCTAATGCACATCAGATGCGATGATTCAATTGAGTAAAGGTCGAAGGTCAAAATCACAATGACAGGGTCTCTGTGGATCCTTTCGATGTTACAGTAAATTCTGCTGCTAAATATGGTGTAAAAAGTTTTGTGATGTCCACCAGCCTGCGTCAGTTCGGCACAAGCTTATTTTGCTGTAGCCCACCCGTCATAGGTCTGTCAGATGGATAAACCAACACATCCACTGTGCTTTTGGGTTTCATGGTGGCAACTTGTCCCAGGCTCTAGCCGTTAGCTCTAGGAGTTCTATTACCTCACTTCAGATTCTTGTTTCCTTTACGTTTTGAGCAAACGTCCTAAACTGGTGCAAAATGGGCGTACCACATAGATTAATTGATCTCTGAGTTTGCTATTAATAAATTCCATCTTGTATTGCTTGTATATCAAACTACAGCAAATCAAAATGAAGTGATATCACACCAGTTCCATCTGTTCCTGTTGCTCTGGTTTCCTGTAGCGCCCCAGTGTGTGGCCTGGCACAGCGAGGACAAACCATTTGCGGTGGGTTATCCTGATGGGAAGATCCTACTGGGTTCAACTGAAACATATGAAGAGGAGCCGCTCACAGTTCTGCCTGTCTTCATGGTTTGTCTGCTACAGCCTTCTCTACACATTAATGCAGATTATCGCTCTATATTAGAGATTTGCTCGAAGAAATAGGAATGGGTATTTCAAGCAAAAATATACAAGTATCGAAGAACTAAAGTATGTTCTACACTATTTTATTAGGTTGTGTTTTGAGAATTTTTATTGTATTTTTTTGCCTTGGTTGTGTGTGTAGGTAAACATTTGGGCCGTTTCTCAATACCAAGTCCGCCAGGTTCAGACTGGTGTACTTGGCAGTTGAGACTTAGCAAGTTCAAACTAGGAGTACAGTCTCTTGAGGACGGTAGGACACTAGACGTTTATTCTGCAGTTGGGACGGCAGTGTACTTGATTACATCACCAACTCAGGTAGACCCGTTAGCAGGACGGCACATCTCCAAAAAACCTCTGAGCTAATTTTAAACTACGTAATGTTGTGATGAATCAACCACAGATTTTAAGTTTTAAAGGAGTCATTCCATGGTTATTTCATTAATATTACTGTGTTCTCCATTGTTATTGAATATATTGTGTGTTGGTTCTATTTAAAAAAAACGTCTGGATTATTTTGTTTCCAGTTGTTTTTGGAGGGTAGAAAAATTACTGTAGGTGGAACAACAGAGTTTATCGGTACTTCCTCATGCATGTCCATGATGCGGTGATGAGGCATCTGATTGGCTCAGAATGCGTGACGGAACACTCCCCCCTCCCCTCTGGCTCTGTGTGTGTTTACCATCCCAGAGTAACATCCAGCTAGGTTTCGTGCTGTCGCTTGTTCTGAAAACGTGCAGGAAAAAAACAAGACATTTCCCTCTGATTTTTTCCAAATTGTCTCACTAACCCTCAGTCTACTGTCCAGGAGAGCATCACTTCCCTAAAATGGGACCCCACCGGTCACCTACTCCTCTGTTTGGGCAAATCAGAGGTTGTGAAGATCCTGGGGCGCTGTGGAGGCAGCTGGGTCACCCTTCACTCCCTTGTCCACACTGGCACTGTTAATATCACTGAATGGTGTCCACTCCCAGGACGGGTCCCTGAACCCAGACTCATGATGGCTGTGTAGGTTTTTTTTGTTTTTAACAGTCCTGATCAAAATCTGAATACCAAGTAAAAATGACAAGAATTTACATTATGCACACGGTGAAGAAGGAGCTGAGCAACATTATGTACACAGAAAAAAAGGCAAAGTACAGAGGATAATCAGGGTTGAATACTTTGTTCTTAAAATAAGGCTTCAATTGTCATTAAAATGTCTTAAATTGAATTTTCAAAAGTCTTAAAAAATTTGGAGACATTAGTAAGATTTATGTTAGTTTGAGATGAAAAGTATTTGGTAACATTTAGGCTGTCTATTTTACTAAAATAATTTAGGGTGAGTAGAAAATGAGGGCACATCATTCTGTGGGTGTAGTATTCATTTAACTGTACTGAGTTTATTACAAGTGTGTGTTTATATGGTGTGTGTGTGTGTGTGTGTGTGTGTGTGTTATATATTCAACATTTCAAAGTTATGCTTCTTGATGCAAATGGTTCATGAATGTAGCAGCAATTGGACCAAAAAGTTATGTTCTATTTAAAATAAACAGTTGGTAAAACTGCCCTCAGGTAATTCATGTGGTGGTTTTTTTTTTTTTGCCCTTTTCAATTTTGGTTCATTTTCAGCTTGGTCTTAAATTTAATTTCAAACTGTATTAAAAAAAAAGTCTTGAATTTAACTTTTCCTGAGCTGTAGGAACCCTGATGATATTAATAAAACAACAACTTTGTGATAAATCTGTTAAGAAAAGGTAGAATTTGAGAATTTTAGAAGCATAAATGTACTACTGGGTCTTTATGGGTTAATGTAAGACATGTACAGATGTTTTTTTTTCTCCTCTTAATTCTCTTCTATTGTATTTCTCTGTGGTGTGCAGAGGTTGTCAGAATGGTTCTGTGTATGTCTGGACAATGCCACAGGGGGGAACTGTTGTGTCACTACCAAAAATAAAGAGCAGCTCTTCCAGCCAGGATAAAAACACTGATGCCAAGGTCAGTCTGAGCTCCAGGATGTTTTCTAATATTTATGACTGGAAGCACAGTTTTCAGTTTTGAAATGTTATGTTTGTTTTTGTTTGTATTTTTTTTTTTATTTGAGGACATGGTATACTGCCTCATAGGTCATCCTCTAATTCCATTTCCATTTCCGACAGGACACTGCAAAGTGTGCGTTTGTTCTACACGGCCACATTACAGCAGTCAAGTCACTTGCGTTTTGCTCCAGCGGACTGGCTCTGGTTTCTGGAGGGATAGGAGGACTGCTCAACATTTGGTCTTTACAGGTTAGAAAACCACAGGCAGTGATGCACCCAAGCCATGGAGGGATCATTAAAAAATAATACAAATAAAAGATAGTTAAATTACAGTGGTATCCTGACAAGTTTAATTTGTTCTGTAACTACATTTGCCAGAGGTGGTCGAAGTACTCCCATTCTGTACTGCAGTAGAAGTACAGCTGCTTGTGTGAAAAAAGTAGAAGTACTGATTCAACTGCTTTACTGAAGTAAAAGTAAATAATTACAACTTCTCAATTGTAATAAAGTAAAACATAATTTCTTTACCATAGATGAAATAATACTTATTTAACCAGGAAAAAAACAGGACATTTTCAAAAGTGTATATATATATATATATATATATATATATATATATATATATATATATAAAAAAGCTTTTAAAAGTGAGTTAGTGAAGATAATGTGTTTGATCAGGTCACAGTTACTGAGTTTAATGGATATGGACAAGACATTTATGAAATTTGGGAAAACTGGGAAAAAAGTCACAATTTAGATGAAATGTCATTATTATGGCATAAAAAGGTCATATGTGAGATTAAAAAATGCATAATTATGAGAAAAAGAGTTGAAATTATGAGCTAAATAGTCATAATTATGATATAGAAAGTCAGAATTTACTGAGTAAATGTATTTTTCACACTATTTAATTTGAAAAAGTGATGAGTCTATTCTGAGAATGTAAGGAGTATAAAGTACAGATATTTATATAAATATAAGAAGTATAAAGTACATATATTTATATAAATGTAAGAAGTATAAAGTACATATATTTATATAAATGTAAGAAGTATAAAGTACACATATTTATAAAAAATGTAAGGAGTATAAAGTACAGATATTTATATAAATGTAAGGAGTATAAAGTACAGATATTTATAAAAAATGTAAGGAGTATAAAGTGCACATATGTATGCAAAATTGTAGGGAGTAAAATTAAGTCTATTATTGTAAGGTACCAGTGCCCTGGTACCTGCAGTGAGTCAGAATTGAAGCCTTGCTCTTTGTGTTTCTTGCAGGATGGTTCAGTCTTACAGACAGTGACAGGTCTGGGGTCAGTGGTCAGTACTACCTGGATACCAAACCTAGGAGTAGCTGTCTGTTTTGGGAGGTCAAAGGTAAAGTGGATCACTATTAACTTCAATAAGACTACTTTCATTGCTGTCTGATAACAGCAGAGGTGCCAGGGTTTTTCTTGCTTGTCAATATTATTATTGATCATGACACCTGTCCCGGTTTCTTTCCCAGGATGTGTTACTGATCTGCTGCACCCCCGACTGGATCAGCCAGAATCACGTACTGGCTTCCTGTCGCATGGTCCTCAGAAGCCAGAACATCCTGGGTCTAAATCGAGCTCCGTGTTTGGCTGTTTTCCTGGAGAGGCTTCCTCTACTGTTACAGGAGCAGTACAACTATGAGAGGGTCATTCCTGAAACATTTACTTGTGTGTGTGTGTGTGTGTGTGTGGGGTTGTTTTAGTTTGAATAGGTTGATTTCACGTGACGTCACATTGCTATATAGTTGGCGCGCGATTTTCAGATGGAGGGCAGGAAGTGAAGTAGCTTGATATAGTTTACGGCTGCGATAATCGTTCTGAGAGAAGCAAAAGAGAGTACCAAAGATTACCACTCGCAAAGGTAAGAAATGGAAAAAGTTTAAATCTGCGTTTGCAAAATTTTCGTCTGAATACAAAAGAAAATTCAAGTTACGAAACAAATCCCCTGAAACACAAATACACTTGTAGTAGCATCAGCGCCATAGAGTTGCTCTCCCATTGGCTATGTCCCAACACACCGCTGGGCTCCCATTGGCTAGGAGGGAGCTACATCTCCATGATACCCATGATGCTTTTCATGTGCCTTCGACCCTCATTCGTCATAGAGTTCTAACACGTGTAAAGGACAGAGTTGTTACTGTTGTTTCGTGAGTTTTGTTTGCCTCCTCCTCCCTCACCCACCACGAACTTCACGTTGCTACGCACTACGCACTATGCCCAAGACACTTAAGGGCGTTTCTTGAGCATTCTTTGTCCAACCCCAATGGTAAATTATTTGCATGTCTTATTCATTTTAATGGTTGAATAAGTAATTTTCTCTTACTTTTAACACACAAAATTGGTATACTTCTATCATTTTTAAAGGGTTTAGGAGGTAGTATTGGGGTTTTAAGGGGTATTATTGGGGGTTTAGGGGGTAGTATTGGGGGTTTAGGGGGTAGTATTGGGAGCCTTGGAAAGAATCAGACCTTTTCCATGTAAAAATGCAACTCTACTTCACGTTGCAAAACCACTTCTGGAACAAATTAATTTCATAAGGTGAGGTATGACTTTACCATTTTATTAATTATTAATATTATTGTAATCATTGGAAGGTCAAAATCACATTATCGGTTATAACTCAACAACGGAGGGTCACAGAAGTTTCAGATTGGTCCCAAACGATGCAGAATAATTGGCGTTATCACCTACGACCAATAGTTTTTGAGATTTCTGGAGGTCAAAGGTGACGTATCGCAAAATGAACTTCTGTTACACTGTTTGTGTGTGTCAAACATAGACATATCACACTATAACTTAATCAATACTGGAAACATTATCATAATATTACACGCACTGAAGCATACATACATATAATGAAATGATCAATATTGCAAAAGGTTAAAGGTCAAGGTCGCATTTTTCAGAAAGGTCAGAATCACATTATTGGCTGTAATTCAAGAACAGGTTGTCATAGAAACATGAGATTGGCACAAAATAGGGCTGATATTAGACATTCTCTGAATACTAGTTAGAAATCTGTAAAGTAAAGTGTTACCGTTGTTTGTTTTTTTGTTTGTTTTTATTCTTTTTTTTATCTGAATGTGGGTTTGTTGTAAGTATTAAAAAATGAATGTACCAACGTGGAGATCTGAACTCTGTACCATGAAGAGGGTTTGCCATAAAAATATCTGAAACAGCTTTTCACCTTCACAGTCCTTTCACATAAAGCTTGTCCTTCCGTTTCAGACCCACGTGGCGGCCGGTGACCAGCTTGTCCACAGCGCCTTCCTGCAGACTTTGGCCTCTCTCACAGTGGGTTTGTCCTTAGAAAAACACCTGTGTCATTACCCACGACCCCCGCACCACAGCAGCCCGGAGGCCCACTCCTGCCCATCGGAGTGGAGCTGGTTGACCACCTACGCCACCACAGTCCGCAGTGCAGAGGCAATTGCCAGCGGTACTGCCTTCCCAGAATCCTTTGTGGTGTCAGAGTTTAATGAGGTGTTGGACACAGATATTGCGCTGGCACTGGTGAGCAATGGAAATGTGCCGTGTGCAATATTAACTCTGCTTAAGGAAGATAAATGGACTTATGTGGTCAGGGTTTTTGTTTTTTAATTCAAAGATAGTTCATATGGAAAACTATGAAAAATTAGAGGTATAAGAAAATATCAGTTCAATATTTAATTTCACAATTCTGTATTTAAATGTATTGATATTTTTAGGTATTTATTCGAATGCAGACATAGACAGGGTTCATTATCTTTTGTTCCTATTTTTTCAGGTTATTCACATTTTATTGTTATAGGATTATTTGTAAATGTAAATATTTTCATAATTTAATATTTATTTTTGCAGTTAAACAATGACAAAAATGTGAAGCTGTTATCATTTATAGGCAAAGAAAAAAACTGAGAAGAAAATATGGAGTCATTTAATAGGTTATTATCCTCTTCATCCAACGAGCTGCATTGGAACGTCAGTGGGCCACATGTCTGAGACCCCTGCTCGACATAAATATCACATTTTTAAAAATGTACAAGGAAATAATTAACATCTAAAAACTGCATTTGTCAATATGACTCATATTTTAGGACAATAGTAAATGGAGCTTCAGGATGGATGAGCAGCTGATGTCATGGGCCACCACCAGACCAGAGGTAACCCCTTCTTTGGTCCACAAAATCAAGCAGTTACAATTAGCTGTGGTGAAATAATTCTGTACAGATTTAACTTGTTGGTATTTGTTTTTCAGGACTGGCAACAAGGAGGGAAGAGCGACGTGTACCTGTGGGGAAATGGACGCTATGGCCAACTGGCAGGAATGGGAACCAACCTGATGATCCCAACGGTCGCCCCCTCTCTGTTACAGACACAACAGGTACACTCAACACGTTCACTGTGTCCTCGATCGCTGCTGTTTTCTGACGTCTGCTTGTATGTTTTCACTGTCCTTCAGGTCGTGTGCGGTCAGAACTGTACCTTCCTGGTCCAGTCCAATGGAACCGTACTGGCTGTAGGGGAAGGGCAGTATGGCAGACTGGGTCAGGGGAATTCAGATGATCTCTACGTCCCAACCATTATCTCTGCTTTTCAAGGTGCAGACAATTGTGGAACACAGAATCCAAATGTCATCCTCACTCCAAAAATTTTAATCTTATCAAGTGTATTTTCCTCATTTCTAGTCAAAATATGTGATCACACTTAAACTAAGGCCTAATAATTATAATGGATTAGATGTCTATAGCGCTTTTCAAGGCACCCAACGTGCTTTACATGAGTGATCCATTATTCATTCACTCTCACATGCTCCCTCTGGTGGTGGTAAACTACATATGTATCCACAGTTGCCCTGGGACAGTGCCATTTCACGCCTACGGTCCCTCTGACCACCACCAAACATTCCCACTCATTAGTGTGAGTGACACTGGAGGCAAGGAGGACTAGGACAGAGTGGGACTCAAACCACCAACCCTTTGGTTAATGAACGACCCGCTCTACCATCTGAGCTATGGCCCCTGCCACCGAATTGCAGAAAGAGTAACTTTTCAGTGAGATGTAAATACATTTCTTGAAATAAATTTCCAAGATCTACCATCTAAAAATATTTTTTTATATGTCACTGAAAAGCTCCTCATTATGTGATTATATCTTACTGTAAGTGTGATGAGATATTTGGATAGCCTAGCCAAGCTAGACGCCCCTAGCTGCAGCAAATCTAATTCACTACATGGGACGCCTAGTTTCGCTCAATGTAACTTTTGGCTAGATTTCCCTGAAACTGGCCGACGAATCACAGTGGAGTGTAGAGTCAGAGGGCGGGCCTAACAACATGACGCTGCAACGATTCAGAGAGAAACAACCATAGAAAAAGAACAACATAGGGTGTAGATTTCCTTCTATTAAAGATGAGTGAAGAACATGAGAAAACGTCAACAATCTTTAAATTCTTTTTACAGAAGCGACAACAGTCGTTCAGTTCCATAATCCACCATTTTGTTTAGTCATTCCTAACTTTCTCTGGACTCCTCCGTTAACTTTCCAGTGCTCTAACTACGTCATCCTAAAGATTACGCGGATTGTTTGTAGGAACGTCCTATTGCATACAGAGGATTTGAAAGACAAATTTTGAGCCCCACCTCCCCTGACTATGAAGCACCACTAGACCCATACATGGAATGAATAGGGATAGCGCTGCTAGGCTAATATTTGGACTAAAAATGAGAAAAATACACCTGGTAAGATTTAGATTTTTACAGTGCAAAACATGTTAGTTCTATAGTCATCGACAGTTGCAGTCCATTTTTTTCAACCATGTTTTGTGTTTAGTTCATTAAGTCTGCTGTGCACCGATGTAAATTATAATTTTATTTACCGTCCACTGAACTAGACACAACAGATAAAACACTGATAAACAAAATATGAAGTATGAAGATGTGGAAACGCCTAATAAAAAAAGCTTTATTCTGTATCCAGAAAACACACTGCTAATTAGCTTAACTGCTAATGGTAGCTAGCCTTTTGGGGTGTGTGTGTGTGTGTGTGTGTGTGGTCCTTGTGGGGAAGGTTGTTGGTTGAAAGTAAATCCAGGTGAACCTAGAAGATCTACGAAGAAGAACGATATGAGCTGGGAAATGAGAAATTACACAGGTAGATTTTCTGACTTGTTCGTGTGTGTGTGTGTGTGTGTGTGTGTGTGTAGGCTATGTAGTGACTCAGCTGGTGACGTCCTGTGGCTCTGATGGACACTCCTTGGCCTTGACCGAGACTGGGGAGGTATTCAGCTGGGGCGATGGAGATTTTGGAAAACTGGGCCACGGGAACAGTGAAAGGCAAAGGAGACCTAAACAGATAGAGGCCTTACAAGGAGAGGAGGTCGTTCAGGTACACCAAACTTATTTTACAACATTTGTGTGTGTGTGTGTGTGTGTGTGTGGGGGGGGGGTTAAGCAATCTGAAAAACAGGATCCCAGTATAAACTATGATGATGGGCTTTGGATATTTGGATGAGAGATATCTATTGATGTAACAGTGAAAGGGATTTAATTGTACCTATTTTTTTAGATGATTGGGAGTACATACATATAGTTGATATTAAAATCACACCATTCAGATGTACATTAAGAAATTTTGATTTTGCTGTTTTGGGCCAAACTGTGTTAGCATGGAAGTGATTAGGACATGTCTTTTCACCGACACGTAATGCCAGTACCTTTCCAGGTGCAGAAACCATCTTTAGGAGGAAGTCCAAAATAGTCAAGTGCAGAGTTACCCGCTCTGGAAACTCATGATTTTGTTGGATTATTTTTTACTGGTTTGAGATCAATAACTCTGGACACACTATGTGAGGACATGAAGACCTCTGGACACTTGGGTTTGTCTTTAGGGACCCTCTACTTACTACCATGTAAGTGTGAAAAAACTAAAAACAGCGCTTCGTGTCGGCGAAAAGACATGTCCTAATCACTTCCATGTTAACACAGTTTGGCTCAAAACGGCAAAAATCGAAATTTCTCAATGTTCTGAACGGTGTGATTATAATGTTAACTATATGTATGTACTCCCAACAATCTAAAACGAGTTTTACTTTGGATAACACCTTTGATAGTTACATTCTCAATGTATTATTATTATTTTTTTTAAATTTTCACATGGTTGGATTGTTGTTCTGTTCCCAGCTCGCTTGTGGCTTCAGGCATTCGGCTGTAGTTACAGCAGATGGGAAGCTGTTTACATTTGGCAGTGGTGAATCTGGTCGTCTGGGTCAAAGGTCGACATCTAACAAGATGCTGCCTGAAAGGGTGGCTGCTCTAGAGGGATATCATGTGGGACAGGTAACAAATGATCAGTAATCTGAATTCAAACATGAACTAATTAATATCTTTATGGTCTCAAATGTTAAAAAAAATAAAATAAAAATGGTGTGTGTTTTTAGGTGTCGTGCGGTCTGAACCACACGCTGGCGCTTTCACTTGACGGCATGGTTGTGTGGGCATTTGGAGATGGGGATTATGGGAAATTGGGAACGGGTTCTTCTACAGCTAAATACTACCCACATGTAAGTAAATACTGAATAAAATGTTCACAAAGGAAGAGAAACCACATCATGTTTAATTTATTCTGTGATTATATATATATTGTTATCTGTAAGTTGTGATGCATGTGTATAAATGATAAAGTAAAGTGTATTTTTGTTAATGTTTCACTTATTTTTCTTAATAATTTACAGGTTGTTCATATTTGTTGATGTTATATTTAAGTTCGTCATTACAGAGTTGAACTAAAAACACTGACAACATTTTGGCTTTGACATTATTTAAAAGTTTATATTATTTTACTGGTCCGATCCTCTCTATATCATATTAGGCCAGAGGTCTCAAACATACAGCTCAGGGGCCAAATGCAGCCCGCCGATGGTTCCAATGCGGCCCATGGGGTGAATTTGCAAAGTGCAAAAATTCCACATTCAAGGCTGTGGAACTCACTGTAGCTCAGGTTCCACATACAGAGAAATATGATATTAAGTACAATAATAACAGAATAACCTACAAAGTATGACTACATATTTTCTTCTCTGTATAATGTGGGGAAAAAAAGAATATTATGCCTATAAATAATGACAACTTCATATTTTTGTCTGTTTTAATGCAAAAAAACCCCAACAAATTAGTAAAATATTCACATTTACAAAGTATATTGTTACCATAAAATGTGAATAACCTGAACAAATATTAACAACCTGAAATGTCTAAAGAAAATTAATCAGAATTTTTAAAAATTTCTGCTTCTATTACTAAGTTTTTAGTATCTTTATAAATCTGATCCATAATGCACATGGAGAAATGCTAAATTGAGGAATAATATTCTTAAAATTACACTTATTTTTCTAAAACCTATATTTTTTCAGGCTATTTCAAAATGTAATGTTTTTTTTTTTTTGCACTAAAATAAAAACAAAAAAAATTTGCATTGTCATTATTTATAGATTATTAAGCTTTTATTTTTCTGGTGTGGTCCGCTGGAGAACAAATCGGGCTGAATGTGACCCCTGAAAGAAAATGAGTTTGACACCCTTGGGTTAGATGGATGTGTCAAATGTATATATTGTTACTTCTGAAGTGAAGGTGGAGAATTATTTTTGTCTGTTCCTATTTTCAGAAAGTGGAGCAGCTTTGTAACAAGGGAATTAAGAAGGTCAGCTGTGGAACTCAGTTCTCTGTGGCCTTAGCGTGCGATGGACATGTTTACACCTTTGGACAAGGTACACGTGTTACCCTACCCCCACTACCACCCCAATATAGGTCAAAGGTCACAGTCACCCCAAATGTGTTTTTGCAATGATGAGAAGTCAAATGTGTGAAAAGGGGGGTGGGGGGGGGGGGGGTTTGTTGTGCCGAGCAACACTTGTCACACTTTAGAAATACACAACCTGTGAAAGAGCTTTGTCATGGTTTTTGGAGTGCAGCGTTATTACTGTCTTTTAAATGTCATTCCTCCTTCCTTTCAGAGCGTCTCATTGGTTTGCCGGACTCCATGCTCAAGAATAAATCGTGCCCTCAGGTGGTGCCATCTCTGGAGGGGCTGTTCATAGAAGACATTGCTGTTGGCTGCGAACACGTCCTCACTCTGTCTTCCACAGGAGACGTCTACGCCTGGGGCTGCAACAGCGAGGGACAGGTAAAAGCAACGTCCAGACGACTGAACCGGAAACTTCTGATCTGAAATACTGAGCCTGACATCATTTAACTTCAGGAGCTCTTCAGAAGTACTTCCTGTCGTGTGTGTGTGTGTGTGTGTGTGTGTGTGTGTGCTGCATGCTTGTATTCCTGTTAAGGATGTTAACCGAATCGGTGTTGTCCGGTCATTATTTTCTGTTACCAGTTAAAAACCCATCGTGCATCAGTCCTTCCACTGCACAGACTCTGTTTCATTGTAGTGTAAACTTTACAGAGGAAGCTTTAGCATCTCTCCATAGCATATCTTTATGAATTTGAATATTACCAATACAACACGGAAGTTATTAATAACAAACACAGACTTCAGTGAATCTATGTGATACGAACATTTCACACCAGTCTGAAGGTTTTAATGCAAACACAAAGGGACAGTGAGTTGACACCGTGGGAACACTTAAAAAAAAAAAAAAAACGATAGTGATGTGTTCAGTCTGTGATACGACGCTGATCCACCAGCATCCGCCACAACCGCCCCTTGGCTGCCGGGGGTTAGGACGGACCCCGGTGTGTGTGTGTGTGTGTGTGTGTGTGTGTGAGAGTGAGCCAACAAAGAGAGTGTCTTTTGTCCGTGACCGACTTAAACTGTTTAATGAGGCTCAGTGGTCGGTCAAGATTTGTAATGAATTTCACCATCCCGAATTATTATCTTTATGGGGACGTTGATATGTTTACACAGTCACACCATGGGGACCTCTGACACTAGGGAGACCAAACATTTGGTCCCCACGAGGGTTAAATATAAATAAAGGTCCCCACTAGTAAAATAGAAATGATGTGGCACTATAAATGCATTAATTAGTTTTTTCCGGAAGTCTCCATAAAGTATGAGGGAAACGGAGGAAAAGTGAAACATGTATTTTTCAACGGCTAAAAGAAAAATAGGATTTATTTTTCAAATTAAAAATATTCTTAGTTATTTTTTATTCATTTTTTTAATTATTATTTAGTATTTATCAATTCATTATATATATATATATTATGTCTTAAAAATAATGTTTATACTCACTACCCAACGTCTACTTGATTACAAACTTGGTCCTCATGAGACACGTAAACGTGCATGTGTGTGTGTGTGTGTGTGTGTGTTTCAGCTCGGCCTTGGACACTCCAACCCAGTGAAGGAGCCCACAGTCATAACGGCGCTCCAGGGTAAAAACATCCGTCAGATCTCTGCAGGTCGTTGCCATAGTTCAGCATGGACCACACCTTCTACCTCCATGAAAAACTCAGGTATTAAAAGTTTCCCAGTTTGTGTGTCCTCAACTTCCTGGGTCCATGGAAAAGTCCAACTTTTACACGTTCACTGTAAATGGCTTTAGTCCTGCATTATTATTGGTCACACAATTATACAATCACATATATTTCTTTCTTTTCATTTATTATTTATTTATGTACTCATTCATTTATTTATATTTTCTTTTTATTGAAAGGATTTTGATTTTTGAAAAATTTGACAGATACACAAACTATATACACAGTGTAAAGAAATAATAAATAAAACACCTACCTACCTAGAGAGAGGAGGAGACTAGAGAGAGAGAGTGTTGAGGTTGTTGACTCACTGTTAATGTGTATGTAAATATTCACTTCCCAGTAAAGGGTTAAAGAGCCTGTTTCATGTCATAATAAGGTAGAAACAGTCTGACTGTACATTGAAGCTTTGGTCCAGAGCATTTTTCAGGCTGTTTTTGCTCCGTCATCTCCAGGTGGCTCTGGAAACTTCCAGCTCGGCCTTCCCCAGTCCGTCCCCCCGCAGTACAACACCCTGAAAGACTGCAGTCCTGACGCTCTCAGCACGCGCCTTCGGGTGCTCTACCACTTTTCTGATCTCATGTACAAGTCTTGGAGGCTCCTGAACCTGGACTCTAAGAACCCGGTAAACGCTGGTTCCGTCTCTTGTCTCTTTACTCTTTGTTTTTTTTCGTCTAAACAGTGAAGTGACGGTACTAGTACCCACCTGCGTCACAGTTTTAGTTCCTCTGACGTTGTTTTTCTGAGCCAGTCTCCTTGTTTGTGTTCAGGTGTCCACTTCACGTTACAGTTCAGGGACAACGGGCATCATCCGGGGTGAGCTAAGAGGCCTTTTATCACCCAAGGTCAACACTCTGCCTCTGGTACGCTCTATTGGCCGAACAATGACCCAGGGAAAAACATATGGGCCACAGATCACTGTGAAAAGAATTTCTACAAGGTATGAATGACGATACAAACACTGTTATTGACAAGAACTTGTCCTGTTAAACTCTTATTAATTAACCTAGCAGTGCTTATCCCAGAAGACAGTGTAGTTAAAAACAGTTTAACGACTAAATAATAGAATAAAATAAAATGTGCATCAGTAAAAACCAGTTGTTTTTTTTTTTAATCAAACTGCCTGGTTAATATATACAGTATATATATTATAGTACATGTTTCCATCACATATACTCTTATTATAACTGTCAATAACAGTTGTGTGGACTCCAAGGTGGTCAAAGTACTCCCATTCTGTACTTTAGTAGATGTACAACTACAACAAAAATAGTGTGGTAAAAATAGAAGTACTGATCCAACTGCTTTACTGAAGTCAAAGTAAAAATGAACAACTTCTCAATTGTAATAAAGTAAAAAAAAAAGTAAAACTTTTGCTATGGATTAAATAATACTTATTAATAAGCCTTTGAAAGTGAGTTAGTGTGTAGATGTTTTTTATTGGGTCATGGTACTTTTGTGGGTGTGGACAGGATATTTAGGAAAATGTCATAAATAAGAGTTAAAAAAACAGCATAATTATGAGATAAAAAAATCTAAATTGTGAAATAGAAAGTCAAAATTATGAGATTAAAAAAAACCTAAATTATGAGATAAAAAGTCAAAATTATGAGAGTAAGTCACAATTTCTGGAAAAAAATACACACACACACACACACACACACACACACACACACACACACACACATATATATATATATGTGTGTGTGTGTGTGTGTGTGTGTGTGTGTGTGTGTGTGTGTGTGTATAAAAATAAACACACCAAATACACATGTTGTCATGGTTTTGTACTGTATGTGTAAATTCCACAAACCTTTGGTGAACATCTCCTGCCTTCTGTCCCGGCAGAGGGCGATCCAGTAAGCCCATCTTCGTGCAGATCGCTAAGCAGGTGGTGAGTTTGAATCCTCTGGAGCTGCGTCTGCCGTCGCGAGCCTGGAAGGTCAAACTTGTTGGAGAAGGAGCAGATGATGCAGGAGGAGTGTTTGATGACACCATCACAGAGATGTGCCAGGTAGAGTGGAAACACTAGAGCGACGCTTTTAGAGAAACTACAGGCTGTGTTTTTAACTCACTGTTGTTGTTGTTGTTGTTGTTGTTGTGTTTTTGACCAGGAGCTGCAGTCAGGCGTGGTCGATCTTCTCATTCATACTCCTAACAGCTTTGCAGATGTGGGCAGTAACACTGACAGGTGCATATTTCCTGGTCTTCTCTGTCGACAACCACATGAATGTTTTTAAAAGGATGATCCCCCCGCTGGACGTCCTGTAGGGAAGATAACACTTCATTTTCATCTCTTCTGGCAATGCCTATTAATGAAACAATATTGGATAGAAATAAAAAAGTCATAGATGAGGTGTTTAAAATTAGGATTCCACTGGATTTCAAAATATTGTATCTCTGCAAATTACAAAATCTTAGGAGCCATTTACACGAGGACGATTGCAGCTAAATACGACAGTATGTTTTATCAGATGTTCCTTTCATTTACACCAAGGCGACACTGTCAGGGCGTGAAGACGCACAAATCTGAAGACTTTCCAGAGTGGGACGTATTGAAGATGCGCTGGGTCCGTCTCCATCTAATGATAAGAAACATACATGTTAATGTTGCAGCCGTCTTTACGTCACATACATTTCACGTTATATTCATACACTGAGCAGGTAAAGCAACATGTCTGACAACCTCGATCCCACAGGTCTTCCAGCTGCACTAGCGTTAGCATTAGCATTAGCACTAGCGGCTCTCATAAATGTACAGGAGTCGTTTCAGCTATTGTACAGACATTACACGTATACCCTAACAGAGACAGGTGGACAAATGCAGACGTCAAAAACAGAAAAGGACATGTCGGTGGTCTAAAACGGTACCACAAAGCCACCTGGCAGGACTATCCAACTGTATTTCACCTACTGTCGTCTTCGTATAAACAAGGATATCCTCCTGAATACGCTCGTCTAAACACGGATGAAAAACTGAAGACGGGACGACACTTTTGTGTTTTGTTTTCATCGTCTCCGTATAAATGTTGCCTTAATTTGAGATGGATGAGGATTTAAACATTTTGAGAATCATGCTTTTGGCTTCCAAAAAAGTGATCATTAAAAATTACCGAGATGTTCAGGTGCCACAAATAAAAGAGTGGGTAGAGATAATGTTGAGTATTTATAACATGGAGAAACTAACTGCTTCAGTCAGATTGGAAATGGATTAATTTAAAAAAATGGAGAAAATGGTTGTGTTACATTAAGCAGGATGGACCAGACTTTGTGAATTGTGTTGTTATATGGACTTCATACCTCACCCTGGTTCAAAGATACAAGTTCTAGAAGAGATCTGTTAGTTTTCTGTTACTTTTTAGAATGCAAATATATATGTTTACACGTATACATTTTGTACAGTTTAGTACTGTAAGATTGATAACAATCTATTTTATTTAATTTATTTAAAAAAGAAAAATCTCCACTTATATTGTTGTCTCAGATCTTTGTTTGGTCTTGTTCATTTTTAAGTTGAAGAATATAAAATAAGTAAAAAAAAAAAAAAAAAGATAAAAAAAGTCTTCATCTCTGTCGTATCCATTTACAGGTTTCTGTTGAACCCAGCAGCACTTTCTGAAGACCACATGGTCCAGTTTCGCTTTTTGGGTATCCTCATGGCTGTGGCCATCCGCACCAAGAAGCCACTGGACCTACATTTAGCCCCCTGGGTGTGGAAACAGCTGTGCTCCATGCCCTTGGGGGGGCCCGACCTGGAGGAGGTAGACCTGCTCACATACCGAAACCTGCAGGGAATCCTCCACCTGGAAAACAGTGGAATCACAGAGGAGAACTTCCATGTGGTGAGAGACGTACAACTGATTCACTCTCCTGTTGAGCTCGCTCTAAAACAGTGCTTCTTAAATCTGGTCCTCGTGGCCCAGTGTCCTGCATGATTGACATATGTGACCCACCACCAGTAAACCAGGCATAAGTGTGTGTAAATCCAAACAGAGTTATGTGTGTATCTTGGTAGAGTGGAAACTAAGGTTTAAGATGGTGAAAAAATGATGTTTCTATCACAAGTAGAACCAAAGTTATGGTCATTTTAATATCCACATTTGGACATATTTTACAATTTGCATATTTTTAGATATTGTCCGTTAAAGTTTTGGACTGTTTTGGGGTAGGAAGTCCTTAGCAACGCATAATAATTTGTATCCGATTGACACAAATTGTTGACAGATGTTAAAGGACACTCTGATGGACATGTCACAGAAGTTTTATATATTATAATAATAGGACAGAAGTGTGACGTATTATAATCATTTGGCTTACACCATTGGACAGAACATTCAATATAAGCTTTTACCTCGTACCAAACACTTGGGTGTTTACCCATGGAACGGAGATCGTTTTGTTCGGCGAAAAGAGGTGGAAGTCGTCTTTGTCTTTGCTCAGCAATACCTGAACTTTTGTCACCGCTTAAATAATTGACTCAATAAACACCTTTATTGATTGGATTTCAATGTAATGACCACAGGAAGTGAACATAGAGGTGTTAAGGTACCGTTTTTTGATAAGGTGTAAACACTAATAACAAATCACCTTCCAGCCTAAATTTGGCTGTAGCTCTGAACGGCTCAGCGCCACTTATGCCTGGTTTTGTGGTGGTGGGTCACATATTTCCATCTTCTTTAAAAAAAAAAAAAAAACAAAATACAAAAAAAACCCCAATAACTTAAATACTTAAAAATAAATTTTTTAAATGTAATTATAAAAGTTAATGTTTTTTTTTTTTGCACTAAAGCAATGACAAAAGTGTTGACTTATTATTTATTGGATTTATGTTTTGATTTTCCTGGTGTGGCCCTTTGGAGATGAAATCAGTCTGAATGTGACCCCTGCTCTATACCAAATAAAATAAAATGAAATGACACTATTAAAAACCCAGTCATCATTTCTCAGACTGTGTAGCTGGAATAGATCACATGGTCTAATAAGATTAGTTACAGTCTAACATATGTTAGCCAGATCTGAAAGTTCAATTAACATTAATACTGTGCAGTTAAAAGGATGCTAATAAGTTCATTACATTCATATAAAATGTATTAACTGTACTAATCCAATAACAGAATTTCTATTTGATTCAGTGTGTTTGGTTTAACATCAGGTTAGTGAACAGATCGTGAGTTATCTAGTTGGTAATAATCTGTGTGTCATTTGTTTTTCATAATAAATTTAAAAAATAAGACAACGAAACACCTCATTTCTTCATTATTTGTTTCCAAAACCAAAATGAAAAAATGGACAGCGATGCATTTTTTTTTGGTTTTTCTTTTTATGTTTAAATAAATAATAGAAAAAATGATAACAGGTGTGGCTTATAGTCCAGAAAATACAGTACATTTCATAACAAGCTAATACTTTTTCTTTTTATTCCCTTTTTTTTTTTACACAAAAAGAAGAAAATTTAAGTTTTTTTATAATTGTTTATTATGATTATGGTCTGATCCATTTTAGATTGAATTGATGTCAAATGATTTTAACTTCCTTAATTATTAATAACTTCTGTTTAATTTTTGTATTTCACAAAATTCATCCGAGGGGCCAGATTTGGCCCCTGGACCTTATGTTTGACACCTGTGGTTTAGAGGCTTGTTCTTTTTTTAAAGCTGTTTTTTTTTTATTCATTTCTAAATGATATAGTCCCATAGAGGGTTAAATGGATGGTTCTGTTTAACATACAACCTCCCACTCTTTTACCTCTTGTCTGTTCTCTTTTCATTTTCTGAAGATGATTCCACTGGATTCATTCATGGCCCACAGTGCAGATGGAAGGCTGGTACCTGTGGTACCTGGAGGTCAGAACATTTCTCTGACTTTTGTAAACCGCACTGAATATGTAGAGAGAGCTCTGGACTACAGACTGCATGAGATGGATTCACAGGTGAGTTAGTGCTGGAAGTAACTAAGGAGAAGTACTTTGTTACTGTACTGAAGTAAAAAAGGTTTAAGTATCTGTACTTTATACTCTTTACCTTTATATAAATATCTGTACTTTATAGTCTTTACATTTATATAAATATATGTACTTTATACTCCTTATCTAAATGGAATGCTAAAACATTAAATACCAACACTAAATGCTTCTTTTGTCCTTGGGATGAAATGTAAAAAGTAAGGATGCGTGACAGACGTTCGGACAGTCTGGTTTTAGACAAAATCTGAACAAATGATCACCCTAACTTACTGCATTAGTTAGATGAAATAACTTTTTCCAGCTGAAACATTATTAATTACTTAAGTATTTACCCATGGAAGGATCTGTTTAGCCTAGCAGTGCTATCTCTATTCATTCCATGTATGGGTCTAGTGGTGCTTCATAGTCAGAGGAGGCGGGGCTAAAAGGTTGTCTTTCAAATCCTCTGTATGCAATAGGACGGTACTACAACCAATCAGTGTAATCTTTAGGATGATGTAATTGGAGGGCCTGGAAAGTTCATGGAAGAGTCCAGAAAAATTTAGGAATGACTAAACAAAATGCTAGCAGAGCTAGGCTAATGTGTTCTATTGGCTTAGTTAAATTGAGTGTCAGTCTCCTGTAATCAAAACCAGAGGTGGTGAAATATTTCATGTGACTTTGGTTTCGGATGGGCAGTGTATGTCATTAAAAAAAACTTACTCTGTAGGTGATTCTGTCTGACATTTAAGTGCGATGAGATATTTGGACTAAAACTAGAAAAATACACTTGGTAAGATTTCGACTTTTTTTTTTCCCAGCGCAGACAGACACATTTAATGCCATTCCAAACAGAACCATGTTTGCTCAGAAAACCCTTAATTTGAGAAATTCCAAACAAATGACTTGAAAACACAGTGATCAAAGAGACGTGGTGTAAAGGACACATTAGAGTCCAATCAAACATGCTTTGATAGACTTTGGTCCGGGCTGCCCTGGACACAAACTCTTGTCTTTTCAAACAGCGTGTCCACGTCCATACATTAGTGTGATCCTGCTGCAGCCTGTTTGTTGTGGTGCTTCCCTTCATCTTGCCTTCAGAAGTATCAAAGCTGACGTGGTTGTGTTGTGTCCAGGTGGCAGCAGTCAGAGAGGGCATGTCCACCATCATCCCCGTCCCCCTCCTCTCCCTGCTGACGGCCCAGCAGCTGGAGCAGCTGGTGTGCGGCCTGCCGGAGGTCTCGGTCGACATGCTGAAAAAGCTGGTGCGTTACCGTGACATCACAGAGAGCCAGCAGCTCATTAGCTGGTTTTGGCAGAGTTTGGAGGAGTTCACCAATGAAGAGCGGGTGCTTTTTCTACGCTTTGTTTCCGGACGCTCTCGGTTGCCCTCCAACCCTGCGGATATTACACAGAAGTTCCAAATCATCAAGGTCGATAGGGTAAGATTTTCACTGAGGAAATATGTAAAAAAAATAAAATAAAAAAATCACACACACATTTACTTTAGAGATGGGACATGATTTTCAAATATTCGGGACAAGCTCAAATATAAAATACTAACTTTGAATGCTACATTACTTGTGTTGCGTTTCACTTGGACAGAATGTTGTATCGACTTGCATTGAGCAGTGGTCAACAGGAGCAAACTCATCGCATCGACAAAACGCTGCAAACACAAGAAAGATGCACGTGTAACCTTTCTGTGACCGCAGCGTCTGACGTCTGAGCGTGTGTTTTCAGCAGCTGTGTTAATAGTGAACAGGCTGTGCACACGCCTCCACTCTAACCATGTTAATGTTTTAATAAAAACCTGCCGTACATTCACGTGACTATTGTTGTTAAACCCATTTGACACTGTAGATGAAATCAGCTGTTTCAGCCGGTTTCACTGAGACAGTTAAATTAAATATAGCGTTAGCTGTGGTTATTGTGATTTCAAAATAAAAGCATTTTACTTGTTATATGCAGAAGATGAGATGAATTATTCAACATGTTGTGTGATCTATAATAGTCTTGTTTATTCAGTAAACGTTTGGTTACCTCTTTTACCCTTTCTGTGTTTGGGGGTGGGGGCACACATGAGTGGGGGGGTTGTGGAAACACTTTTGAATTTTCAAATAATATTTGAATAGTTTCTAGCTATATATACACACACACATATATATATATATATATATATATATACACACACACACACAGTTAAAACAATATGGCATTATCTCAGCTCGATCCCTAATAATATATTTTATAATAAGTGCCTTTCATGACACCCAAGGACACTGTACACCAGAGAATAAAAGAGACAATGCATAAAATACAGTCACGTAAACCTATAGATGAGCAAAAAAAAATTATAATACATAAAAATGTTAATATGAAATGATTTTTTTGTACAGTAAACATACAAGCACCTCTGAAATCATACTTGCAATAAAATACCTTTTAAAGAATAAACAATATGATGACATAAATGGAGGCGAGTTCCTGTTAAATTTGAGTTTAGTGGCTTTGAAAAGAACTTCCGAACTTCAGTTCTCCGTTGGGACACTGTCTGATGACAAAGTAAAGCATTTGAAATAACATATATAACGTATTCTAAAGCTAGAATGTACTTAAACTGACATTGGGGCTTTTTCAGACCTTTCTAAGATGATAAATACAGTTTTTGCTGTGGGCTATGTCCACTGAGGTACATGGGTGTATGTCTGCACCCCTGTGTCGTCCTGACCGTGACTTACTGCAACACCTTCAAACAATCCAAACCAAGACTTTCAAACAGGGATGTCAAACTCATTTTATTTCAGGGGCCACATACAATATAAAGTGGGTCACACCAGTAAAAGAATATCAACTATAGGATAAACGGTAACTGGACTGCACTTCCATAATTCTTTTCAAACTTCATGGTGGAAAAACAACATAATAAAGGGACAAGACCAGAATATATGGGAGGGGTCCACTGATATACTTCCACACCTCCAGCATGGCGGTGGGGTCCACATCCTTTTAGGGGTATTCATTCACTCTCACATGCTCGCTCTGGTGGTGGTAAACTATATCTGTATCTACAGTTGTCCTGGGGCGAACTGACAGAAGTGTGGCGGCCATTTTGCGCCTACACTCCCTCTGACCACCACCAAACATTCATACACCAGAGTGAGTGACACTGGAGGTAAAGACGGTGAAGTGTCTTTGCCCAAGGACACAACGGACTGACTAGGACAGACTGGGATTCAAACCACCAACTTTTGGGTTATTGGATGACCTTTTCTACTAACTGAGCCATGGCCGCCATATATATTTAAACCCTTATATTAACATATTTTATTACTTTTTATCGTCTCTTGCACAAAGTATGAATTTAAATTTTTATGACTTTCAACTTTTTTTTTTAAACATATTTTTATTTATCATACCTTGCATTTTAGCACCTTATTCTATACTTTAGGCTTATTTTATACTAAAGCAAGCTCAGTGTAACATATTTGTTCTGTATACACTTGTGTAACTGCTCTATCTATCTATCTATCTATCTATCTATCTATCTATCTATCTATCTATCTATCTATCTATCTATCTATCATGGATGTTTGTTTCTTTATGGGTTAAAAACGGTCAGTTGAGTCTTTTTATTTTTTTTAATTTTTTATAATCCTCTGAAAATGTCATGTGTTCTGTTGTCCAGCCCATCAATGGCCTCCCTACGGCTCAGACCTGTTTCTTCTTGCTCCGCCTCCCGCCGTATACGAGTCAGGCCATCATGGCCGAGCGTCTGCGTTACTCCATCCACAACTGCCCCTCTATCGACATGGACAACTACATGCTGACCCACAACACCGACCCAGCAGACAGCTCCGACACCGAGGACTGAAACAACCACTGGTCATCAATAGGGTGATGAATGTAACTTCTCCGATGCCATGCATTATATGCACTGAACAGATTTTTATTCGCCAAATGTGTACGGTAGTGAAGTTTATTCAACATATGTGTCATTTTTTTCAACAGTGTTGTAATTATTGCAGTGCTTACTCTGAATCAAAGCTACAGGGATATGGAATCAAATTTTTAAACATAGGTGAATAAGCCACTATGAAGACGTTAATGTGCCTGTTTGTTTGGAAAATATGTATTAATTTAATGATCTGTCCGACATAGACAGTATTAATGTAAAATAAATAGTGTTTCAATAATGAGTTTGTTGTGGATTTCTGATACAAATCACACACAGTTTGTACTTGTATTGTTGAAAGAAACTTGTAACCGGAAACATTATTGAATATACACATGTAACTAAGTAAAAGTACTTAAGTAGACATTTAAGCTATCTGTACATCACTTGAGTATTTATTTTTCTGGTAACTTTTTACTTTTGGTTGCTACGTCTTTGTATAAATACCTGTACTTTATACTCATTTATATAAATATATGTACCTTGTACTCACATTTAGTTCATTAATATTCATAGGAAAGTCGCAGGAATTTAAAGTAAACATCAATATTCTGAGATTAACATTAACATAGATTTAATTTATTTAGTTTGCTTGACTTGGCTCTTTGCACAACTCTACTCCTTCCTGAAGTGAATGCTGCTCCTTTGTTTCCTGTCTTACATTACTGGACAAACTAATTAATCCAGGACGCACCTGGTTGGCCTTAACCGGACTGCAGACCAGTCCTTACCTACTATCTCCAGACCAACTCATGGAATTATCAAACTCTGCTGGATTTCACTCATAACATCTACCATTATGTCATAAACGGTGTCTCACCATATATACACATATACAGGCACTGACTTAAAGGTATACAAAAGTCTGGATGTATGGGGATCTTAAGTCTCCGCCCCTTCCAGGAGGCTCATGGGATCTGAGATTGGAAAATTAATGAATGGTATTCAATGGGAAATAAACTGTTAAATGGTATCTGGTTTGTCATGTGACCTGAATCACACACACATGCTGTAGCTCATAATAAATGATAATTATTGATGTGTTTCAACTGCTTCTGTTAACCAACGGCTGATTCATTTGTGAGTAAAACCTGTTTAATTCGGACTACACGCCGGCGCACATGTGACGTCACTATAGACTCCACAGCTGAACGGAGTGTGACGTCACATCCGCCACTCACTGTAGTCTCTTACTAAGCCCACATAAAACCTAACGTCACATTTACTTCCCATCATAAACAGCTGGTCTGTCTATGACATCAAATATTTATTATTAAACACTATCGTATGTGAATTTCAGAACACTTATCAAACAGAATCAATTTAGCTTGACTCACTTAATTCAGTCCCGTTCAATTTTTTTTGCGAGCGAAGCACCCACGGACCGGAAGTAGAAGGGCGGGGCTTAGCCTATTCATAGGGATTCCCACCCACGTGACCCCTCCTGGTGTGTCCGCCATGTCTCCCCGCTTGTTGTCAGTCGCAAAAATTCCTAACGTACTTGTAAATTATTCTTACGGATTTCTTTGATAACAGAAAATTCGTACATTTTACTTCAACGCCAAACTATATTTGCAGAGAACTCGTTTAATTACTTTCAGGAGTTCACTTTACCTGATCCAAAATTGAGACCGCAAAGCCACATGTGTTGGAACAGTCATCAGTGTTTTGACTGTTAATTACAGACAACCACTTGTTTCGGAGTGTTGTTTCTTTTGGGATTCGATATAAAACTATTCCCTTCGCAGAATCACTTTTTTTTTATTACATTCGACTGTACAACAACGCTCAGACATTGTTGGAAATTTTGTCGTTTCTGGAGGAGACTGTCACTGGAGCTTCAGTAGTTAGCATTAGCACCGTCAAAATGGAGGCACTCGACAAGTGGGAATCCCCTATACCAGTATTCTGTAGGCTGGGTGTCAGATGTTATGCCAGCGCCGGAGGCTACCTTATAATGGCAAAGGTAAGACATCATCGTATTTCATTCGAAAGATATGTATGACAGGCTATGCTAGCAGGCTAGGCTAACACTGGCAGGGTTGTGGTCTCATGTAGTGACAGAATGTTGCTCTATAAATAAATATTCTAATGGTGCCAAATAGCTGTCAATATATTCTTGTTCACTGATTAGATTCCCTGCGTATTTGTCAAATTACAAGAACGACTTCAAACTTGATAGCGAGCCTTTCTTTGGTATGAATACGATTTCCCACAGGTGACATAATTGTCAAACACGTCATCACTGCCTCCACAGACATTACTTATTGAGCAAAGAAACATCGATCACGCAGTAAAGTGAACCCCGTTTCATTTCATCTCGCTCCGACGTTTCTGAAATACGGAATATATTATTTCAAACTGATAATGTGTACTTGTAAGTGTAGCGAAAAAAGTTCTCACCTTAAAATCCTGTTACTTCTTTGCATCGAGTAATTTCGTGGTGAACTATTTTCGTCAGAGCGGAATCGGAAATTGACGCGTCGGGACATCACGTGATCGTTCTGGACCAATCCTGCTTGATTACAGTCACAGTAGAAAAATCTGCCAAACACTGTCCAAAGTTTACCATGATGATCAACCATTAAACTATTTGATTAAAAAACGTAGACCTACAGTACAATGTTAAATGTTGGAATAGAGTATTGACTCCTCAGTATAAAGTACAGATACTTATATGAATGTAAGGAGTATAAAGAACAGATATTTATGAACAAATGTAGGGAGTGTAAAGTAAAACGTATCCAGAAAAATAAATGCTATAATAAAATACAGATACCTTAAAAAAACTACTTAAGACAGTAACAAAGAACTTTTACTTGGTTACTTCCCACCTCTGTACAAAGTGCTTTAATCATGATTAATCAACAATAATCTAAAGCAACTCCGTGATTAATCTGCTCTAATTATAATTAACTGTCTTATTGTAAACAAATCTAAAATATTGGTATAAATAAATATTTCTGTTGTGACTGTAAACACAGTGGAAGTGTTAGAAAAACTCTGTATTGCTACTGAAAACTCAAAACATATCACATGCATCATTGAAGAGAAGCTGATGTTGTACCATTGGTGAAAGAGATTTTACAAATAGACATGTTAATTGACTTCCCCCTGGAGTCTAATGTTGTTCTGAGTTAACACAGCTGCTGCGTCTGAACCTGGTCTGCTGTAGTGAGTCTGCTCTGACCTCATTACCCGTCTGTTTTCCTGTGTGGCCACTAAGACACAATTCACCCTGCCGTCTGCAGCTGAGCCACCCAGAGTTTTCCACCACAGCCTCACCACGCCACAAATATATAAAATACATCCATTAAATTAACAAGTGCACTGATTTAGAAAAGAAGAGCAGGAGAGGGGATGTCAGAAGAGTGTTTCACTCAGAGACTTAGGAGCCATTTCTGTTGGAATGAATACATGGAAAGAACAAATCGTGTGCATTGGTTTTCTGAAAACATCTGTATTTATTAGAGGTGGCAAGTAACTGAGTATAAGTACTTTGATACTGTACTTAGGTATCTGTATTTTACTCAAGTATTTATTTTTCTGGCAACTTTTGACTTTTACTCCTTAAATTTTTATATTAGGATTATATATTTATATTATATTTAGCACCCACAACACTGAGCTATCATGTACATATGTATATGTATATATATATATATAGATATATATATATATATATATATTATATGCCGAAACGCGTTGGGGTTTTCATATGTTTTTATATGATTTTATAGGTTTTTGTAACCAAGCCAGTTTAATAAAGGCTTTTTATTCTTCACTTATAAGAGAGTGCCTTAGAATTTTTCTTTTTTATTTTTATATTAGGATCTGATCTGATATGTTTTGATTATCTTCACCTTGGCAGAGGTCTGTGCTTTTCTAGTTACATACGTATTAATATTTTTGCATATGTTTTGGATATTTTTATCAAATATTTTTTTTCTGGATTTTAGAAGAAGGTTGGAAAATGTTTCATTGCTTTTTTGGTTGTAGTTTCTTTTTTCCCAGTGGATATTAGCATGTTCTCTATGTTTTTTTCTCTACATTTGTGTGTATTTTTGTGTATTGAGTGCATATTGAGTCACATATCGACTTTATGATTTATACTTATGTGATGTGGAAATCTGGTATGATAGGATTTCTACACAACTATAGGTTTATCCATACAGGATAGCATAAATCTATCCTTGTATGTGTTAGAAAATCTGTCCAGGTGTTGGTTTTATCTTTGGACTGTGATTGTAGATGTAGGCTAATCTGTCAGTGTGGGTCCTGGATGAGTCGGCAGGTGTTTGCAGCTGCTGACCTACATTTAAAACCTGTCACTGAACCTGGATTGTGTTTGTGTGGAATGGGTCTAATACTGTGTCCTCTTCTTAACCCTGACGTTCTACCGTCATGGATGATATCAGTTTCAGCAGAGCATGGGCGTAAACTAACAGATGGACGTGTGTTTTTAATTGATGCTTGTATTTTATAGTTCAGACAGCATGGTTCCTCGCTTTAGATAAAAGCATCTGTCAAATGTATAAATATATCACGTACATACAAGGGCGTCACAGCCATTTAAAATGTGGGAGTGTTCTAGGTTGTGTCACATGAGCCAAATTTTCTGCATCTATCTTCTGAAAATTAATGAACAATTATCCATTAACGGTTAAATTTTTATATTAAAAAAGTAATATATGGTGAAAATAATGACAAAGATTAGTTTTTAAACATTTATTCAATTCATAAATCAAAATTATGAGATAAAAAAAAACTGATATAAGTTTGGATTTACTAAATCTGAGACAGACTTTACAGACTTTACAGCCTCTTTTTCTTACAAAAAATGTTTTGTCCATGTCAGGGGACACAACTAAGAAGATGTTTCTCAGGGGGAACATCACTGAAAAACCAGAACAAACCTGCTGGTGCTGCTTTATTTTATTCCAGCTGTGATGAACCATGTTAAACATATCCGTCTGATGACTTTTAAATCCATAAACAGCTTCACATGTTTTGCAGATCACACATCCTGTTCTGTTCTTGTCCACATTTACCACCTCCACAAACTGTTCCCAGACTGAACTTTCTCTCCTTCTTTACCTTTGTTTTACATTTTCCTGCTTTTAATTTCTCTGGCACTGATTCTCTGCCGCTGTCACCTGTGTTCTGTCTAAACCAGGGGTCTCAAACATGCGGCCCGGGGGCCAAATGCGGCCCGCCAATGGTTCCAATGTGGTCCGTTTATAGTGCAAAAAGTTATAGTGCAAAAAATAACATTAAATTAGGAAAATATTTAAGAATAAAATGTGAAAAACCTGAACAAATATGAATAACCTGAAATTTCTACAGAAAATTAAGCACAATTTTAACTATTTAGTGTCTTTGTAGTAGATCTGATCCATAACGTACGTGTGTAAATGATTAACTGAGGCATAATTTTGTTAGAATTGCACAAATTTTTCTTGAGATATTTCAGATTTTTCAGGTTATTCACACCTTTCTTGTTGGATAGTAAGTTGGGTTTGTTTGCACTAAAACAAAGACAAACATTTGGAATTGTCTTTTTTTTTTCTCAGTTATTATGCTATTATTTTACTGGTCCGGCCCACTTGAAATCAAATTGGGCTGAATGTGGCCCCTGATAGTCATGAGTGTGAGACCCCTGTTCTAAACTAAACACCAGTGAATGAGCAAAACAACAGGTTTTTGTCTGATTAAAAGTATTTTAGTGTTGTTCTTTAGAATAATATACAAAATGTTTATTATATTTTATTTGAGTGCTTCATCTGCACTAATGTAATTAAAATATTATTTTTCGTTGCGTCATTTCTCGATCCGCCGTTGATCCGCACCGTCATCTGTGTCTCTACCGCACATGCGGGTCAGATGAACAACAGACGTCCATGTGCTGGAATCACTTGTACTAGTCTGAATTTCAATGCTGTAAACTCAGATGAAGTTTGGGACATTAGAACATATTTCACTCCAGCAGCTGTAAGTGTTCGTGCACACAGAATCATTGAACAACATTAACAGCGTTCAGAGTTAAGTGTGTCAGTGTTT
>CM035794.1:76356872-76449372 GCA_020466265.1 Siphamia tubifer
CTATAAACACATAATAGAACCTAAATGTTTTAATCCACCTGTAAATTGACAGAACTCATCATTTTAATCACAGTATGTGAAGAGATTTTAAGAGAGACCATAAAGACCCCCCATGCACGGCTCGTGTTATGTATGGTCCAATTATAAAATAATTAATTAAATTAAATTAATAAAATAAAGCAACAAAATAGACAATAACAGCCAAAAGTTTATAATAATAGAATAAATAACATGAACAAAATAAGACACAAATGGCACAAAAGTGAAGAAAAATAATAAAATTCAATATTAAATGTAGAAGTATAAAATTAAAGGAAGGAAATTAACAAAAACTAATAACTTTAAGTATAAATAAATAAATAATATTGTAATTTGGTTCCATTAGTTTTGTCTTTTTCTTTCTAAATCATTTGCTTTTTTGACACCTGTTTATTTCCACATATCGACACCAACACAACATGGACAATCTGAATCAGTCAAGTTCCTATGAACGAACGACACACAATCTGGAAAAAATAAATAAATAATTCACCGCCTGGACTTAACTAAGCAAAAAGGTAACAGTCTTCTAGTGGATAATTAATGTTTAACCTTTTATTAGAGAACTGATTATTTTGTGTCATTTCTGCCGGTATTATAAGACAGTGATGGAAGCCGTTACAGAACGTTTATATAATTACACTGGTCTACAATAAAACTAATGTGTTAGTGATAAGGATGGAACATGAGTTTCAAATATTCGAATATCTGCGAGAAGTTTGAATATCGAATAATATTTCAAATACTATTACTTGTGTTGCGTTTCACTTGGACAGAATGTCGTCTTGACCGTCATTGCACGGTGGTCAACAGGAGTAAACATACCGCATCGACAAAACACTGCAAACACAAGAAAGATACACAACCAAAACAATACCTCCGCCTGGTAAAGCTGGTGAGTGCGTACGTCTGTGTCCCCACAACGTCTGTGTCCCCACAACGTCTGTGTCCCCACAACGTCTGTGTCCCCACAACGTCTGTGTCCCCACAACGTCTGTGTCCCCACAACGTCTGTGTCCCCACAATGTCTGTGTCCCCACAACGTCTGTGCCGTCAGAGTGTGTGTTCTCTGCAGCTGGATTAATAGTGACCAGGCTGAACACACGCCTCCACTATGAACACGTGGACATTTTATTTTTCTAGATAAAAACTTGTCGCAGATTCATGTGACTATTGTTGGTAAATCCGTTTGACACCTGGTTCTGCCGACACAGTTAAATGAAATATAGCGTTGGCTGCGGTTATTGTGATTTAAAAATTTAAAGCATTTTACTTGTTTGATGCAGAAGATGAAAATAATCACTCAAGGAAGATCAACATGTTGTTGTGTGATTTGTAATATAATTGTTGATTCAGTAAACGTTTGGTTACCTCTTTTACCCTTCCTGTCACAGTGTGTTTGGGGGTGGGGGCACACATCAGCATGTGGGGGGGGTGGGTGGTGGAAACACCTTTGATTTTTGAACAATATTCGAGTAGTTTCTAGCGAATTTAAAATAGTGTTTCGGATCAAAATTCACATCCTTAGTTAGTGATAAAGACAACTGGAGTCTTAAAGGGATTATCCAGCGTAAAATTAATGTGAGCTAATTTTTTAGAGGGTGAGGAGTACATGCATATGGTTGACATTAAAATCGCACCAAAAGTAAAGTCAGTATTTTATTAGACCCCCTTCAGTGCTTATGATTATCTGTTGCGTACAGATAACACGACACTTTTAAACAGTGTTACATGTATACATTATAAGAGTTCCACATATATGTTCACGCTACATAAAATAAAACACGATTAGAGGTTAGCGTGATTACACTGGTCTACAATCGTTTTTTAGAAAGTATCTGCATACATTAAATGTGTTAAATGTTACAAACTTTAATCAGATGAATCATAAAATAAATGACTTTAGTGTTGGTTAGTTCATGTTTTTAATATATATGATGTTGTTATTCCACATATATACTGCTTTATGTACATATATACAATAGATTAATAAATATTCCACTAGAAAGAACCTGTAAAGTGAATGGATGATAATGTGCACACAGTGTTTGAAGTAGATCTGACGCTAATAAAACCTGTTCTACTGTTCATTCTAAGAATTTAACATTTTGACGCCAGACTTATCTTGGAAACTTGAGCCAACCAGCATTAAACTGGATTATCTGGAGTAAAATTCATTTTAGCTATTTTCTTTAGATGATTGACAGTACATCCATATATAGTTAACATCAAAATCACACCATTCATATGTACATTGAGAAATTTAACTGTTGCTGTTTTGAACTAAACTGTGTTAGCATTGAAGTGTCTTTTTCGCTGACAGGAAACACTATTTTTAGACCTCTGGTTTTGGACATTACCATTCGGGTGGGTTTATGCTCCAAAGGCAAGTCGTCTGCGATGTGCCCCCCCCTCCTCACAGAGACTTGAAGTGAAGCAGAGAAGAGGCCTCTGATTGGTCCATTCTACACACGCTCTACACGCGCTTGTTGAAGACGCTCTTATGAACTCTGATTCGGTGGAGTGCGTGAGGGAGTGGAAGAATCTGGGATACGAGTTTGTTCAACAATGAAAAAGCCAGATGTCGAAAGGAGCGAGGATCCAGGGGACATATCCTAGCGACTTTGTCAGTACCCCTTGTGTTGTGGCGGTGAAGAGCGCACGCCATGTACTCCTACGCTGAAAAATGGCGAAGTCCTGGTGAAGGGCGATGTAAAGCAGGAGCCACCTTTGACCCTTGACCCCCTTCCTGTCTGACCCAGAGCCGCTCACAGCACAAGGCGAAAGAAATTAAACAAAGAAGAAGAACCCCCCCCGTTTTTTTGATAAATCGCACCCTAGTGATGTTTATCGTATTCACCTCGTCAGTGAGAAAATTAAAGATGTTTATGAAACTATCCATGGAGGTGTTGCTTGTTGGTTAATCGATGTGAGTTCTTGCGAAAGGTCGTGAACTTCCGTCACCGCTAAAGACAGCGTGTCATTCATGTGAATGTGAAGGTGTGGTTTTGAGGGGTGGGCTGAAGAAGAGGGAGTGTATATTTTCTAAATCTAACTTGTGTTGAATTGCTGGATGTTTTTTTTTTTTTTTTTCCAAGACCCCCCCCCCCCCCCCCATACCCCCCCATACCCCCCCACCTTACATGTCTATGGCTCAGCTCCACACCGCGGGGCAGAATGTTTCTTCTTCTGGGTCTTGTCAGGACCGTGTTCAGCTGATTTATAGTGATAGAAGTTCTTCGAATTTCCTTTTCCACTTTTCCCATCTTCTGTCAGTTTGTCTCCCTTGGTCGACAAAGTCTGATAACTGGGAGTTACTGGGAGTCACATCTAATACTTGTGAAGTCAGAAAATCAATAAACACTGGTTTAGATGCTCTCGTTCATTACACTGGTGAACAAGGTAAATGCTTCTGGAATAAAACTAATGAAAAGTCACCACATGTGTGTTACTGATAAAGAAAAGACGTCTTAAATTCAATATTAAAGAGGTTTACCTTCACATACACGGTTAAAAATTCTTAGATTACACGCTTCCTGTCAACGTGAGAAAAGTCGTAACAGTTTGTGCGGTTACGAAACACTGGGACTCGATGAACTAGACTAAAACTAAAACCTTAATAAATGCTGGTTGGCTCAAGTTTCCAAGAGAAGTAAGTAATAATTTCTAATCCTAACCTGTCAATACATGTAAGTAATTGGTGTAAAATGCAGTTTATCTTTGATGGTCGTCAGACATGACCCACTTGGACGTTCATGGGCTCCATATGTAATGTACTGTGTTTATGTCTGAGGTTTCAGTTTCCTTTCGTAAATAGAATTTTCTTTCGTATTCAGAGATGAAAAATTATGGTAAAGGTTTTTCGTTACTTGGATTATTTAACTGGGTCTTTCATAACTAGAGGTTCCACTGTATAAGGTGCACTGGACTATTAGGCGCATTAAGTCAAAAGATAAAATCATAAGATAAGTCAACATTATAAATATAACAATATAAAGTTCAGGTAAAAAGTCAATTTATGAGATAAAGTCAAAATTCCAAGTCACTAAGTTTTACCAGAATTGATCCATGTATAAAGTGCAGTCGTTTTTAGAGAACATTTAAATCTTTTAAGTGTGCCTTATAGTCCAGAAAATACAGTACTTATTAATGCTTATAACCACATAATATTGTTAAGAAGCATCTTATTAAGTATTTACAAATGTTTATATCCACATATTATTGTTAATAAGCAGTTACAAGTGCTTAATTAAATACTTACTAACGCTTATTAATAGTTTTCACGTGACCTTATTATAAAGCGTTACTTCTAATACCTTCTGTAACTTCTTTTCTCTGTGATTTTAATAGTTTTTCCACATGTGCAGACGTAAAAGAACAAAATAAATCACATTAGCGCGTACACATGCAAGACGACATCAGCGTGTTGAGGTGAAATCCAGGTGTGTTAATTTGATTTGTCATTATCAGCTTACTGTTATCTGATAAAACAGATCAAGTGAACAAGTTTACATGGTCACTTAAATAATTTGACAACTGCAGAAATTGGATAATGATCGGAGTATTGGTTGAGCATGTAAACAACCTCTGCTTCATTCTGCTGAGTGTCACACAATATACTGTAAGTCAAGTTATGGAAATACTATTTAACCAAGTAAAAATTAATATCATTAAACAACCACAAATATATGAAAAACAACAACAAATATCTGAAAAACAACAAGTATCTGAAAAACAACAACAAATATCAGTAAAACAACAGCAAATATCAGTAAAACAACAAGAAACATCTGAAAAATAACATCAGTAAAACAACCACAAATATTGGAAAAAATAACAAATATCTGAAAAACAACAAGAAATATCAGAAAAACAACAAATATCTGAAAAATAACAAGAAATAGAAGTAAAACAACAACAAATATCAGTAAATTAACCACAAATAGCAGACATTATGTAAGATTCAGCACATTTAATGTCTGAAACACATACTTTGTAAAAAAAAAATAACCATAAACCATAAATAATAATAATTGTAGAGCAGTGTTATCAACACCTTAGATGAGTATTTTGAAACTGTGCAGTGATTTTACTGAAAACCAACCACTGTTGTATTGAATGCAACAGAAAACGCCCGTCACACAGTGTATTTTTGTCAGTAGTCAATAATTTTTCATGTCTGTAGAGTGAACCAGGTCTGACCATGCTGAATTTTTAATTAGTCAAAGGAGGGTTCGACCTACATAGTCTGACTGTGGGGGAAAAAAAACCCAAAAGAACAAATGTGACTGGTCACCTGATCCATAGCCCCCCCTCCCCTTCCCTCTCCCACTTGCACTTCCACCAAAAAAAAAAATCACAGGAACTCATTTCATCTCGACAGTGAATGGATGAGGGCTGCTGTGAAACAAGGGCAGTCGGACACGGGTCAGTGAATCGCTGAGGTAACATGTTGATGTGATGCGTGTGCGCCTACGCTGCGAAGGACTTGTTTGAGTGTCCTGGCTGCCACCCGCTCGTCTATTGTTACAGGACAGGCGGTGTGAGACCCATGTACCTGGGAGACACTTAAGACTCTGCTATGGTTTCAGTGAGTCAGCTGATACAGTATGTGACGCGCTCACCTTGTTGCCAAATGACAATCGGGCCGGTGTGATAGGTGCCAAGTGGACCACAGGAAAAGAGATGATGCTGCAGGTGAACCACGGCTGCTTTGACCTCAGGCCCTGTCAGCTCCACCAAGTATTATCCTAAAGTCTGCTGAGCAGAGGTGTGAAAGATAATGTGCCTACGTGTACATGTGTATATATACACACACACACAAACACACACAAGTGGTACCTCTACTTACGAAAGCCCCAGCGAATGAAAAATCCAAGTTACGAAAAACCTTTATCTCAATTTTTCGTCTGTGAAGACGAAAAAAAATTCTATTTCCTATACATAACTATATATATATATATATATATATATATATATATATATATGTGTATATATATATATATATATATATACATACACCCCAAAACAGCCCCGTATTCCACGATATTTTTTTGTTATTTGCGCTACTTAAATATGTTTTACAGATATCTTAGATCCAATACATTTAATTTTTTTATATTTAAAACTGTGTGTTTTACTAATATTTGTTCTTTTTCTAATATTTGTCGTTATTTTTCTGATATTGGTAAATAGTTCCACTGACTATAATCCAAAAACACATCAAAATGCAAAGAAATAATAATAATGAAATGATACAACATTTGATGTCTGCGTTTTGATCTTGTTTAGCAAAACATTACTGATGCCAAAACGTGCTTTGATGCTGTTACAATTTTTTAACAATACATGTTTCAGTGCCAATGTTTGTTTTTCCTTCTCACTTTTTTGAGCAACACACATTACTGCACTACTGTTACTGCATTTTAACTAGTTCTACAAAAAACACAAAGCGTCTTATATATGGATTAATTCTGTTAGTGATTAGTGACTGGGAATTTAGATTTTTTATCTGATTTTGACTTTTTATCTCATGATTTTGGCCTTTGTTAATGCACCTTATATATGAAAAACCATAAAAAACCATTCATTGACAGTTCACCTTATAGTCCAGTCCACCTTATAGTCCAGTCCACCTTATAGTCCAGTCCACCTTATAGTCCAGTCCACCTTATAGTCCAGTCCACCTTATAGTCCAGTCCACCTTATAGTCCAGTTCACCTTATAGTCCAGTCCACCTTATAGTCCAGTCCACCTTATAGTCCAGTTCACCTTATAGTCCAGTTCACCTTATAGTCCAGCCCACCTTATAGTCCAGTTCACCTTATAGTCCAGTTCACCTTATATTTTATTACATGACATAGAATGATTTGAATGTTGGAAAAAAAAACAATAACAAATTTTTGCCAAAAATGTAGTTCCTGTCTTTTTCTTTTTAGGGCAGTGGTTTATTCTGTGGTCAAACCTTTCTTTGGATTTCTTGTAATTATTATCCTAAGTGTGACGGTAGACGTGCCCTTCCGCTCTGGCTGCAGACGAGCATCTTCCTCTTTCTTTGTACTTGCCCTGAAGCGGCCTGTGAAGTGAAAAGCTGAGGTGTCATGCGACTTTCAGAGGATTTAAGTGGTGCGAGGTGGGAACCTGGTGAGACTTCTCTGATTAAAAATGCAACAGCGTCTGAAGGGGCAACATTATCTCCTGCTACCACCGGACTCGTGCCCAACAGAGGCTCAGGTGCACCGCAAGTGTGTTTTTTTTTTTTTTTCTCCAAAGCTGCGTTTCATTATTTTATCGAGTAAACATGACTAGCATCTTTTTCTCGTCTAAAGCTTTGACTACAGAGCGACGCCTCCGTGCTCATGGTTACCTGGTGTCTCAGGTGAACATACGGTGTGTTACCTGCGGTCCATTGAGCCAAACTTTGTCTAATGCTTTGTCATCATGTAACTGGAGACCCTGCAACGTTTGCAGTTTGATTCCTTATCGGTTTATTTTCTGTATTTAAACAGAGTAATGTCTCAGGTACAGAACTTAAAGGGCTCATATTTATCCACTTTTATTAGTCTTTGGTTCATTTATTTGTGCATTTGAACAACAATAATAATAATGATAATAATAATAATAATAATAATAAGTTTGGGTACCAAAAGTTGGTATAGGTACAGAACTGGGGCAAACATTAACGGTAGTAACCAGACCCAAATCTAATGTGAATCTTCATTACCATATTTGGTAATGTTGTACCGATCAATTGACTGTCAATCATCATATTGATATTACCTAAAAAAAAGCCTGATCTGCGATCGTAAAAACACGCCAATCACATGATGTAAATGACTAGCGACCATTTTCAAACTGTCAAACATGCTACAGAACAGGTGAATCTCGTATTTACTGTTTCTGTACTTTTGAAAATATAATTAATTAATAGTTTTATTTCTACAAACGATGCACCCTCTGTAAAATGAAAGGCAGGGTTCTGACCAGTGCATTTCAGCATAAGGAGCCGTTACGACAGAGTTAGTTTGACAGTTTTCTCACTCTGTAGATAGAAACAGACTGAACAAGGCAGTGAGAGACAGCAGACCCCTCCCCCAAGGCTTGATTTTTCTTTCACACCTGACGTGATGGAGCCATAGGTGTTGACCCATCTGATGTCTGAAGGTCAGACCATGTGAACGAATAAAACACCACATTCTATCTTGTCTGAATCCTCACATATTACCACCGATGTGTTTTAGATGTTGACCTTTAGTGTGACCTTGCCCTTTGACCTTCATTGCTCAAAATCTTATGGGTTCTTCCTTCAGCCATTATCGATCATTCCTGAAAGTTTCATCAAAATCAGTTCAGAACTTTTTGTGTAATCGTGAAATTCGGTCAGTTTCTTCCTTGTGTCCATCTCCTTCTACACAATAAATGTCAGAATGATCCGTAATGATCAGTATTTGGTCAACTTTGACCTTGGGCGTTGACCATGAAGTCTGTGTGATGAACTCTATATCAAATCTATATTTACCCAAGAAGTTTGAAAGTAATCACATTCGAACTGTTGAAGTACTGGAAACTGACTGATTTTTTAAATATTTTTATTGAGCTTAACCTTTGACCTACATCCATGAGAATAGATCCTATACTGCAGGTAACATGGATGAAACTTCTCCTGAAATTATAGACAATTTGCTCCAGAAATGTGGTCGATAGAGCGGAAACAAAGACACAAACTAGAAGTCATGCATAGCACGATACTTTACCAAATCGGCTGAAATTCGGTCTGTTTCTTCAAAGTATCCGTCTCCTTCCACACACCAAATTTCAGAACGATCTGTCACGAATTGGAGAAACTAGAGTGCAAACAAAAAATGATCAATCTTTGACTCACTATTTGGGATGTAGCAGGTGCATGTGGTGAAGCCGATATGGACTAAAATCTGCCCAAATTAAATAGAAATGCCTGGAAAGTGTGAATTTAACGACGTGTGTCTTCACTGGGACGTGAGCATAAATGTTAATGTAATGTTAATTTAACATTGTCATTATTTTATTGTTAAACTTTAACTTTTTATTCTTATTGTTTCAAGTCAACTTGCATTTTTAGGAGTATGTAGTCACAGAAATGTGTCTGTCTGTCTGTCTGTCTGTCTGTCTGTCTCCGTGCTAATAACACATTATAAATAGAAATGCCAGACCTAACCGGTAAAGCTTCAGACCAGTTCCTGTGCAGATACTGGACCATGGCAGTGCTACAAAAAATAACAAAAAAAAAGCCAAGGTGGGCGGGGCAATGTTTTCTAGTTTCATTGAGCTCCTGAATGAATCTGGCACATAACCTGAGAAAATACTTATTAAGTCTGAGTTTATCCTCTTTAGTTTTAATCCATGTGATGATACGTCATCGATATGTCATCTGTGCACAGTGTGGGCTGTAGTTGTCTAATATCTGTGGCTTACAAACGGTAAACAGTAGCGTGTCCGTCCATCCTTTTGGCTCACAGACAGACAGACGGTCGGCGTCAATGACGGCCGGCGGCTCAGCGTCATGCGGCCAAAGCTGGACCCGTTGCCCCCGGCGGTTGGAAGCCGGTCCCAAAAACAACAGGGCTTTTTTTCATTTTCAACCAGCTCTTATGCAACAACATCTGGGCTAAAGGACCTTCCAACACCAAAGCCCCCCCCCCCCCCCTTTTTATAAAGCAGCAGTGATTACATCAACAGCAGATAGCCCCTCCCCCTCTTGTCCCTCATGGTGTCCAAAAAACACAAAGGGCATTTCCTGTTTGTTTAGTTGATTCAGAGCCAGGAACAGGAATCACTTTCACCCCCCCCCTCTTTTTTTTTATTTGCTTAATGATGATGAAATCTGGAATCAGTTTTTTTTTTTTATTCGCAGTAATCATGAACATCTGGCTCATGCCATCTGGCCATGTTGTTGTCTGGGTTTGATCATGATTATTATTAGTCAAAAAAGATGTGATTTAGCCTCGGCTATTTTATGACTTTTTTTTTTTAGATAAGATTACAGATGTACAAATATGACTAAGCTCATTGGGGATGTGGGTGTAATATGAATGAAATATTTCCTGTGGTTTTTGTCCAGCATTTTTGAAAATAAAATGACTTTTTTTTTTTTGGTGGTTGTAGAAGTGGGGGGGTGCACCAGTTAAAAATACTGCACTGTCCCTTTAAGAACAGCACCATGAGTGAGTAAACACAACATACCTTTCCTACTATGATCTTTACTTTCTGTCAAATATTTTCCACTAAACAAACGTCCTGTCCAGAGTTAACGTTAGATGGTTTAACACTTTACACCAGGGGTGTCAAACTGCGGTCCATGAGGGCCGGTGTTTTAGATGTTTCCCTCTTCCATTCCACCTGGAGGTCATTGCATCATTATCAGTCTGATGAGGAACTGATTATTAACTCTTTAAGTGTCAGTGCTGATGTATTCTGAATGGATGATTTAGTTGAAATATTCAGATTTTTTAAATTTTATTTAAACATTTTTTTAAAGGCAAAATTAAAATGACTGGGACCAAATTTCAATAGTAGTTTTCTTCTTTAGTAATTTTTTTCTGCCTTTTGTGTCTTACTTTGCTCATTTTACCAATTATTTTGTTAGTTCTCAGGAGTTAAAGGGTTAAATGAATCACATGGAAGAGGGAAATATTGAAAACATGCAGGACACCGGCCCTCAAAGACACCTGTGCTTTACACCAATACACAAGTTTATAAAAGTATTGTCCCATTTATTCTGTGTCAAGGACAACACTAACTGGTGTAAAATTAACACTTGTCTAGATTTAAAAATTAACTCTGTACACTAGTGTCATAACAACTGAACACTATTTGGTGTTAACAAAGAGTTGATTATTAAATCTAGTTAAGTTATTTTAACTCTAACTATCACTACTGTAGGGAGTGTTAAATTAACACTTTAGACTTTCATAGTGTTAATCTTAACACTATGAAACGTGTCTGTGTATGGGATGACTTTGGTGGTGATCTGGGTGGGGGGGGTGGGGGGGTCTACCTTGGTGGAGGTCTACACTCTGAGTGCTTTTCTAGTTATGTATGCATTATTTTTCTTTCACGTCATATTAAGGCAGGGTGGGGGTTGGGCTTGGGTGGGACTGTTGGGATGTATCACAATGTTCACCTCTTTGTTACCAAACTTTCCTTTAGTGAAAAACACAAAAAAGCTGTGAAAAATCCAAACCATATTCAGAAACACTTCTAAAATGCAGAAAAAACACCAAACTATGTGCTTAAATATTTCTTTTTTAAATATGCGAAAATATGACTATATATATATATATATATATATATATATATATATATATATATATATATATATATATATATATATATATATATATATGAAATGGACAAATTTATTTGACACCTTCAGCAGTTTCAACTGTTCCATTCAAAATTGTAATTAAATTAATCATAATGATGTATTAATCCACATTAATGCCTTAATTTTGACAGCCCTCATTTCTTCTTAATATGGTGTTGGTTCTTAAGGCCATCAGATAAATTTTCTGGGACAACACAAAGCCATATTTATCCACCATAAATGCTTACAAATATAAGCTATGTTCACATACTGTGTAGGACCAGGACGGAGGGATGATGACACAGGAGAACGAGAAGGGAGGGACGTGATGCACAGGGACCTAGATAAACCCAAAATACCAAAGTAGGCCTCGAACATAAACAATAATTTTACCTCACATGCACTTCTACAGTAAACTCCAAACAATACACTGTACACAGTCAATTTCCCAGTGTATAAAATGCAGTGTCAAAGTATTTTAATCCTTTCAGTTAGTCCAGGGGTGTCCACATTCAGCCTAATATGGTATAAAATGGGCCGGACCTTTAAAAGAATATAAAATAATATGATAAATGATGTCAATTCCAAAGTTTTCTCTCTGTTTTTGAGCAAAATAAAGTTATATTAAACAAAGAAAATGTTTACATCTATGAACTGTAGTTGAACAAAAGTATTAACCTGAAAAGTCCAAATGTATTAGATAAAAAGTTAAAATTCTAGTCTCTAAAAACAATCAGATTTAATCCATATATAAGGTGCACTGTCGTTTTTGGAGAACATTGAAGTCACCTTATGTGCACCTTTTATAGGGTTGTCAAAAAAATCGATTTTAGATACTAAATCGATATTGACCCTTGGTATCTAATTAGATACTAAGTTGCTGGAAAATCGATTTTTGTTTTTATGGCGCGTCGCCGCTTTTTTGTAGCGGGTAACATTAAGAATTGTAAACAGGCATCAACGCGGTCAGCTCTGGCACAGCCGTAATGCCGGCGTGTAAGTTAAAGTGTCTTTTTTTCTCCAGCTGCCTCTGACAGCACACGGGATGACGCCAGTGCGACCACAGACCTATACACTATTTCTATAGGTCTGTGATTGGACCATCCGATGTAACTTTGCTTTTAAAGGCCTCGATATAGTCGAACGTTTATGCGTGCGGGCGGCAGCCAGGCGGTAGCGCATAGTATCACGTTACCACCACGGAGGCCACCGTGAGCATGTCAGCCTATCATTTTTGACGTGCGCGCTGCTAGTCCCGCAAGGGGTCCGCGGTGGTCACATGATGCAATACGCTGCCGCCCGCGCACATAATGCTCGACCATAAAGAGTCTTGCAGTTAGCACTGCAGAAGGGCTTGAGCAAAAAGATAGACCTACCTTAACTTACCAAGAGATAGACATGCATTTATTCTGCACAAGCACTCACTAGCTTTTTTTAGCAGTCCATGGAGGACATTTTAAAAGGAATCCCTCACATCTCCAGTATCGAAATAGTATCGAGTATTATCCTTAGTATCTGTATCGAGTTGGAAATTTTAGTATCGTGACAACCCTAACACCTTATGGTCTACGTTGGCGAAGGTCTGCGCTCTGAGTGCTTTTCTAGTTATCTCATAATTTAAACTTTTTATCTCATGAGTTTGACTTTTTATCTCAGAATTCTGACAAAATAAATGAGGAAAAATCCAAAACATATTCAAAAAAGCACCCAAAAATATGACAAAATATCCAAAAGATGCAAAAATATGAGAAAAAAGAGGTAATGACAGAATAGAGGAGCTACTCGTCAGATGAACTGATGATAAAAACAACAGTTTCTAACATGGATACTGGAACATGTCAGAGGGTCGTCAGTGAATACTGATGTTCTTCCTGTTCACACTTGAAGTGGCTGCAGAAACACGGCATTAACCTGAAGAGCTGTGATGGTGAAGAGTCCTTGAGGGGGCGGGCAGATTTCAGTCAAGTGTACCATCACTGCTTTGCTTCTATATTCTATAATGTTTGAGGATGTACATAAGCATATATTAGAGCATACGTGCTTAAAGATGTGCATAAGAGAGTGGGAGGAGAAGATAGAGCAAGCAAACCAAAGGCAGAGTTCACTGTGGAGAAGATCTGAATGACACGTTACACTGCTCTGCCTTTGTTTTTATTTAGAAAGTATCATAAAATGTGTTAAATCTTACATATCGTATTTCCCAGACTATAAGGCACACTCAAAAGGCTTTAATTTTCTGGAAGATTCACATTGCACCTTGTAATTTTGACTTTTTTTTATTTAATGATTTTCATTTTTTATCTCATAATTTTGACTTTATCTTATGCGTCGTATAGCCCAGTGCACCTTAAAGTGCAGAAAATATGGGAGTTTAATCAGATGAATCATAAAACAAATGACTTTAGTTCATGTTTTTATTATATATGATGTTGTGTTATTCCACATATATGATGGTTTATGTACATGTATACAGTGGATTAGTAAATATTCCACTAGAAAGAACCTGTAAAGTGAATGGATCATAATGTGCAGACAGTGTTTGGAAGTAGATCTAGTAGATCTGACACCAATATTCTTTTGGACTAAAACCTATTCTATTGTTCATGATAAGAATTTCACATTTTGACGCCAGACTTATACCCCGTAAAATCAACGAAAATGAACCAAATAATTAATAAAATGTACGAAAAAGGAACAAAATATTCAATAAAATGAACAAAAATGAACAACATATTCAGTAAAATTTCACCTTTTGACCCCAGACTTATCTGGGAAACTTGATAAAACCATCATTTAAGACTTGAGTTTTCTTTATCACTAACACATGTGGTAAAACAATCATTAGTTTTATTCTGGAAGCATTTTATTTGTAGACTAGTGTATATTGTAAATTAGAATATTTAGTAAAAATGTCCCAGTCAGGTAATTGGGATCAATTGCTGATTTGACCTTAAAGTCACATTTGAATATTTGTCCTTTATTACAGTAAAAGATGAGATCTGGAGTATGTTACACAGCCATGAAAATACAATTTATTAACCTGACCTACATACTCTTCCTTGTGTATACTGTAGTTGTGCTGACATCAAAGCTGTGAAGATTATTTTTACGCAGGGTCTGTGATTTATCTTCAGCTTCTTTGCTAACTGCAGTATTAATCATGGAGCGAAACTGTGCCTCGTGTAGAATCGAAAACCTGCAAATGCAACCAACTTTCCTCCACCTCGCACCATTCTTGTTTATAGGGACTGAGTAGATCTGTGAATAATGTCAGAGGTGGAAAGTAACTAAGTAAAAGTACTACATTACGGTAGATTTTTTTAGGTATCTGTATTTTACTTGAGTGTTTATTTTTCTGGAAACTTTTTACTCTTACTCCCAACATTTGTTGATAAATATTTGTACTTTATACTCTTTATATTTATATAAATATGTGTACTTTATACTCTTTACATTTATATAAATATGTGTACTTTATACTCTTTACATTTATATAAATATGTGTACTTTATACTCTTTACATTTATATAAATATATGTACTTTATACTCTTTACATTTATATAAATATATGTACTTTATACTCTTTACATTTATATAAGTATATGTACTTTATACTCTTTACATTTATATAGTAGTATATTAGTATTTTTTACCTCTCTTTTTTTTTTTTTCTACCTGTTTTACTGTGTGTATATATTGTTCTCACGTCTGTTTTTTGTATGAATGAATGCCTACGATGCTGCATCCCAATTTGCCCCTCGGGGACACTAAATAAACCTTGAACCTTGAACCTTACATTTATATAAATATCTATACTTTATACTCTTTACATGTATATAAATATATGTACTTTATACTCTTTATATTTATATAAATATCTGTACTTTATACTCTTTATATTTATATAAATATATGTACTTTATACTCTTTACATTTATATAAATATATGTACTTTATACTCTTTACATTGATATAAATATATGTACTTTATACTCTTTACATTTATATAAATATATGTACTTTATACTCTTTACATTGATATAAATATATGTACTTTATACTCTTTACATTTATATAAATATATGTACTTTATACTCTTTACATTGATATAAATATATGTACTTTATACTCTTTACATTTATATAAATATATGTACTTTATACTCTTTACATGTATATAAATATCTGTACTTTATACTCTTTATATTCTCAGAATATATTCATTACTTTTTCAAACTAAACAGATGTGACAGTAGGAAAATCAGTGAAGGAGAGAAACTGACTTTATATATTATAGTTATATGACTTTTATCTCACCATTTTAAGTTTTTATGTCCTTTTTTTGTCTTTTTATCTTACATTTTTGTTTTTTACTCTTAGAATTATGCATTAATCTCATATTTATAACTTTAAAAAAATTCATGATGACTTTTTTTTATCTCAATTGTGACTTTTTTTCTGACATTTTCTGTCCATATCCACAAATCTGAGTAACTGTGACTCGATCAAACACTTTATCTACACAGTAACTCACTTTTAAAGGCTTTATTTTAGATACTCTTGAATCATTTCTGGTTAAATAAGTATTATTGTGTTCATTGCAAGAAAAGTTTAACTTTTCTACTTTATTACAATTGAGAAGTTGTACTTTTTTTTTTACTTTTACTTTAGTAGAAGAGTCAAATCAGTACTTGTACTTTTACCAGAGTATTTTTTCCACACAAGTAGCTGTACTTGTACTTCAGTATAGAATGGGAGTACTTTGACCACCTCTGAATAATGCGAACAGGAAAAGCAGCTTAAAAAGCAGGAGGAAACATGTATTTGTTAAAGCTAATTAACCCTGGGTGTTTTATTGGGTCCTCAGATGGACTGTCCTTTCTTTGCACTTGAGGTGTCTGTGATCAAATCTTATTCTGCAGTACCGGTCTGAGTGTTGTGGGGCCGGTTCTTGTGTTACAGGCCCAGTGTCAGGTGCCCTGGGTGCACCTGTAAACACATCCAGTGCACAGACAGAGAGAAGTGGTTCTGTGAAACATGAGCACCTCTGCCTGCCTTTCCAGAAGAATCTTTTAGAACGCTCAACATTGGCGTCGCACCGATCGATCGGCTGCCGAAAACATAGCTTGGGTCGGTGATCGGAAAATATGCCGATCAAAAAGCCAATCACATTAAGTTCCGTCAGAACAGGTGCATCTGGTCTGGACTGTTTCTGTACTTATAAAAATACACTTAGTTAGTTTTAGGCTGCGTAAAGACAGACAACAGTGTTCCTGCTCAGACACATTATGTAATAAACATAGAAAATGTAATAACTGTTTAATTTAATTTTGTAATAAACTGTCCCAACGTATTTTGTAATAAGTTTTGCCACATTATATAAAAAGTTATTCCATTTTGCAGCAGCAGATGCTTTATGGCTTGACTGTAATTCGACATATTAGACTTTAGGACAATTTGAAATATATAAGAAAACACTAAAATATTTGAAATATGTTTTAAAAATAAAATGTATTACAAAATGTGCTGTGGCAGTTTATTACAAAATGAAAAAGTTATTACATTTTGGATGTTTATTTCAAAATACGGCTCAACAGTGTGTCCACGGCTAAATAGCATTAGCATTAGCATTAGCATTAGCCTAGCACTGCTGTATTTACTATAACACCCGAACCGAACGTATCCACACTTCAGACTCGGAGCTTAACCCTTTGGGCGCCCCATTTTTTTTCAATGTTGACATATTTTTTACATGAATATTTCAAAGAGCTGTTGCACAAAAGTGGTAAGAGATAGAGCTTTGCTCCAAATTACAAATTTGTAGGGCAGGACCTAAAGTATATTTTTAAGATATTTTTGTAGATCTAATTTGCATATTATGACATCATCATGACGTCATCAGTAGGCGGACAGCTGAAATTAAGGAATTTCACAGTGGGAGAGACTCTGGATCAATCAAATTGGGATGTTTTGCTTAAAAATTTAATGTTTTGTCATCTACTGAGTGTCTGTGACATTGTTGTTGCTTAAAATACTGTTATTTACTTTAGATGCATCCGTAGTGAGCATCCAAGAAAACATTGATGACATATGTTGACTGCTCGGAATTCTGTTGAAATTTCTCTTGTGTGTCTGGCCATAAAATAAGGTAATTTTAGACAATATGCATGGAAAAAAGAGAAAATACTTCATATATTATCAAGAGGGTTGAAATATCATATTTGAGTATCAATAACTCTAGCCAAGAATCCTTTTTAGCTTTATTATTATATTTATATTTCAGGAACTGATTTTATATTTCAAAGAACTGATTCAAAATACAATTCAAAATATTATTTACATGGCAAAGAACTGATTCAAAATATTATTCAAAACAATGAAACATGTAGGCCTAAGAACTACACAAACATGCCAAATATTCATCCATACACATGCCTCAGGGGGTCACTCAGAAATCAGTTCTATTCTATCTATCCGACATCTCAATCCTCTTGCTCCAGATCGAAAACGTGATCCTGAAGCACCACGCTGCACATTTACGCAAAAGTTTTCCTGGTCAGATTCCTCACTATCACTGCTACTACTTCGGTCAAAATCATCAAATGTTGGATCTTCAGGTTCAGAATCCGAATCAGCTAAGACCTGACACAATGCCTCATGAACCGTGAACCTCTTTTTTGCCATTTCGTGTGTTTGATGTATAACTTTAGTCAGCAATGCGAGAGCAGCCGCCTCCGTAATACTCCGGAATAGCTCTGAGCGAGCGCTTCGAGGTGCGGTCATTTACCAAGGCATTTCCTGGAAAACTTTTCATGGGGGCAGGGCCTAAATTTGTGCTCGGGAGACAGATTTGCATGTCTGCCACCTAATAGTATGGAGTATGAACTGCATTCAAATCGCAGTTAGATGAGAGAGTGGATTAAACAGAGCACCGCCGCTTGGCGCAAATTTGCGACTTGGGCGCCCAGAGGGTTAACTATGTTTTGCTAACTGTTGAGTATTAGCATCTGTTAGCATGTAGCCTCACGTGTTGTAATTATTTGTAGCAAATGTAATAAGGTAGTGTAATTATTAGACTACATCTGCTTCACACATCCAGGCGTGTGCGTGAGGATGCACACGCACACAACTGAAAACACCTCAGTCTTCTCTCGTCCCCGTTTATTGATTGATCTAATTTAACCCTTTAACTGCTGAGACATTATTTCAGGTAAATGTTCTGCACTGATTTTGTCCTAAAAGCTGCTGTGGAAGAAAATCACAACAAAACTGTTAACTATCGTAAAAACAAACAAATTCCAAAGTGTTTATTTTCACTCACTGCTTTGTTTTGTTCAGAATTATGAATATTTAGAATAACTCGTACATATAGAACACTCACTAATGATGCATCAGAAGTTAAAGGGTTTAATAAAATGGAAGTAATCCGATTACTTGACTAATCAATGAAAAATAATCAACAGAAAACTGGATTACAAAACTATTTGATAGTTGCAGCCCTATATGTAACCATGAAATAGTTGTATGATGGGCTGTAACTATCCATACTGTACCTAGATGGAAGGTATGGACATTTAAAATTCCTTCTGTGATCGGCAAATCGGCAGATCATGTTTTTTGGTGATTGGGCCAAAAAATGCTGATCATGCTTCACTGCTCCACATCATGTGTCACATGTGGACACAGACCAGAGTCCTGCACGGGTTCGGGTACCCGTGGGTGACCCGTGGGTGAACCGTGGGTGAACCGCAAATTTTCACGAAATTGATACGGGTTCGGTTCGGGTCGGACGTGGGTGATCGCAGGTCTAATTTGCGGTTCATAGGCTAAAAAGAGCCGTAGGCTAACAACATTTTTATTTGGCTCTGCCTTGGCTATGTCACTGTTCAGTATATTCGTGGCAATAAATGTTTGTATTTAAGTTTGGCTATCTGACCTTTTCTTTCGGGTTCGAGTCGGATATCGGGTTCATTTATAGCAGGTCGGTTCGGGTGCGGATTTTTAATTTTTTCTTCGTCGGAAAACGGGTCGGATACGAGTTTAAACATGACGGGTACGGGCGGTTGCGGTATGTCAAAATCAGAACCGTGCAGGACTCTGACACAGACTCCTCTTTGATAATACATTCTAATGATGCCTGTGGGTGTTTCTATGAAACTGGACATTCAGACCAGATGTACGGAGATGAATGTTATGAAAGTATGTATCCAGAACTTTAGGTTCTGGATACATACAGATCTTTGGGTTCCGGATGTATCATTAGAAATGTTTTTCAATGACCCGCAGCTGTGGACGACCGCGGGTCACTGCAGGCACCCACTCACTTGGGGTCAGCCCACGCATCATCATGTTTCCATAGATACGGTCCGTGTTAGAAGCAGAACTGAAGCTCCCGCATGAACGTGAAAAGCATACATAGTCACTGCAGAACAAACCTCTGCTCTTCTCAGTCATGTCCTGGAATTTGTAGCTTTTGTTGATGCTTTGTCACTACTTGATAAAAAAATAAAAAATAACTTAACTACAGGAAAGTTACTTGATTCATAAAGAAGCGACGCTACAATCACTGTTGTGGAAAATGTAGTTTAATTAAAAACTTCACTACATGGAGCGACAGTCCTGCCCTAATGTGTGTGTGTGTGTGTGTGTGTGTGTGTGTCCGTGTGTGTGTGTGTGTGTGTGTCCGTGTGTGTGTGTGTGTGTGAGTGTGTGTGTGTCTGTGTGTCCGTGTGTGTGTGTCCTGGGTTGTGCTTTTCTCTTTGTTCTGTATTTTGACAAAAACCTTTGAAATGACTCCATATTTTCTTCTCAGTTTTTCTTTGCCTATAAATAATGACAACTTTAATTTTCTGCCATTATTTCACTGCAAAAATATATTTAATTATGAAGAGATTTACATCTACAAAAATGTAACACTAACATGTGAACAAAGTGAAATGTCGAAGGAAAATTAGACACAATTTGAAGCATTTTCTGCTTCTGTTACTAAGAGTTTAATGTCTTTGTAGAACTGATCCATAAAAAAACACATGGACTAATGATAAACTGAGGCAGAATATTGTTAAATTTGCCCTTATTTTACTGATGAAATGTAACCTTTTTGCATTTGGATAAATTATAAAAGTATTTTCATAAATTAATGAAGGTTTTTAGTTTTTTTTTTTGTTGCCCTAAAACAATGACAAAACTTTGGAATTGTCATCATTTCTAGGTTATTATGTTTTCATTTTCCTGGTCCCGGCCCATTTTAGATCAAATCAGGCTGAATGTGGCCCCTGAAAGTAATGAGTTTGAGACCCTTGGCTTAGAGCAAAGTATAATTTTTTGGGGTTTATCTGAGGTCATCATCCTGGAGGGAAATATGTCTGAATTTCTCTTTTATTATTTGGTCTTAAAAAAAGCTGGATAAGTGCCAGGTACCAAAGTGAGCCCAGTTTCACACATCATATATTGTTCTGAACTTACAATAAAATTAACGATGGTGTAGAACTGATGCGTAGTTCTGCAAACATTTCTAGAGAATCCCACATGTCAGGCACATACACAGAAAAATAGGCTGAGTGGGTAACAGATGCCCCTGGTTTACACTCACACTAACCCTAGAATGACTGTGAGGCATATTTTATATATATGATATATTTTATAGCCATTGTCAGGCACTAACACAATAATGATCATATAACTGTTTTTGTCATTAGTTTCTAATTTAATTTGATTCTCATCTTAAAGGGACAGTTCAGTATTTTTCAGATGAATGTTTGTCATCAGTGTCTTTACTCTGGTGCACCCACACTGACTTACCCCCGACACTGTCCTCTGAGCCCAGTTCTGCTCCGGGTTTGGTCAAAGCCAAAGTAGTCCCGGCAGGTTTCCTGGGGTCAACAAAGTATAATGCGTTTCTTCTCAAAACTATGTGTTTGAATGAGTGATTTATTTACATAACAAAACTGTCACGGAACTTTCTCTCAATTCACCTTATTCACCTGGTGGCTATTTTAACAGTTGAGGGGTACGGACGTTAAACAGAAGTACACAGTTCCATGTGTTGTCGATCAATAGCTTCAGTGGAAGTTGGTTTGTCAACATGGGTGCAGTTTGGACCACCACTCTGTCCATCGTGTGGGAGTTAATGATCGTGAAAGGCTACAGTAACTGGGTTGAAGGCTACATAAAGTTTAAGTAGGCTAATGGCACCGCTAGCACATCATCAGTACTGACAGCCATCGGCACGCTAACCACAAAATGGAAAGAATAATCTAGCATGTAGTGTTATGGAATTACAAATTAATGTTTTCTTATTTTATCATAACATTAGCTTGATTAGATGACTGTTAGCGCCATTTATCCCTGATGCTAGTCTGGTAAGCTAAGTTTAATAATTATCCTTATCTTACTGTGAAATATGGACCAGGATCCTCTTTATGTTTTTGATCCATTCACACCCAAGTGCCTTAACTTTGGAGAAACTATGGAAGGTCTGTCCACGCTATGGTTTTTTCCTCTTTGAGGATGGACATTTTGGGACACAACAGTGAGGCGCCGTTGCCATCAGGAAAGTGTACCCCTCAACGTCTTTTGAACATTCCGGGTGAATAAGGCTCATAGTGATCAATGTCCTAGCGTTGTCGCTGCTAACAGCTGTGCGCCCTAGCAAACTACTTTCATCAGTCGTTGGGCAGTGTTAGCGGCTGCTACGTGCAGGTGCACAGCTGTTAGCAGTGACAACATGCATTGATCGCTATTGAGAAAAAGTAGTTCCAAGCAATTACGAGGTGTGAGTTTTTGTTCTGTGACGTTTTTGTTATGTAAATGAATCACTCATTCAAACTCATACTGTTTTGAGAAGAAACAAGTTTTACTTTGTTGACCCCAGTATATAAGTAATAACCGATAATAGAAAAGATAAATCCCATCAAGTGTATTTTTCTCATTAAAATCGGATATAATCACCTAAAGAGTAATGTTTCAATGAGATCTAACAACTGATTTATTCACAATAGATCTAGAAAATCTGATTTAAGTAATATTACCAAGATACTTTACACTTCTTCCATTGGCAGCTTTTTTTTAATTAAAATTTTGTGCTTAATTCAAGATTTATTTATTTATTTTTGCATAAAAAGGGGAAAAAAATCTACCAATGGAACAATTGGAAAGTTTTTTTTAAATTACTTTTAGTGTAACAAGATATTTGAACTAGAAATGAGAAAAATACACTCAAAGCCTTTTTTAACAAATAGATTTTATGCATTACTTCCTCTACTTTAGCATAATTCTGAATATTTTTTTCATGTATGCATGTGTTTATTTAAATCCATTTAATTCATATCCTGCTCTTCTTCTTAGTTGTTGTTTTGGATCTGACTTGGTTACCCCTCACTGATCACATATAGGTTCCTTGATTGACTGATTGATTTTGTGACCATATAAAATCACATTACACATATTGGAAAATGTATAAAGTGATATATAGCTGACAGGTCAGTGCACAGGCTCAGAGTTAAAGCAATCTGTCAACAAGGAAAAAAGGAAAAAAAAAAGATAAGCTTGACGGATGATGGAACTCATTTAGTGTACACTTAATCTCCTGGAACAGCGGTGTTTAAACTCATTTTATTTCAGGGGCCACATTCAGCCTAATATGGTATAAAGTGGTCTGGATAAGTAGAATAATATAAATAACAGGATAAAATCATATAAATAATGTCAACTCCAAAGTTTTCTGTTTTTTTGAGCAAAAAAAAAGTAAAATTCAAGTGTACTTGAACAAAAATATTAACAACCTGGAAATTGTTAAGAAAAATAAGTAACGGTGGATTTACAAATACAATATTTAGTAACATTCAGAGGTGATCAAAGTACTTCTATTCTGTACATAAATAGAAGTACAGCTACTGTGGAAAAATTCTTTGGTATGAGTCTTTTTATTTATTTATTTTTACACTAAAAGAAGAATATAATTATTCACAATTTGTTTATTTTGAATATGGTCTGATCCGCTAAAGATTGAATTGATGTCAAATGATTTTCAACTTCCTTAATTATTAATATATTCTGTGTCATTTTTGAATTCATCCCAGAAGCCAGACTGGACCCTGTGGTGGCCCGGATGTTTGGCACCTGTGTCCTGGAATAAGGCTGTTTAGAAATGAGACAGTAAGTACACTTGCACTGGTAGAGTAACTGTATACTGTACTGGTGTCACATGTTACTGTGCTCACGTTACTGGTCACGTTATGCAACACACGAAGACTTTACTGTTGTAAACGGAGATTCTGATGACAAAAGAAGCAGACTTTACAGGAGAAACAGCTGACTGAAACAGTCTAAACACACACACACAGTAAACAACAGAACATGAGAGGACATGCCTGAAACAGACGTGTTTGTGTGTGTGTGTGTGTGTGTGTGTATTCCTAGCATTATGGGGACATTGATCCGTTTACACAGTCATGCCACGGGAACCTTTGACACCTTGTGGACCAAAATTCAGGTCCTCACAAGGGTTAAATACAAATGTAGGTCCCCACTAGCAAGATATATATATCTGTGTGAAGTACACAAATTTATGCAAATGGTACTGTAAGTAAATGCTTTATTTTTTTTCTGGAAGTCCCCATAAAGCATCAGGGAAACAGGTGCAAAGTAAAACAAGTATTTTCCAAATGTTTGAACATTGAACATTTATTTATATATATATATATATATATATATATATATATATATATATATATATATATATTTATATATATATATATATATATATATATAAATAATTATTACATTCCTACATTTCTATATTTTAAAATGTTAAATTTAACTTCTATTTAAAAAGAAAACAAAGATATATGTTTTTACAGTCACTACACAATGACTACTTTACAAGTGATGATTATAAACTTGGTCCTCATGAGACATGGAAACCAGTGTTTGTGTTTATATTCTTATCTTTATGAGGACATTAATTTGTTTACAGTCACACCATGGGGACCAACATTCAGGTCCCCACAAGGCCCCCACGAGTGAAATATAAATCTTTGTGACATATGCATATTTGTACAAATGATGTGGCATCTATAAACACATTATTATTTTTTCTGTAAGTCCTTTGAACAGATCCAAAGCAAAACATGTATTTTTCAATGGTTTGAAGTTGTAAATGTTCTTACTTTTATTATTTCCCACACCAGACCTTTCTGTGTGGAGTTTACATGTTCTCCAGGTACCCTGGCTCCTCCCACCATCCAAACACATGCACTGATAGGTTAACTGGTTAATCTAAAGGCGTATTCACACTGCACTCAGAAAATCCAGACTTTCAGATTTTCCAGGAAAGTTCGAACTTTATTGACAAGTGTGAAACCTCCCCCGAACCTTGTTCCGGACTAAAGATCGAGTCTTTGGTCCGAGCTGAGGAGGTAGTCTCGGTCCGGACCAAGGTTCGCTGGTGCACAGTGTGAAAGGTCTTTTTAGGAAAGTCCGGACTATCGGACCAATTACGTCACAGTCACGTGCGCGGAATCTAGTCAACGTCCAAGCATGAGTCGCGGGAATACATGGGGAGACGAGGAAACCAGGTATTTAATTGAAATGTGGTCGGATGATGATACTATAAAGACTGAATTACAAAATACTCATAAAACTAGTAACTGGGTCCATTTCCTGCAACAGTGTAGCGCGCTCATCTACTAACCAATCAGGTTTGAGTATAGAGAGACGCTGCTGTACACGCATTGACGACATGATGTTCTAAAGTCCACTTGATTCAATACAGTGTGAATGAAGACTGTAAATAAAGTCCGGATTATAAGTACAGTGTGAAAAGGCATAAAAAAGGTTCTGGTCCGAACCTTGGTCCGGACTTTACTATGTGAATACGCCCTAAATCACCGATAGGTGTGAATGTGACAGTGATTGTTTGTGTATATATGTTCAGCCCTGAGATGAACTGGAGACTCATACAGGGTGACCTCTGACCCCGCCTTCACCCATTGTAGTGGATTAGACCCCCAGTGACCCCAGTGACCCCAGTGAGGATAAAGTGGGTTCAGATGATGAGGCAAGACTTTTTTAATAATGAAATTATTGAATTAGATAAAACATTTTTAATATGGTTTACTGTTTTGTATGTATTAAAAAAAAAAAAATATATATATATATATATATATATATATATATATATATTTAATTTTTTTTTTTTAAAAGTGTTTATTCTCACTACCCAATGACTACTGTACCTACAAAAAATGATTACAAACGTGGTCCTCATGAGACATGGAAACTAGTGAGTGTGTGTGTGTGTGTGTGTGTGTGTGTTGGTTATAGTGTTCATTCATGCATGAAGTATGTTGGGGTAAATGCATGTGTGTGTAAATGTGTCCAGCTGATCTGTGTGACTGTGTTCAATTAAGACAATCTTTGGCCTTATCAATCATCATATATCTGGTTGCCTGTGCGGCTCAGAGTCACATGTACTCAGACATCTGCTCTGCACGTCTGCTGCCATGGCACTGGGCATAAATGATGCTAGTGCAAGTCCTGGGTTTAGACTGAGGATAGACACAGCCATGTGTAACTGATCCTGGATGTGTTCATGTCATTTATGATTAGCAGTGTTAGGAGTGACACATTTCAGTCCATGTGTCTAAAACAATGTTTCTGATTGGTCCTGGTTAAATATGTATTATTAGCTTAGCCGCACTAGACCCCCCCCCTAGTGGCAGCAAATCTAATGTTCTACTGTACTAGTCTAGTTACGTTCAATGTAACTGTGGGTTAGATTTCCCTGAAACTGGCCGACCAATCACAGTGAAGTATAGAGTCAGAGGGCGGGCCTAACAGTGATGCTGCAACGATTTGGAAAAAAACCAAACGTAAACAACCATAGAAGAAGAACAACAACAGGTGTAGGTTTCCTTTTATCAAAGATAAGTGAAGAATGTGAGAAAACATCAACAATCTTGAAATTCTTTTTACAGAAGCGACAACAGTCGTTCAGCTCCATAATCCACCATTTTGTTTAGTCATTCCTAACTTTCTCCGGACTCTTCCATGAACTTTCTAGCGAACTTTCTATGTCATCCTAAAGATTACACTGATTGGTTGTAGTACCGTCCTATTGCATACAGAGGGATTTGAAAGACAACCTTTTAGCCCCACCTCCCCTGACTATGAAGCACCACTAGACCCATACATGGAGTGAATGGGAATAGTGCAGCGTCCCATTCATGGCAAAAAAATAAAATAAATTTACTTTTTACTTCATTATAATTGAGAAGTTGTACTTTTTTTTTTTTTTACTTTTATTTCATTAACCGACTTTAATCAGTACTTTTATATTTTTCCACAGAAATAGCTGTATTTTTACTTAAGTACAGAATATGAGTACTTTTACGACGGCTGTGGTCAATGGAAGCGAGGCTAGTGATAATTACACTGATTACAATTTATTTAATAAAACACCTGCCTCAGACATGAAAGTGACACTCTGGAATTTTGGACATCGGACCTCATTTCCGAGTGAGCCAGAGTGTAGAAAATGTGCAGATGTGTAGACAAGCCTGACATGGTGACTGATTTGCTATGTGTGCTTTGAGGCCTGGGTATGGCTGTTTGAGTGGCCGGCTAACGTAACATAAAGGACATTGACTTTCACTAGCTTAGCAACAGCCACCTCTGATTTTACTATGACTGCATATAATTAAATATATATATATATGTATGTATATATATGTATATATATATGTATGTATATATATGTATATATATATGTATATATATATATATATATATATATATATATATATATATATATGTATATATGTATCTTTATCGATATTTGAGTGTTTTTTTCAAAGTTGAGATGTTTCCATTACCAGTTTTTTTTTTTTTTTTTTAACCGCTATTTCCATTTACCAAATTTCCAAGTGTAGTGGAAACGCAGCTACTGACACTAAGCTTCTATTGAACTGAGTAACAACAACAAAAGAGAGAAAGAAAGAAACCCTCTGTTCTTGTGTCCATGAAGGTGAAAAGTCACAAGTACTCCATCAGAGGCTGCATGTTCTGACTGGGAAAGCTCATTTTCTTGAAAGCCTCCTCATGCTTAGAACATCAGTCAGTGGTTGATGCTTCCTGCAACTGCAGACACTGAAATACAGCGACAGTCGGTAGCCACTCAGCTGTAGCCGTTCTGTATTAATTGATGGCTCTCTGTCAGAGAGGTTACAGCTGCAGAGCCAACACTTCTTCACATGTGATGCATGAGCGTACCATGGAAGGAGCTGGACCAAGGCTGCGTCCCATTACTAACACTTCACTTCGTTTTGGAGTCATCCCTCGATAACGAAGTGAGAAGTCTAATCTTTCCTTACAGATTTGGACGCACTAAGCCTTAGTGACAAAGGTGACGAAACACAAGCACAAGTCGACTTAAATTTGGAGCATTCGACAAGTAGCACGTTATTCTTTCCCTTCCTGTCTCTTTCTCTCTTTCTCTCGCTCTCTCTGTCTGTTTCTGCACATAAACACAGACCAGACGTAAAGAAGACACTTGCAGCTAAGACAGTTGTGGTGGTCTGACAAAACAAAAGACAGTGACAGACACACATCGTATGTGTGGAAATACTTTGGTTTAGATGAAAAAAAAAAACGGCACGGCCATCTGAGGGGTATCGGCTAACATGAGTGATACGAGCAGCATCCGCTAGCTAACATGAGTGATACGAGCAGCATCCGCTAGCTAACATGAGTGAAACGAGCAGCATCCGCTAGCTAACATGAGTGAAACGAGCAGCATCCGCTAGCTAACATGAGTGATACGAGCAGCATCCGCTAGCTAACATGAGTGAAACGAGCAGCATCCGCTAGCTAACATGAGTGAAACGAGCAGCATCCGCTAGCTAACATGAGTGATACGAGCAGCATCCGCTAGCTAACATGAGTGAAACGAGCAGCATCCGCTAGGTAACATGAGTGAAACGAGCCCCATCCGCTAGCTAACATGAGTGATACGAGCAGCATCCACTAGCTAACATGAGTGATACGAGCAGCATCCGCTAGCTAACATGAGTGATACGAGCAGCATCCGCTAGCTAACATGAGTGATACGAGCAGCATCCGCTAGCTAACATGAGTGATACGAGCAGCATCCGCTAGCTAACATGAGTGATAAGCATGAAGACAACACGCTCTTTTTTTCCAAACATGATGTGGACAGTGTGGTGTGCGTCTTGTCGGCCGCTGCCTTAAACTTTTTGCACTTAATATGAAAACTGAGGACGTGTGACAGACGTGTGGACAGTCCAGTTTTAGAGCCGTGGGTCCAGACCAAATGGGGACATATGTTCACCTACTGATGTTTTCCAGTTAAATTTGACAGAAGACTCTTTGCTAGCGTTAGCCTTTGTTTTGTTGTTGTTAAAATGTTGTTTGTGTCTTGTCAGTGGACATTGTTACGTTGCAGTGAACTTTAATACACATTGCTCATTACTGGACAGACGTGTGTCCGTGGTTTTGTTTTTTTAGCCATGTGTCTGTTGTTCCTCCGCTGGCAATGTGATGACGTCGACTCGACTTCGACTTTCTTGACGGATAAGTCGACTTGAAAAAAACTGTCGTTAATGCTCTATTACACGCACTGATGCATATATATACATATCACAGAATTATCGAGGTTGCATTTCGCAGAAAGGTCAAAATGACATTGTTGGCTCGAATTCAAGAACAGGTTGTCATAGAAACTTGAGATTGGCACAAAATAGGTGTGAGATTAGACATTCTCTGAATACTAGTCTTGTTATAATTAATATGACTTCCACTCAGTTTCGGTATGAAGGGAAAGTTTGAAGTGATTTTTAGCACTGACTCACCCTCAAATGGAATGGGACGCAAAAGTGCAAAAGCGAGTGTTCAGGTAAAAGCGAGTGTGAGTGGTAGTAATGGGACGCAGCCTAACTGTCTGGTGAAAATGTGCTTCCATTTAGAGGGCCATGAAAAATGAATAAACTAACACATTTAAAGCAGTTGTCAACACAATTAGGAATCCATTAAGCTTGGACAAAAACAAAACTCTGGCCGTAGCCCTGAACGCTCACTAATGACGATCCTGAATATTGTGACATCTGCCAAAATATGGGGCTTCATATAACAGAGATAATTCCAGGGACAAGATTAGAGCTATTATTTATTTTTATTTTTTTATGGCCCATCAATGTTGTATCCGCAGCTTGTTGGCTTTGTTTCTTGGACAGAGACAAGGGTTTCCTGGCTGTAAGACTCCACATGTATAGAACAAACAGAAAAGAAATGAAGATGAGATGGAAATGTCGACTGTGTAAATATACAGAGATAGTCTTCAACAGAGAGGTGCAGTTGTTGTACAGCTTTATTTAAAACCACATTACTGTGATTTTATCCAATAGAAGGAACCATTGCATAGATCAGTGCATGTGTTTAAGTGTCTTTGTGTAAAAATGATGCAGGGTTCTGTGGAAGAAAGCAACTTCTGGAACAAGTGAAACTTCTATGACAGTCGACCTCAACCTTTTTATAAGCATGGACCGGTCAACGTTTGACAATATAATTAATGAAAAATATAAAAGTATAAACCCTAACAGGACAGAGTCATTTATAAATAACAGTACCACGAAATAAAGTTCAATGGTTAAATTTCTAAAGTGAGCTTAGGAAATTTACTTTAGGGTTCAATACAACTCAAATTAAAGGTCATTTTTTAAATTATTATTAATGCCCTATGCCATATAGGGTTAAATGATGAAACAAATAATACATTTAAAGTGACAACTCAATCCAAAAAATGTGAGTAAATATGAACTCCTGAACTCGTCCTGCCCTTTATAGCACTTTACAGAATCAAGCTACACTTTAAAGAAGGATTATGGTGATTATACAAAAACCTGAGTGGGTTTTTAAACAAATAATACCATAGTAGAAGTATTTATTTTACTATTATAAAGACAGATTATTGGTTGAAGTTACAGATGTACATGATGTCACAGGCTGGTCATGTGACCAGAAATAAGTCGACGTAGCCATAGTGGCAGTAATGGTGTTGGTAGATTGGCAGGTACTGCAGAGCTACTTTTTTTTTTTTTTTATAAATTAAAAATAATAATAATAATAATAATTACAAAAAACAGGAAATGCATGTTTTGCTTTGGATCTGTTCCCTGTGAACTTCTGGGGGAAAAAAATCTGTTTTTATAGGTGCCACATCATTTGTACAAATTCGTATATGTCACACAGATTTATATTTTACTAGTGGGGACCTTTATTAATATTTAAACCTCATGAGGACCATAGTGTCAGAGGTACCCATGGTGTGACTGTGTAAATGGATTAATATCCTCATAAAGATAGAAAAGCACACACACACACGCACGCGCACATATACACACACACACATACACACACACACATACACACACACACACATACACACACACACACACACACACACACACACATACACACACACACACACACACACACACACACACATACACACACACACATACACACACACACATACACACACACACACACACACACACACACACACACACACACACACACACACACACACACACACACACACATACACACATGACGTGACTGAGCAGAAAACAGAACATTTACAAAGATTGACAACGTATGAAAAGTCCTGAAATAATTACACACAATATATTTATAAATTAACATAATATAAAAGCAATAATAAAGCTGTTTTTTTATATTTATATTATATTTATTAATAAACTAAATATTTATTGAGCATTTCTCTGCCAGTGAGTGAGGTAAAAATAGTTTTGTTCTCAGTAGATGCTGTGTTGTATTATCTTCAGTAGCCACTTGCTTACTTTGGCTGTCAGCCACTGGAGTCCCCATGTTGTATGTAATCAGCTTGTGTAAGCTGGAGGGCTGAGAGTTTCTGTCCACACTTTTATATGAAATGGAATTGTTTTGGTTTGCCAGAAAATAATATTCCTACAGTGAGTGTTCGCTCAACAGCATCTGCACAAGAGGCTCGGATTGATATTTTTGAAGCACTGCAGCGATGTTATAATTCAGATGTATTTATTCTGAATAAAATGATTTGGAATTAACCCTTTAAACGTCTAAGGGTCCACTTAATCAAACCAACCAAACCTGTCCCAGAAGTCACATGACCTCATGTAGTTTGACAACACATCAGAAGATATAAAAACTGTCAGATAAAATATCCACAGTAGCTACAATCACTCATTTATTCAAAATACAAATGTCAAACAGCTGATCTGAACCTTTATGTCTCATAATTATCCACAGAGGAACCATATTCTAACAAACACAGTCATCGTGCAACAAAAAAATTGTCCATATGTGGTTCGAAACATCCATAAATATCCACAAATGTTTTATCTATTGCATCATTTAACAGGACCCGCCTCTAATATCCCAGTTTTCATCTGAATATATTCACTTATAATATGTGACCCCCCACCACCAAACCAGGCATAAGTGGCGCTGAGCCGTTCAGAGCTACAGCCAAATTTAGGCTGGAAGGTGATTTGTTATTAGTGTTTACACCTTATCAAAAAACGGTACCTTAACACCTCTATGTTCACTTCCTGTGGTCATTACATTGAAATCCAATCAATAAAGGTGTTTATTGGGTCAATTATTTAAGCGGCGACAAAAGTTCAGGTATTGCTGAGCAAAGACAAAGACGACTTCCACCTCTTTTCGCCGAACAAAACGATCTCCGTTCCGTGGGTAAACACCCAAGTGTTTGGTACGAGGTAAAAGCTTATATTGAATGTTCTGTCCAATGGTGTAAGCCAAATGATTATAATACGTCACACTTCTGTCCTATTATTATAATATATAAAACTTCTGTGACATGTCCATCAGAGTGTCCTTTAACATCTGTCAACAATTTGTGTCAATCGGATACAAATTATTATGCGTTGCTAAGGACTTCCTACCCCAAAACAGTCCAAAACTTTAACGGACAATATCTAAAAATATGCAAATTGTAAAATATGTCCAAATGTGGATATTAAAATGACCATAACTTTGGTTCTACTTGTGATAGAAACATCATTTTTTCACCATCTTAAACCTTAGTTTCCACTCTACCAAGATACACACATAACTCTGTTTGGATTTACACACACTTATGTCTGGTTTACTGGTGGTGGGTGACATATAATCAAACATCAACTGCATGTTATTCAAATGATTCAAGAACAACATGTAGTTAATTAAGAAATGTAGGTGAAATTTCATGGAAGTTGAAAGGGTTAATTAACCAGACTGTAGTTGTGAACAAAGGATATATTCATTGCAGTCTTTCAGAGTATACCATATTATCCTACGCCCAAAAAAATCTTTTGCCCGCACAAAAACTTTTAGTAAAAAAAAAATTAGGTTTTTTCCCCCAATTTTATGTGCAAGTTATATTTGTGTAAGTTAATGTTCAATAGAAAAATGATGACTTTAATTTAACTGTTAAGATAAGATGTTGTTGTATGTGATGACTTGTGTATATTTGGTCAGTAAAACAAAAATATATAAGTACTTCATTACTTTACTTAAGTAGAATTTTTAGGTGTTTATTTACTGTAATTAATGTACTTTATTTTTATGGAAACCTTTTACTTTTACCCCCTACATTTTTGCATAGATATCAGACTTTTATAATCCTTACATTCTCAGAATAGACTCATTATTACTTTTTCAAACAGATGTAAAAACATAATTATTTTCAGAGGAAAAATCAGTGGAGGACTTTTTATGTCATTTTAACTTTGTCTTATAATAATGTATTGTTTTATCTCATATTTATTCATGACTATTTATTTTGATATTTGATTTCACCATTTTGACTTTTTACATTATAATTATGCTTTTTTTTATGTCATTTTGACATTTTAAAATGTCATATTTATGACTATTTAAAAAGCTCCTAATGATGATTTATTTATTTATTCATTAAATCTCAATTGTGACTTTTTTTCCTCTTCCATTTTTCCAAAGTTTCTTGTCCATATCCACAAAACTGAGTCCTAGTGACTCGATCACACACGTTATCTACACACTAACTCACTTATAAAGGCTTTATTTTTGGATACTTTTATTATTTTTCCTGGTTCAATCAGTATTATTTCAGCAATGGCAAAAAAAGCAATTTTACTTTATAAAATAGAATTTTTTTATTTTTATTTTTTTACTTCAGTAAAGGAGTTGAACCAGTACTTCTACTTTTAACAGAGTATTTTTCCACACAAGTAGCTGTACTTCTACTTAAGCATGTCAGTACTTTGACCATGTCTGCTGCTTCCACAGGGACAACGTCCATCAAAGTAATAATGTTCAGTAACATATATGTTGTAGGACGTCTACTGGTCTGGGTTGTGCATCCACAGAGGTCTCACTCCCACACACTTTAATTTCATATCTAACTCAGTCTATTTTTCCAGGAAGTGTTTTTTTTTGTGTGTTGATGTAGGTTTATATTGTCATTCTGACTTTCTGTGACAGACCTGTGAGCAGTTTAAACAGAGACTGTGTGTGTGTATATGTGTGTGTGTGTGTGTGTGTGTGTGTGTGTGTGAGCTTTCAAACCTACTCGTGACATGTAATGGGACAGATAAATCCACCCAAAGACAGCAGAGATTAATCTGCAGGACAAAAACAAAAACAGATTAGGCCAGTCAATCTAACCTCTGGCCTGTAAAGTTATGTGTGAAGCACATTTGTGCTCCCTGTGGACCAGCGGGACAGAACCACTGTCACACACACACTTTAATGTGCGCTGGCAGACATTCAATGAGGCAAACCCAGGCAACTGCCGAGGGGCCCCCTCAAATCTGCCCTCCATAGGACACACACACACACACACACACACACACACACACACACACACACACACATTTAATTTGTTACTGATATAAAGTAATATGTTTTTCTATTTGAAAAAACAGAAGAATAAACTGAATTAATGTCTAAATAATATTTGTCCCACCACACATAACACCCATCTCTTTCAAATCAAAATAAACTTTATCGTCATGGTAATGAGCAGCAAACATATTTACAAAAATCTACAAATAATATACACTAGATACAGTCATACAAGATAAATAAAAGTCCCTAAAAACTCTCTCTCTCTCTCTCTCTCGCTATCTCTCTCACTATCTCTATCTCACTATCTCTATCTCTCTCTCTCTCTCCCTCTCTCTCTATCTATCTCTCTCTCTCATATCTCAGTTTACAGTAGGGCCATGACAGGTCCCCAGTAGGGAAGACCATTATTTGTTATATGTGTGTGTTTTACAGAACGAGGGCCCTATGTCTGTATTTTGCTTTGGGCCCCAAACTGTTTAGATGTGCCCCTGTTGATGTGCATGTCACTACCTGGACGCCCTGAGACGGTAATCCCAGAGTAACTAACGTCTTTACAACAGTGTGTGGAAATAAGAGTTGGTGTGGACAAGATAGCAGAGGATCGTGGCTAACTGGAGCTAACAGAGGGGTGCTGAAGTGTTCCTGGTTAAATGTTGGGTCTACTCGTGTCAAGCCTGATGAGCTAAGTGACTCATTAGTGATATATTCATTAGCCTGGGATCGAACCAGGGCACCCTGCCACGCTGATCCTTTTAATTATTCATAAAGAGGAGCTCCAAAGACTTAAACCTGGATTTAAAGCTTTGTCCTGGGCCTCTGCTGGACTTAATGAAGGATAGAGGAGTACATGAAAGCAGCTCAGAGCAACAACCAACGCAAATATTATTTGAATCTAACTTGTTTTATTTCCCACCGCATCCCATTGAATCCCATTTCACCCCTAGCCCTTCACACAGAGCTGTAAGGGGTAGGGCTTGAATGGGGACACCCCTTCAACACTCTCCTGCGTCATCAGTTCACTCCTCCAGTTGTTACGTAACCAAAAAAAACTAAACTAACATGTCTGCTGCTGTGTAGTGGTGTCGTTTTTCTTGATATGAACATATTTTTACTAATATCTGCGTCCAATCAGAGAAGTGCTACGTATCGACCCATTACTATGTTTACGTAAATAGCGATATTTTTTTTTCATGTGTGTTGATCATTACAAACTGACAATGTCAAACTTTATACAATACAACAGTTATCACAACTGAAAAACTGTTAATTACGGCAAAAATACTACATTTGTGTACTTCTTTCATAGATGCTGCTAATTTTAAAAGGATTCACATTGTATTCTGGGAAATTTGTTTGGAGTCTGTCTCTGGAATATCTCAGTCTGAAGGGGTATTTCTATTTATATAAATGTAAAGAGTATAAAGTACATATAATTATATAAATGTAAAGAGTATAAAGTACATATAATTATATAAATGTAAAGAGTATAAAGTACAGATATTTATATAAATGTAAAGAGTATAAAGTACATATATTTATATAAATGTAAAGAGTATAAAGTACAGATATTTATATAAATGTAAGGAGTATAAAGTACATATATTTATATAAATGTAAAGAGTATAAAGTACATATATTTATATAAATGTAAAGAGTATAAAGTACATATATTTATATAAATGTAAAGAGTATAAAGTACATATATTTATATAAATGTAAAGAGTATAAAGTACATATATTTATATAAATGTAAAGAGTATAAAGTACATATATTTATATAAATGTAAAGAGTATAAAGTACATATATTTATATAAATGTAAAGAGTATAAAGTACATATATTTATATAAATGTAAAGAGTATAAAGTACATATATTTATATAAATGTAAAGAGTATAAAGTACATATATTTATATAAATGTAAAGAGTATAAAGTACATATATTTATATAAATGTAAAGAGTATAAAGTACATATATTTATATAAATGTAAAGAGTATAAAGTACATATATTTATATAAATGTAAAGAGTATAAAGTACATATATTTATATAAATGTAAAGAGTATAAAGTACATATATTTATATAAATGTAAAGAGTATAAAGTACATATATTTATATAAATGTAAAGAGTATAAAGTACATATATTTATATAAATGTAAAGAGTATAAAGTACATATATTTATATAAATGTAAAGAGTATAAAGTACATATATTTATATAAATGTAAAGAGTATAAAGTACAGATATTTATATAAATGTAAAGAGTATAAAGTACAGATATTTATATAAATGTAAAGAGTATAAAGTACAGATATTTATATAAATGTAAAGAGTATAAAGTACAGATATTTATATAAATGTAAAGAGTATAAAGTACATATAATTATATAAATGTAAAGAGTATAAAGTACATATATTTATATAAATGTAAAGAGTATAAAGTACATATATTTATATAAATGTAAAGAGTATAAAGTACATATATTTATATAAATGTAAAGAGTATAAAGTACATATATTTATATAAATGTAAAGAGTATAAAGTACATATATTTATATAAATGTAAAGAGTATAAAGTACATATATTTATATAAATGTAAAGAGTATAAAGTACATATATTTATATAAATGTAAAGAGTATAAAGTACATATATTTATATAAATGTAAAGAGTATAAAGTACATATATTTATATAAATGTAAAGAGTATAAAGTACATATATTTATATAAATGTAAAGAGTATAAAGTACATATATTTATATAAATGTAAAGAGTATAAAGTACATATATTTATATAAATGTAAAGAGTATAAAGTACAGATATTTCTGAACAAATGCAGGCAGAAAAAGTAAAATGTTTTCAGAAAAATAAATACTCAAGTAAAGTACAGACACCGAACAAATCAACTTAAGTACAGAAATGAAGTACTTTTACTTAGTTACTTCTGACCTCTGCCTAGATTTTCTTATGTTTTTTTCTCCTTTTTTCCTATTTAAATTAAAACAAATCTATTTATTTTATTGCTTTATGTATTTTTTGCCACTTCCAGGAAAGTAACGAAGCATAATAACGTCGCTGACGTTGACAATAAAACATTTAGAAAAAAAATTCACAAAAGTAATAGTCTTCTCATTTCCTCCAATAACACATTAATGTCGACACGTTGACACCATGATGAGTGGCCTATAAAGGGTTAAACCACCACTTAAAAACAACTTGGTAACAAATCCATTAAGGAGAAACAACAAGTGATCGCAGTTTAAAAAGATACCAGCCTTTAAAAATTTGATTCCTAACGGTCAATTAAACATTAAGAGATGGTGACAGTACGGGCCGTGACCAAGAGGTTCTTATCTCACTTTCTGATCCTGACAGACACACAGGCCCATGAATATTACATGGCTTTAGACTGGTATAGACAGCAATCTAAACCAGTGAAATACGTCAGTAACAGATGTAACATGATAAGAAGTCAAAGATGTTTTGGCTTCATTCAACACTGAGCTCATCTGTCCTCATTTTCATTCATACTTAATCATACGGTGTAAACATGAATATTAGACACTAGTAATGTTTGACAATATTTAAACATTAGTATGTTTTTGACACAGGTGGGAAGTAACGAATGAAAAGTACTTCATTACTGTATTTAAGGAGATATTTAGGGATCTGTACTTAAGTATTTATTATTTTGACAAGTTTACTTTTCCTCCCGACATGTGTTCATAAGTATACAGTATGTACTTTATACTCCTTATATTTATATAAATATCTGTACTTTATACTCATAGTTATATAAATATCTGTACTTTATACTCCTTATATTTATATAAATATATGTACTTTATACTCTTTACATTTATATAAATATCTGTACTTTATACTCATATTTATATAAATATCTGTACTTTATACTCATATTTGTATAAATATCTGTACTTTATACTCCTTATATTTATATAAATATATGTACTTTATACTCCTTATATTTATATAAATATATGTACTTTATACTCCTTATATTTATATAAATATATGTACTTTATACTCTTTACATTTATATAAATATATGTACTTTATACTCTTTACATTTATATAAATATCTGTACTTTATACTCTTTACATTTATATAAATATCTGTACTTTATACTCTTTACATTTATATAAATATCTGTACTTTATACTCTTTACATTTATATAAATATATGTACTTTATACTCTTTACATTTATATAAATATATGTACTTTATACTCTTTACATTTATATAAATATCTGTACTTTATACTCTTTACATTTATATAAATATCTGTACTTTATACTCCTTATATTCATATAAATATATGTATTTTATACTCTTCGTACTCAGTGGTGGAGCCACTAAAACAAACCTGTTCTGTTTTCTACTGCTCTGTTGTAATGAAGAACACTGGAAAAAAATTAAAGACATCATGTAAACGTAGCCACTGTAATAGTTATGAACTCTCTGTGGAAATGACCATAAATAGTCACTTGTCTGATAAAGTCTTAAAACTGCTGTTAAATATTCAAATATGTGGATGTGAGCAGTGGGGGACATGTTGACTGCACTCAATGATTTTACACCTGCTGTTTCATTTGGCATGGAAATGGTTCACCTGGCACACAAATGAAATGAAGCAGAATGAAACCAGGAGTTTTACACACACACACACAGACACACACACACAGACACACACACACACACACACACAGTCTCATGAGGACCAAATTTGTGATCAAGTAGCCATTGGGTAGTGAGTGTAAAAAAATTTAAAGCTAGATACAGACAGATAGAAAATTAGCCAAGTATGAAAAACATTAGTGACAAATGAAAAAATAACAATAACATGAGGAAAAAAGCGAACAACAAAACTAAAATGAACAAAGAAGGAACAAAATGGACAAATACTTGGACAGACAGACAGACACATAGACAGACACATAGACAGACAGATAGCTAGCTTCGTCTGTTCTACATAAAAAAACAGAAATTCTTCTTTGTCGTAGCTTCTTACAACAACCCCCCCCCACCACCACCACCACCACTAAAAACACATTGCCACAATTAATAGACATTAATACAAATGAAATAATTACAAACCCTAAAACACAGTGCATATATTTTTGTGTTATTCAGAGCAGCTATTGCAGAAGGGAGGGATGAATGATTTCTAGTAAATGTTCTAACTGGGGGGGGGGGTTCTGTAGCATCTGCCTGATGGCCGCAGCATGAAGGAGTGATGGAGGGGATGGGAGGGGTCCTCAGTGATGAGGGGGGCTTTCGTCATCACTGAGCGATTGTACAGTTCAATAAAATAAAATATCATCTGAACCCACTTTATCCTCACTAGGGTCACTGGGGTCTAATCCAGCTCCAATGGGTGAAGGTGGGGTACACCCTGTATAATTGACGTCCTGAGAGACCGAAGGCAAATTTCCACCATGGTAGATAATAGTTTTTCTTATCTTATCTTATCTTATGAGTCTCCAGTTCATCTCAGTGCTGAACATATATAGACAAACAATCACTGTCACATTCACACCTTTGGGTGATTTAGATTAACCAGTTAACTAGTTAACCAGTTAACCTATCAGTGCATGTGTTTGGAAGGTGGGAGGAGCCAGAGTACCTGGAGAAAACCCACGCAGACACGAGGAGAACATGTAAACTCCACACAGAAATGTCTGGGGCGGGAAATAATAATAATAATAATAATAATAGCTTTGTATATACATATATAGTACCAGTTCAATTCCATTTTATTTATAGAGCTCCAAATCACAACACCGTTGTCTCACAGGCTTTACAGGAATGATCAGAGAGAACAATCAATAACAGAAATAGATAAAGCCCCAAACGTCCCCTGTCCTTAGACCCTCCTACTCGACAAAAACAAACTCCAAACCACAGTGAAGGAGACGTCCACTCCCATGGACGGACAGACTATACACTGTTATTCATTAACTTTTTTTTTTTTTTTACTTTTTATCTCATAATTTTGGCTTTTTTTGGTCACACAAAACAAATGTAGTTGAGTGAACCACATTGAATGGCTTAAGGTTATTTTAATTTGATTTAATGTGTTTCATCAACTACATTTGTTGATGAAGGGGGGGGGCAGGTCCATCCATCAGACCAGAGAGGGAAACACTCTATTTATTTAATTATGAAACTCGACCTTTTTGCATTTTGACAACGTGTTCAATGGTCATGATTAGCTTGAATGAACACTTTTTACAGTGTACTGAAGTACAGAATGGGAGTACTTTTGAGACAGAGTATGTTTTGAACTTGGCCCAAATACTCTTTAGTGAAAGGTTGAAATAGAGGCACTAGATTAGAAAGTGCACAAGAGGTTTGATCAGGACAAGGACGTTTCCTATGGTGCATGATTTCACTGCACCTCACCTTTGTGTATGAAGCTATAATAAAGGCTGAGCACTGTCACTTTTCCAAGGTGAGGGCGCTGTATGTGGTACCAGGCGGAGCTGCAGGGAGCCTTCTGCTTTTGGGAGATTTAACCTTGCTGTGCTGCTGAGGCAGCAGAGCAGAACTCCAGGAAACCTGACTGCATGACAGAAGAGGAGGGGTCTATGTGTAGACGAGGCAGGTGATGAGGGAGGGGGGGGGGGGGGGCGGATAAAAATGACAGAAACAGAGCATCACAAATAAAATACCACTTTTGGAAAAGGGGGGGGGGGGCTAAGGCAGAGGCAGACATCACAGGTTATATATTTAGGTTTAATCCCATGTCACCCCTTAGCTCAGGGGTTTTCAACCTTTACATCCTCATGGGGACAGTTAATTTGTCCTCTGAGGGGGACAGGATTTTCACACGTCTAAATTAAACCTCATTTGGATAATCTATATCAATTCTACTTTTTCTTTCACACTTCATCCGAGGCTTTATTTTCATACCCCATTTGTGGAGTTTTGGCCAAAATACACTCGAATTGAATTGAATTGAATTGGATGCCTTTATTGTCATTGCATATAACATACAACAAAATGTAATACTGCTCCAGTAAAGTGCTTCAGTGCTTTCAATTTTGACATTCTAATATAATTGTGTAAATGTTCAAACAAATGTTAGTCAGTTCTTAATATTTAAACCTGTATATTTCTTACTATTTCTTTTACTGTTGTGAATGTGTTCTGCATACATTTAGTTCACACATTACACATATTTATATTTTAGTAGTGGGGACCTACATTTATATTTAACCCTTATGGGGACCTGAATTTCGGTCCTTTTGGTTTGATTGCGTAAACATATCAATGTCCTCATAAAGATAGAAATACAAGCGCACACACACACGCACACAATCATGGAATCACATATATATATTCTGTATTGACTTCCTCCTTAGTAAATCCCATAATGCTGCTTATAGAGGATTTATGGCAATAATGTGATTTTTTTTTTTTTTTTCTCTAAATGTGTTTGAACCTGATCATGTCTAAAACTTGAGATTCCTGAGCCTCGAGTGTGTCCAGACTCAGAACTAAAACAATGGCGACGCCGCAGCTGGCGGAATATGAGAGGAATCTAAATGTTAATTATGGCTCTAAAAAGTCAAATGGCCTAAATGTTAAAGCCAGAGGTTTTAGTGGCCATTGGGAAAATCCCACAGTAATCCATGGTGATCTGAAGTCCTCCAGCTCCCAGACAGCACAGACCGACCGCAGCCAACTGTAGACCCACAGTCTGTGTGTGTGTTTGGTGCTTTGGTTTGCATTTGGAGCCGGGAACCAGAGGACGGAATTACTTTAGATGAATTCAGAACGTTTTAGGGTAAGAGGATACAATGTGTTCATGGTCCAAGGCTGAGGAAATGAACTGGTGCAGATCAGAGGTGGTAGAAGTACTCCGCTTCTGTACTGCAGTACAAGTACAGCTACTGGTGGGAAAAAAAATACTCTGGTAAAAGTAGAAGTACTGATTCAACTCCTTTACTGAAGTAAAAAAAAAAAAAAATATATATATATATATATATATATATTATATATATATATATATATATATATATATATATTATATAACTTCTTAATTGCCTGATGTGGGGTCGAACAACATATCGCTTTGGACCGAAAATTGTGATTTAAGGCGAGATGGTTTTGGAATTGTCAAGTGTCATTTTTTTTTTTTTTTTGTTGTAACTTTTTCCTCAACTACAAGATTTTATTAGTGATTGACTGATATGGATTTTTTAAAGGGATACGCCGCCCCCAGGTCAAAGTCAGTGTCTCCCTACAGTTGAATAAATGTGTGGAAGCGTTTTCCTGGTGACTCAGCTAGGGATGTGAACCCATGACCGTCTGACCAGTGACTGACCACATCAACGTTGTCAGAATTTTCTGCCGTTTATTAAAAAAACCATCAAACAACGAACGAAAATCATTCCACTGCACAAACTCTTTAGCAATACAAGTGCACAGCTCTATGTTTAATAAGGTGGTTAATAAAGTTTGAAAGTGGATACCATTAACTCATTGACTGCCTATGTATATGTGTGTATATATATATATATATATATATGTATTTTATGTTTTTTCATGGGGGCGGGGGATCAAAGTCTTTATATCATGTGTGTGTATTTCAGACATGTGGCCAATGTATTCCTGTCCCAGTCGGACACAGAAGCTGTACTTTCCAATAAAAGGCAACTGTAGATTTGTGCTTCGAAGAAGATGGATGTTGGCGAGTTGAGAGTGAGAGAGAAAATACTGAAGCGGAAGATGAAATCGAGAGGATTAAAAAAAACACAATCAGCTTCCACTGGCACAGAGTTTGTCTGGCAGTGGATCTGCATATAAGAGTGACGCGACTGTGATTGATAAAGGTGAGTTGTTGTTGTGTGACTTATAATATTCTTACTGTTTCAGTAAAGGTTTGGTTACCTCTTTTACCCTTTCTGTCATTACATGTGTGTTTGGGGTTGTGGAAACACTTTCTATTTTCAAATAATATTTGAATAGTTACTAAAAAAAGTACTTTATTTGTCATTATACACTGTACAACAGAATGTATCCTCTGCCTTTAACACATCCTTCATGCCATTGGGACACCTGGAAGGAGCAGTGGGCACCCATGGGCGGCGCCCGGGGACCCATCTCCAGCTGAAGATCCAGGCTAATGGTCAGGAGCACCTGCTGGAGAATTTAACCCTAACCAACATGTTTTTGGGTGATGGGGGAAACCAGAGCATCCAGAGGAAACTCATCCAGACACAGGGAGAGAAACATGCAAACTCCACACAGAAAGGCCCACACGGTCCAGGAATCGAACCAGCGTCTTCTTGCTGTGAGGTAAGAGTACTGACCACTGAGCCACCGTGCTGCCATACTAGTGAATTCTAAAAGTCACATGGCTAGCATTAGGCTACTTTGCTTTACTTCTTTAGGCTTCATTAAGGTCAGAAGAGGCGCAGGACAAAGCTTTAAATGGTTAAAAAACTAAGGAGGCAAAATAAACACACCTTATGTGATAAGAGCATTAAAGAAAGAATCCAGACAGTTACTGTAAGTCAACTATGACCAATGCTCATGTTCACCCACGCTAACACATCCAGCAGTGAAAGTAATGACGCAGCTCCAAAGCTTTTCCCATATTAATATTGTTTTAACAAAAAAAAAAGACAGCTGCAGTGCAGACCTGGGTTGGTGATAAAATGGAGAAGGAAAAAAAAAGCAAGAACAGAAAAGCTTTTAAATTTGGAACAGGAAATTTACTCTGAAGCCTCCCCTTGTTTAAGACAATGTTGTAATAGGTACAAAGAAAGGACATGAGGCGCACTGCTGAGGCCATTTTCATTTTTAGGACAAAAACATTAAAGTGTGGCAGCTCTGTATGAGCTCAATTATACAGACATTAGTAGGTACTTACAATGGTGGGGGCTACAATCACATACGGCTACTACTGTCTGTACCTGGTACTTTGACAGCTTTTTACACCCAATAATAGGCCTGGGCAATATAGCGATTTTATTGATTCATTTGAGTTATTTGTTGCAGACTCTATGGGACTTATTATGGAAATTAATTTTAAAAAAATTAATGACCTTTGATTTTAAGTGTATTAAGACCTAAAATAAATTTCTCATATGTTCATTTTTCAAAATTGACCTTTGATCTTTATTTTAGGAACAGTCATTTATAAATGACTTTGTCCTGTTTGGGTATATATTTACCTCCACCAAGGAGTCTGTCTGTGTACAACATGTAAAGCTGTGAATGGATTTTGATGAAATTTTCAAGGTGTGGTGGTAATAGGGAGATCAACATATGATTAGATTTTGGTGTGTGTGTGTGTGTGTGTGTGTGTGTGTGTGTGTGTGTGCCTTGACGGAGGTCAGTGATTTTCTAGTTTTTCATGAAATCTCTCTCATCTCATCATCTGAACCCGCTTTATCCTCACTAGGGTCACAGGGGTCACTGGGGGTCGAACCCAGCGACAGTGGGTGAAGGCGGGGTCAGAGGTCACCCTGTATGAGTCTCCAGTTCATCTCAGGGCTGAACATATATAGACAATCACTGTCACATTCACACCTATGGGTGATTTAGATTAACTAGTTAACCAGTTAACCAGTTAACCTATCAGTGCATGTGTTTGGATGGTGGGAGGAGCCAGAGTACCTGGAGAAAACCCACACAGACACGAGGAGAACATGTAAACTCCACACAGAAAGGTCTGGTGTGGGAATAGAACCAACAACCTTCTGTCTGTGAGGCACCAGTGTTAACTACTGCACCACCGTGAAACCCCTTCATGAATTCTTAATGTAAAAAAAAAAAAAAAAAAACAATTGATAAAAGAACAATGGCTTCATTATTCTTAAACATATTTGATTAAAAAACACTTTGAGAATGATTCGAAAATAACGTTGAATGGACGACAAATGGAATGTGGTTCAAGAGGAGACGATTAAGTGTCATTATTATCTGAGTGAAGAAGGATTTAAAAAAAACCAAAACAACTTTTTAACTGTTTAATGAAGGAGTTTTTAACTTTGGGGGGGGGGTCCTAACTTCTCCCTGAACATCAATACTGAAACAATTGTATCTGGGCCAATGAACATTCAGCTAAACTATAAAATATCTTGATGGGAGCAGCTCTTTATGCTCATAGCTATGATTCAAAGACACCCTGGGACCCCTGCCTTCACCTCATCACAGGCCTGATAACACCATCAGTTTGCAAAACCTCCAAACCCATTAATCACTACATAATTAGTTTGTTAGTTTCACTATAAATCAGTTTAGGGTCTGATAATGAGTCATCATAATAATAATTCAAATTTAAAGTTGAGTTGAATATTAATAAATAGGCTGTGACCACAACCTTCAAGGTGAAAACCGGTATATAACTCTGCTAATTCAAACCTCCTTATGCCCACTTTGGGGGTCTGAGGCTTCACAGTCATGTTGGAAAAGGGGTCCATCTAAAACATGCAGGACAGTAGCTCTTCAGGACCAGGACTGAACACCCCTGCTGTAAAGACTGAATGATGAAAAACTAATGATTTGGGAGGATTTCTGGGTAAACATGAAAAGATGCATCTATTTACACGTTATACTTCCAAGTATTCATGTTATTTTCGTAACCATATTTTCTGTTGAAGATGTCTATAGGGAAATTTTGTAGAATAGGACAAGTTATGTTTAAGTTTTGAACAATAAAAATAAGATAGAAGTTAATTTATCGGGTAGTTGTCATGTTTTTGGGACTTAAAGGGACAGTTGACTATTTTTCACATGAATGTGTATGTCATCAGTGTCTTTACTCTGGTGCACCCACAGTGACTTACCCCCCCGACAGTGTCCTGCAAGTTGAGTTGTGGTCCAGTTTTGGTCAAAGCAAAAGTAGTCCCGGCAGATTTCCTGGGGTCAATAAAATACAACATCTTCTCATAACAGTATGTGTTAGAATGAGTGATTTATTTGCATAACAAAACAGTCATGGAGCAAAAAAACTCACCTCATAATTTCTTGGAGCCACTTTCTTGCAATAGCGATCAATGCGCTAGCGTTGTCACTGCTAACAGCTGTGCACCTTAGCAAACTACTTTCATCAGTTGTTGGGCAGTGTTTGGGAGTGTGACGTGCAGACCATAGAGTAAAGACGCTGGTCCCATACAAATAAATGTGAAAACTATCCCTTTAAGGCAGATAACCTGGAACCTCCTGCTGTGTAACTTGTTAAATATGTCCAGCTTGTGTCTATTTTCAGATGAGTCACACTCTGACAGTCTGTGTAAAGAACCTGCTGACTTAACTTTCCTGGTGTTTTCCTTGTACTGTGTAAGGAAAGTGATTTGCATAGGGGGAGTTGGCTGCTATCCAAACAGCTGATAGTTACCCTAAAATGGAAAAAGGATTAACTGATATGATGATTGGCAGCAGAGGCCCCGCCCACACTGCGACACAACGAGGTTGAGTTTTTTGTATCTCGTCCACACTGGGAACGGATCAGTAATGTAAACATGGCAACGAAACACATGGTGAAATGTAGCTGTGTAGTAATAGACCAAAAAGACACATGAAAAAGTTTTAAACTAAAGATTTTTAGTGAACAGTTAAAAGTTTATATTATAATTATATATTATATATTATAATATAGAACTTTGAGTACAATCTATCATCACATTTTATAAGTAAACTTCACTTAAATAGTTTGACTAATCAAACAAAACTATTTTAATCTCACCCAACATTGGTTGGGTGAGTTTATTGTAATCTGTGTGTGTGTGTGTGTGTGTGTGTGTGTGTGTGTGTGTGTGTGTGTCCACAGAGACATATCATGCTATAACTCAATGAATACTTGACATATCACCATGACATTACATGGTCATATGCATATAGCTAATGCACATCAGATGAGTAAAGGTCAAAGGTCAACATTACAATTAACGAAAAGGTTAAAAATCACAAAGAAGATTTTTACAATTCTCATAATTGGTGTCATCACCTACGACCAATAGTCTTTGAGATCTCTAGAGGTCAAAGGTGACATGTCGCAAAATTAACTTGTGTAACACTGTTTGTGTCAAACATAGACGTATCACACTATAACTTAATCAATACTGGATATATTATCATAATATTACACACACTGACGCATATATACATATAACCAAATTATTAATACTTCAAAAGGTCAAAGGTCAAGGTCGCCTTTAGCAAAAAGGTTAAAATGATATTATTGGCTATTATCATAGAAACTTGAGATTGGCACAAAATAGGGATGAGATTAGACATTCTATGAATATTTGTTTTTAAATTAAACCTTACTTTGAATATTTGCTTATTAAGAACTTATGTGTTAAAAGTGCATCATCATTATTAATCTGGTTAAAAATTGTAGCACAATTAAATGAACAGTTGTTTAGTTTAAAGTTGTTTAGTTGAAACTGTTAAAGGTGTTGAATAAACATATTAATTACATTAATTATTAATTATTAACATTACACACACTATTGCTGAACAATCTATGGCTTTGGACCAAAAATTTTAATTTCAGCTGACACTATTTTGGTATTGTCAAAGCTGCATTATTTTGCCAATATTTGGAGCTGAAACTGATATCTTTTTCTGTGTCAAATGAAAACAAATGTCCGAAAATGTTTAATTATAAAATAAAATATAAATAGCGACAGTTAGACTGATAAATATGTCAAAACACACACCTTCCATTTGGATTGTTTTCTTCGTTTTCTCCCTTTCCTTTTCTTTTTTCCCCTTTTTTTCACTTTTGGTTTTATTTTTCCCACCTTTTTCCTTTTTTTTCCCCTTATTTTTCTCTTCTTTTTCCCCTCTTTCTTCCACCTGTCAGTAAATCAAGCTATTTATTCTGCGAATGTTATTCTGTCCTACAAAGTATAAAGTCAGTAACTGCACAGACACCGAACTGAGAAAAATGACCTTAAAGTTCTGTTGTTGTTCAGTCCCAGTAGTTGTAGGTAGATGATTGGACATGAGGCAGTTATTGTTACTGTATATTAACTCATTCTACATAAGCCAAAGTGTGACTGATATATGGATTAATTCTGATAGTGATTAGTGACTGGGAATTTAGACTTTTTATCTGATAATTTTGGCTTTTTATATCATAATTTAGATATTTTTATCTCACAATTTTGTCTTTTTATCTCATAATTTTGTGTTTTTAGCTCATGATTTTGTCTTTTTATCTAATAATTTCAGCTTTTTATCTTATAATTTTGACTTTTTATATAACTTTGGCTTTTTGTCTCATAAATGTGACTTTTTAACTCATAATTTTGACTTCATGCATCTTTTATATAAAAAAAACCTTCATGAAAACCATTCATTGACAGTTCACCTTATCGTCCAGTAAATACATTAATTCCATCATGTGTTTCAGTCTAATACAGTGATTGACTGTAAACTATTGGGGCAGGGTCCTAAATGGACATTAGTAAGAACACAGTAATGAGCTTTACTGTATTTTAATTTTGTTTTACTAGTACTTTTTGCAATTAGTTCCTGTGACGTTTGCAAGTGTTACTGAACCACAGAAAGTTGATTTGAAGAAAATCGTGAATTAAATTGAAATCACAATATCTGCCAGAAAAATTGAAGTAGATTTTTTTTTTCTTAAAGTCCTTCAGCCCTAACACACACACACACACACACACACACACACTTCTTTGCCAAACAAGTCTGCAGCCATCCACTCCTCCATGACTGTTCTGAGAGACGCCACCCATCAAGGGATCAGCGGACATCAGTAAATCCATTACTAAAAATACTTGCCAATCCTTTGGGATTACTACGCTCAGCAAGTGGACACTGTGTATGCCACAAATCTGGAATTAGGCAGTGAAAGGCTGTCAGTGGCACATGAACACCTGATCCACTGTCTAGGCATATGCACTACAGGGCAAAGGTATCTTCAACTGTGACACTGAAGTGACCCACGCCATATGGTCGAACTGCACTCACTCCAGCGTTTGTCATAAAGGATAAAAAGATAGAGAGGAAAGAGCTACTTACTGATAACCGTTCAACACAAATAGGACAAAAATGGTCATGTAGGAAGAGTTATCAGTGCTCTGATCTAATGAGGATCAGGTGTTTAATCACGGTCAGCGGACAGGCCCAGGTTGGGCAAAGCGCCCACTGTGGCATTACAACTCACTGGTGCTTCATTACGTAGTCTGTGACGCAACAGTCGCTGCTGTTTGTGTAACGTCTTATAACGTATCTGTTATTGTGTAACTCATGTGCACGACATTATGCCTGTGTGCAGGTTTTATTCTACAAACATTAGGAAGTGGTAGAGAGAAGAAATGAGCAATGAGCACCATGAAGGTGCTAGATGGTCAGCGCGTCATTTTCAGATGGAGGGCAGGAAGTGAAGCCAAGTGAGTTTTCTGTTGGGAAAATGGTTATGTTTTATGTATAGTTTTTTATGTAGTTTACGGCCGCGCTAATTGTTGTAAGCAAGAGAAGGAGAGAGAGAGAGAGAGACAGAGAGAGACAGACATCACTATTGCACATATAAATATCACTATTGCACATATAAAGTTCACTATTGCACATATAAAGATCATTATTGCACATATAAAGATCATTATTGCACATATAAAGATCATTATTGCACATATAAAGATCACTATTGCACATATAAAGATCATTATTGCACATATAAAGTTCACTATTGCACATATAAAGATCATTATTGCACATATAAAGTTCACTATTGCACATATAAAGTTCACTATTGCACATGGAACAGTCTGTGGCTGAAGGTACATACTTGAACCACCTCTGCTTGATTCTTTTCCACCAGGGTGAGGGTTAGTGACTTTCCTTTTAATGCTTTCATTTATCTGTCACTGACTTTACTGATTACGTCAACCTCTGCCTCTGTTGGTTCCTGTCCAGTTCCTCCCATTCATCCCTGAGGTCCATGATACCGTGATAGTCTGAGCTGGAGCCGGACCAAAGCTCACAATCCTATTACAACACTACCATCTACACAGCCCCGATCGCACTTTAATTAAAGTATTCAGTCATGGGACAGGAGTCCAAAGAACACAAACGAATTAGTAGTCATGTCTGACCCAGGAGGTGGAAGCTCTGTGTTTTTAATTGCAGTCTGCTGTTGAGCCTGGCATGTGATTCAGTTACACAATAGGTACACAACAAATTCTACAGTGTTAAAATCAACTCTGAGAGTGTTAATATTAACACTATGGAAGTGTTTATTAAAGTGTTGATAGATACAGTGTTAAAATATCTCTAACTAGAGTTAATAATCAACTCTGTTAACACCAAATAGTGTTAAGTTGTTAATTACACTAGGTAGTGTTTGATATAGATATAGATAATTTAATTATATTCTTTATCATATAATAAAGTTAATTTTTAAATCCAGGCTAGTGTGAATTTTACACCAGTTAGTACAGAATAAATGGGACAATACTCTTCTGCTAAGAACACACCAAACGCAAATGTTCCCATTCATGCATTGAGATGACATATAAAGTTAATGCAGAGACACATTTGGATACACATCGTCGCTGCGGCACGTTGGAGTGTTCGACACATTGACGTGGTACCTCTACTTACGAAAGACCCAGCTAACGAATAATCCAAGTAACGAAAAACCTTTACCTCAATTTTTCGTAAACGAAACCTGAAACTTCTTGAGACATAAATACTATGTACATTATTGTACATTATTGTACATTATTGTACATTATTGTACGTAACTACGGACATAATGTACATAAATACATCATGTACGTACTGTACATAGCATCCCATTGGCTGTGAGGGAGCTACCCATGATGCTTTTGGTTAGCCTTTGACTCTCATTCATCACAGAGCCGCCACCACAGTACGCACCTGTCATGAGCCCAAAGAAAGTGACTCCCGGTGTGAAACAGTGATACTGACCTGAAGCCAGTTCCTCTGTGTTGGTAAGACGTCTTTAGCAGGAAGCCTTAAATAGTCGACTGAAGGCAGAGTTCGACGCTCTGGAAATTCATAACTTTGTTGCATTCTTTAATAAAATATAGTCCAGTATTTTATTAGGAATTGGAATGAAGCTGTATGCAACAGCAAAGCTTAGTCTATTAACAGGTTGTTTTCAAAAAAAGAATGCAACAAAATCATGAATTTCCAGAGCGTCGAACTCTGCACTTGACAATGGAGTGTTTTGGACTTCCTCCTAAAGTCGTTTTCTGAATATAGAGGTAGAGGCTGTAGATCAGTAACTGTGGACACACTATCTGAGGACATGAAGACCTCAGGACACTTGTGTTTGTCTTTAGGGACCCTCTACTTAAAACCACTGAAGTGTGATGTTGTTTAGAACTTTAGAAGTTAGTCTGAAAATAGAGTTTGTTGTCAGTAAAAACACGTCCTAATCACATCCATGTTTACCACAGTTTGGCTCCAAACAGCAAAAATTAAATTTCTCATTGTTCATCCAAATAGTGTGATTTAATGTCTATGTCTGTATGTACTCCCAATCATCTACAAATGAGCTAAACTTATTTTTACTCCAGAAAATCCTTTTGAATTTTCAGTGTAACAGAAGAAACGATGACTTCCAAAATCAAACTAGTGGTTTATTTATTCTGAAGATTTGACCCATTTAAAAAAATAAAATGATGGTCAGTGTCAAAATGTTCTGAGACACCCCCCCCTCACCCAAAAAAAAAAAAGATAAAGCAGCTATACATTGAATGACTTGCAGAAAACGAGGCCAAAGGGGGCATTGTAACACAATGCTGCCATCCTGCATCTGGCTGATGCTATTTGTGGCTTAAGCAATGGCTGGCAGTCAGAGGGGGATATGTAATGTTTCATGTCCAGATGAGGTATTGACTGTAAGCAGAGATGACTGGATGTAATCTTAGAGACACAATGCAATTTCAGCAGGGCCAATGAGACCATCAGAGGGATTAGGGACACAATTTTACCTTGCAGGAAGCAGGAGATTTGAACCAATCACTTTCTTTATGATGTGCATTATAGTCGAAGGCAGGACTGAACTCCATTTGGTTGAGCTAAAACATTTTTTAATAACTTCATCTACATTTACAAACGGTCTAATGTAAAATAGTGTGAGGATGAATGCACAGATACTGCATCGAATTTTACAGCAGAAATATGAAGCTACAGATGGCACTGGAGGACTGTGGCTGTACATGTGATCAATGAAATCACTTTATTATTGTTTGATATCTTTATTTCAAACATGTAGAAAATAAAATCAAGAAACTAAACATCAATAATGATACACAAATGATTGAGAAGTAAACAGAAAACGCACATTTACAAACTCATACACATAATGAAATCAAACATCGCAATTATTATTTTATATGAATATCAATGTAATAATAATGATAATAACATATATAACTATATAACAATGTATTCAGTTTAGTTCAATATTTTTCAAATATGCAACAAACAAAACTATTGCACTCAAAGAAAACATATACATGACAAGTATTCAGAGAATGTCTAATCTCGTCCCTATTTTGTGCCAATCTCAAATTTCTATGACAACCTGTTTTTTAATTAGAGCCAATAATGTGATTTTGACCGTTCTGCTGAATGCGACCTTGACCTTTGACCTTTTGCAATATTGATAATTTGGTTATATGTATATATGTGTCAGTGTGTGTAATATTATGATAATATATCCAGTATTGATTAAGTTATAGTGTGTGATATGTCTATGATTGACACACAATTTGCCAGATGTCACCTTTGACCTCCAGAGATCTCAAAAACTATTGAGAATGTGAGAAAAATAGAAATCTTCATTCCGCATCACTTGGTACCAGTCTGAAAGTTCTGTGACCCTCCATTTACCCACCTTACTCTCATATGCACCAAATTCCATTCATAATAAAACCCATTTATAAATGATCATAGTAGCATTAGCACCAGCACTCACATACTAGCAAAAACCAAGAAAAAGATATTAAATTAAATTACACATATAGTATAAATAGATATGGTAATATAGTAATAATATATTCATATATCCATATTTAAACTAGATATTATCAACACATACATGTCAAAGCCTCCCTCTGACTTTAGAATATATGGTTTAACCCTTTACATGACACTCATAGAAACAGTGAAATAGAAAATGTCATCCCTAATGTTATAGCGGATAGGTCTGCATGATATTGGTAAGAACTGACATTGCAATTTTTCTTAACCCTGCAATATAAAATAATATCTGTGTGGTGCTGATGTAAATGAGGAAACTGATTAGTTGTCGGTGCGACAGGTGGAAGGCATTATCGACACAGAACACCTGTTTCCAACATTAACAGAAAACATTCCATTCCAGTCAGTACAGTTACATTCACTTAGAAATTCAAATTATTGCTTTACTCAGACTCAGAACTTAACTGGAGTTTCCCAAAAATCTGAGTTTCTATGCCAACAAGAGAATCGAATTATTGTTCCACTCCCAGACACTAGGTGGCGCTAAGTACCCTTTTGTGTTTGCATTGTCCTGGTTAGCACCATAGAAGAAGAACAATAATTTAAGCACAACCTCATATTTGAGGGAGATGTAGTAGAAGTACTAACATTCTGTACTTAGTAGAAGTACAGCTACTTGTGTCAGAAAATACTCTAGTAAAAGTAGAAGTACTGGTTCAACTCCTTTGTTGTAGTAAAAGTAAATGTAAAAAAGTACAACTTCTCAATTGTAATAAAGTAAAAAAGTAAAACTGCATTTTTTAATAATTTACTTATTTAACTAGGAAAAAATCTGACAAGTTTCTAAACTACAGCATTTAAAAGTGAGTTAGTGTGTAGATAATGTGATTTGATCAGGTCACACGTACTCAGTTTAGTGGATAAAGGCAGGAAATTTAGGAAAAATGTCCTCATGAGATTGGAAAAAAAGCCATAAATACGAGATAAAAGTTGCATAATTTGAAGAGAAACCATCAAAATCGTAAAATAAAAAGTCAAAATTATGATAAAAAGTCAAAATCATGACATAAAAAAATTTAAATTATGAAATAAAAAGTAAAATTTATTAAATAAAATGTCAAAATTCCAAGTCACTAAGCACAACCAGAATTAATCCATATACTAATATATAAGGCACACTGTGGTTTGTGGAGAAAATTAGTCTTTTACGTGTGCGTTATATTCTGGAAAATACAGTACATCATTTTCAGAATAGGGCTTTTATTATTCCATTATTTCAAGGTGAAAAGCATAATGCCAGATGACCTTGAAACAATACATGGGAAGAAACCGAACAGACTGGGGTTAAACTTAGTCACTGGCTTCTTTCCACTCTGGCAGGTAAACGTCCAGCCTAAGGATATGGACCTGGTCCAGTTCTGTGTATGCATGTTAACAGTCTGTACCATATAAACCAGATTATTTAACTGATTTACACAGTGAAAAGTCCAAATAAAATCTATCTTACCTCATTTTGACCCCACCCCACACTTCATTAAATAACTGACACTACACTGAATGGCTAATCCTCCAGCTTCAAATGGAAAAGCCTCATGATTGACACAAAATTTAGAAAAAAAAAAAAAAAAAAAAGCCATGAATGTTTTTACTGCCTGACGTCTCCTCCTTCTGTGATGCACACACTGTCCTCCTGGTACATTTATTTTCACTGTAATTATTCCCTGACACGTGAATAGACCATCTGGGATTTGCACTTTGTTCAATATTAGTATATAAGCCATAAAACTTATGCAACATTTGCCCCCCCCCCCCTCCCCCTCCCAGTATCCTTGCCCGTCCTATTAACTGTAAAACCACAGTTACACAAGTGTTGTGTGGGGGAATCAGTTGGCATGCCAGCTAATCCAACCCAGCAGAGAAGGAAAACAGGAAAAAAAAAAAAAAAATCAAGGGATGTCTGTTTCAATTACGATAACATTTGGATCATTACATAATAATCCACGACCAAACATGCAAAATATCCAAGCTAATGTCCGCTCCTGTGATGCACACGCCCAGCTGTAGCTTCATGAACGCCCATGACGAAACTGAGCGTGTGGCTTTTTACTGTGGGTATGTACACCGCAACTTCTAAAGTGTTAAAATCAACTCTGACACTGTTTATCTTAACACTATGAAAGTCTTTCTATTGTCCCAATCTTTATTTTTATATATATATATATATATATATATATATATATATATATACTATGTTCTATTAGCACTCCTCCCCTGGAGTCAAACCTGGTGCCAACGCAGACACAGGAAACGACGACTCCATCCAGAGCGTTACGGAGAGAAGAGCGACGATGCTACTTCTGTAAAAAGAAAAACAACATGGAGGTCATTCCAGGTTATTGATAGAGAGAAAGAGAATGAAAGAGAGAGAGAGAGAATAAGAGATTGATAGATAGATATCTATCTATCTATCTCATTCTCTCTCTCTCTCATTCTCTCTTATTCTCTCTCCCTCTCTCTCTCTCTCTCATTCTCTCTCTCCCTCTCCCTCTCTCTCTCTCTCTCTCCCTCCCTCTTTCTCTCTCTCATTCTTTCATTCTCCCTCTCTCTATCATTCTCTCTTTCTCTCTCCCTCTTTCTCTCTCTCTCTCTCTCTCTCTCTCTTTCTCTCTCTCTCATTCTCTTTTTCTCTCCCTTTATCATTCTCTCTCTCTCTCATTCTCTCTCTGTTTCTTTCTCTCTCTCTCATTCTTTCATTCTCTCTCTCTCTCTCATTCTCTCTCCCTCTCATTCTCTCTCTCTCTTTCTCTCTCATTCTCTCTCTCTCCCTCTTTCTCTCTATCAATAACCTGGAATGACCTCCATGTTATTCTTTTTACAGAAGTAGCATCGTCGCTCTTCTCTCCGTAACGCTCTGGATGGAGTCGTTCTTTCCTGTGTCTGCGTTGGCACCAGGTTTGACTCCAGGGGAGGAGCGCTAATAGAAGAGTAGAGGTGTGATCGGTTTGTGCCACTGGTCGGACGAGAAATGGAGTTGAACATCTTGAGGATCTCACACCTTTTTTTAAGGGTGATGCCAATACCATCCAACATTTAGTTGGAGCATATTGACGACGCCCACCGGGTGTCTATGATAGTTGCACAGAAGCACATGTTTGTATAGCCTACTTTTGAAAGCCACCTGGATGTAGCCTATATTAATATGCCAAGTAAGTAAAAACAAAACAAAACAAATGCTCCAATTAAACATCATGTGGTGCGTTTTCAGCCGGTGTCAGCAGAAAGCCTTATGAAATGTTTGATGCATGACCCCCCCTCACCCTGTTATAATTGCCTTTCCAACTGTTTATTTAAATAAATAAATAAATATTCATATTTTTAAATGAAAGGAGGATCGGCACAGGCTGCAGTGAAAGTGTTCAATTATCAAACTTTATTGGAACACAGACATGACTCTCCCTCATCATGTAATTAAAGGATCATCACTGTATTAACATGTAAATACTGATTTAATGTTAGAGTTAAGCAACGTGGATCACATTTTGGAATATTGCTTTTTTTTAAAGACTATTTTTCAATTTTCTCGCACAATTTTATCTCACTTTTTTTTTTTTTACTTTTAATCTTATAATTATGCATTTTTTAACCTTTATAATCTCAATTGTGACACTTTTTTTCCCTCCATTTTCAGTCCATATCCACTAACCTGAGTAACTGTGACTTGATAAAACACATTTTTTAACACACTTAGGCTGAATCCCATTTCACCCCTTACCCTTTCAAACAGAGCTATAATGGGTAGGGCTTGAAAACCAACCCCTATGAATGGGGACACCCCTTCAACACTCACCTACGTCATCAGTTCACTCCTCCAGTTGTTACGTCGTTCTCCTGGATATTAACATATTTTTACTAATATCTGTGTCCAATCAGAGAAGTGATATGCATTGACCGATTACGCCATGTTTACATAAATAGCTATTTTTTTATGGAGAAAATGACCATTACACATTGCGACAATGTCAAACTTTATATAATACAACAGTTATCACAACTGAAAAACTATTAATCACGGTGAAAATACTACATTTGTGTACTTCTTTCATAGATGCCGCCATTTTTAAAATTATTCGCATTGTATTCTGGGAAATTTCTCGTACCCCTGTTTGGAGTCTGCCTCTGGAAAATCTCAGTTTGAAGGGGTACAACCCCCCCCCCCTTCTTCCATGTCTATAATGTGAAGTCATTGTGTCCTTTGTGTTTTTTATGTTTAAAAACCTATGTACTGTATGGTTTTATTTATTGAAGTACGGATTAAAACTGTTAATTTCTTCTTGAAAGTAATTGTTTTGAACTGAGTTTGTATGAACGATGGTCTTGTTTGGGTGGTGGGGTGGAGGTGGTGGTCATTGGGTTGGTCTGGGGGAGGGGTGCCAACAGGGGCTTTCGTCCAGGGAGTAAACTACTCTAGGATCGCCACTGGTTATCACAACTTAAAATCATTTAATTACGGTGAAAATACTACATTTGTGTACTTCTTTCGCAGATGCCGCCATTTTTAAAAGGATTCGCATTGTATTCTGGGAAATTTCTCGTACCCCTCCGTTTGAAGTCTGTCTCTGGAAAATTTCCATTTGAAGGGTATAAAGCCCTGCCCGTTCCCCCTACCCCTCTGCCTTAATGTGAAGTGGGACACCCCTACCCCTACATGTGGATACAGAGGTGAAGGAGTGAAATGAGATTACTTTTAAAGGCTTTAGTTTTAGATACTTTTGAAACTATTCAGATTTTTCCTGGTTAAATATTTCATTCTTGGCCAAAAAAATAAAAAATCTGTTTTACTTTTTACTTTTCTACTTGATTACAATTGAAAAGTTGTACTTTTGTTTGTTACTTTTTTTGTTAGTTTATTTTCAGTTACAAAATTACAGCACCATAATTTCATTCAGTGTGTTCAGTTTATACATAAACATATATATATATATATATATATATATATATATATATATATATATATATATATATATATATATATATATATATATATATATATATATATATATATAGTTTTTTAAATTAGTTCTAGGTATGTTTTACTTCATTAAAGGATTTGAATCAGTACTTCTACTTTTACCAGAGTATTTTTTCACACCAGTAGCTGTACTTCTAATCGAGTACAGAATGGAAGTACTTTGACCACCTCTGTCTGGTAAAGGGTTCACTAGTACCATCCTCTATACACTGGAAAAGCTTCCCTTCCATCATGTGTGAAACTGAGAGAGACAGACAGACAGACATAGAAAGACAGACAGACATAGAAAGACACAGACAAAGACAGATAGACAGAGAGAGAAACAGACAGAGAGAGAAAGACAGACAGACATAGAGAGAGAGAAAGACAGACAGACATAGAGAGAGAGACAGACAGAGAGACACAACCAGAGAGAAAGACACACAGACATAGAGAGAGAGAGAGAGAGAGGCAAACAGCTCTCTCTGTTTGTCTCTCTCTAGGTCTGTGAGACAGACAGAGAGACACAAACAGAGAGAGAGACAGGGACAGACACAGAGAGACAGACAGAGAGAGAAACAGACAGAAAGACACAAAGAGAGGCAGACAGTGAGACACAAACAGTGAGAGACAGACACGCAGAGACAGACGGACAAACAGAAAGCGAGACAGAGAGACAAACATAGACATACAGACAGAGAGACTGTCAGGACCTGTCCTACAGTCCTGTCCCGCACCGTGCAGCTGTCCTGCAGTTATTTAAACAGTGAAGCTTGCAGTTGGTGGTGCAGTTGTCAGGTCTTTCAGTTGTCTGTCTCCATGACCTGGACATTCTGTCAGAACTCTGCTCACTATAGCCTGGACAATTAATTCACCACCACAGACTCTGGCTGATCTACCCCCAGGTTCTGATTGGGTTTGTTCCTGTTTATTCTATGTCTTCATTTTGTTTAGTTTCTGATTAAATTTGTTCTCCCTTCCACACCTCATGGCAAAGACAGACAGACAGGCAGAGAGAGAGGGAGAGACAGACACAGACAGAGGGAGACAGACAGAGAGAGAGAGAGGGAGAGTGAGAAAGAGAGAGAGAGAGAGAGAGAGAGACAGGCAGAGAGATGGAGAGAGAAAGGCAGGCACACAGAGACAGAGAGACAGACGGTAACAGAGAGAGAGATACAGAGAGAGAGGGAGAGACAGATACACAGAGACGGAGAGACAGTGAGAGAGACAGACAGTAACAGAGAGAGAAAGGGAGCGACCGAGAGAGAGAGAGAGAGAGAGAGAGAGAGAGAGAGAGAGAGACAGGCATACAGAGAGGGAGGGAGGAACAGAAAGAGACAGACATGTGGGGGAGCAGACAGAGAGAGACAGACAGTAACAGAGACAGAGAGGGATCGACAGAGGGAGAGACAGACAGACAGAGAAGGAGAGACAGATGGAGAGAAAGAGACAGAGATAGTGAGTCAGAGACGGAGAAACTATTTTGTTCACTTTCCGATTACATCTGTTGTCCCATAAACATCTCATGACAGAGACAGACAGATAGACAGAGAGAGAGAGAGACGGACACAGAGAGGGAGAGAGAGAGAGAGACACACACACACACAGGGGGAGCAACAGAGAGAGACAGACAGAGGGAGGCAGATAAACTACAGTCTTTAAATGTCCTTTTTCCATGTTGACATCACTATTACATGTGAGTGAGTGAGTGAGTGAGTGAGTGAGTGAGTGTCAGGTGAGAGTTATGTGTGATGGGACAAATATTATTTCATCATTATTTCAGTTTATTCTGTAGATATTTAGTGTTTTTATAGAAAAATATTGTATTACTTTACATCGGTAACAAATTAAAATATTGTCTGTGTTTCCTGTGACTGGGCTGCTCAGACTGAGGGGCCCTGGGTTTACCTAATTGAAACTCCACCACTGGGGGGGACACTTGGAGACTCTACATCCTGTCTCTCCTACTCTAAATGGATGAAGTTTTAATTTGTAAAAATGTGACATTTTAATGTAATGGTAAAGGGTTAACTAGTCCATCCTCCCTGTGTCATGTGTGAAACTGATGAGAGAGAGCGAGACAAAGAGAGATAGTTATTGAGACTGACATAGAGAGAGAGACAGAAAGAGAGAGAGACATAGAGTTAGAGGGACAGACAGACAGAGGGAGAGAGACAGACAGAGAGAGAGAGAGGCTAGCTAAGTCTTCAGTCTTCAAATGTCCATTTTCCATGTTGCCATCATCATTCTATGTGAGTGAGTGAGTGAGTGAGTGTAGTAATAGATGTAAGTTATGTGTGATGGGACACATATTATTTAAAAATTAATTCAGTTTATTCTGTAGGTATTTGGTGTTTTTATAGAAAAATATTGTATTACTTTACTGATAATCCACCACTGGGGGCCGGGGAGGGGGGCACTTGGAGACTCTGTCCATCCTGTCTCTCCTTCTCCAAATGGTTGAAGTTTTAATTTGTAAAATGTATTTTTCAGACATTTTAATGTAATGGTAAAGGGTTAACTAGTCCATCCTCCCTGTGTCATGTGTGAAACTGATGAGAGGGGGGGGGGGAGAGGGAGAGAGGGAGAGAATGAGAGAGAGAGGGGGGGTGAGAGAGAGAGAGGGGGGGGGGTGAGAGAGAGAGAGAGAGAGAGAGAGAGAGGGGGGGGGGGGATGAGAGAGAGAGAGAGAGAGAGAGAGAGAGAGAGAGAGAGGGGGGCTATCATGAAGCACATTATGTAAATAAGGTGCAGGAGCATGTGCCAGTTAAACCGCAGTGCCGTGCGGAGTCAGAGGCAGCACACAGGCTTTCGGAGCGGCAGAGGAGCCGGAGCCGTCGGTAGATGGCGGTAACCCAAGAAACCTGATCCACACGGCTTCTCGGCCACTCTGTCTCAGTTTGCAGCACTCGCGTTGAAGGCAAAGGAGCTGGACAGTTTTTTGAAGGACATCAAAAAAAAGAAGAAGTAGGAGGCGCACAACGGCGGGTCTTCTCCAGGTTTTTACGCGCAGCCCCTCCGGAGCAGGAGACGGAACGACTGGTCTGCAGAGAGAGAGAGAGAGAGAGAGACCATAATAAAAAAAATAAAAATAAAAACAGGAAAACTCACAATACAATGGAAGACAAATCTAATTCATTCTCCAGCAACAAGGAGGAGAAGGCGGATGGGAATAATGTTTTTCAGAGACAAGACTCGATACAGAAAAATAACACTGGGAGCCAGAACATGAAGGACCATAGCAACTCAGTGGGCTTCAAGGGGGAGCGGGAAGAGGCCATGGTCGGCTTTGACGATCTGGAGGGAGCGTCCAGGCAATATGGTTTTATGCAGAGGCAATTTGGGGCCATGATGCAGCCTGGAGTCAATAAGTTCTCCTTACGTATGTTCGGCAGTCAGAAAGCTGTGGAGAAAGAGCAGGAGAGGGTTCAAACGGCCGGATACTGGATCATTCATCCATATAGCGATTTTAGGTAAGGGCTGGAAAGACACCTGCTCCACCACCACCTCAACCCCCTCCCCTCCACACACACTTTTATTTAAAATGTAAAAAAAATTCTCATATTTTTTAAAAACCCATTCCTCCCGTCACTTCCGAGGTCTGCAAAAAATAAAATAAAAAAACTGTACACTTTCTTTCACAAGGCTGTGCACGCGCCACCTGCCCCAAAGCGCATCCGCTATAATATAGTATAATACAATATAATATAATATAAGCTGTGTCTTTATTTAAACAATCAGGTTCCCGGTGCTCAATGAATGAATCCACTGTCAAAACTGTGGCTCTTCCATTGCGGTATTTGAATAATATAACACACGCGCGCGCACACATGCGCACATGAGCACGAGCGCAGAGCCGTTAGAGCTCCATTCTATTATTTAAAAAAAAATATATATATATATAAAAATAGGTGTAGTCAGTGAAATGTCCTTGGCAAAATGACGGTGAATGTCATGAAATGAAGCAGCTTCTTGTGATTTGTCCCCCCCCCACACACACCTACTGTACACCCCTCCGACTGCTCCTCAATTCAATGCGACAGATTTGGCTGTTTGCAGGGACGACACTATACTTGGGCACAACGTGACAATGCCATTGCACCATCACGGTTGTAAACATTTCGTTGTAGGCGGTGATGGAAAAGAGAAAAGAGATGGGCCTCTGCAAAAAAAAAAAAAAAATCAGAAGACTCAGATTGCGGTAAAAAAAAATGGTACGGGGATTCCATAAAGGATAAAGAGGGAAGAGGGGGGAAAGAGTCGTGTTATGAATTAATCAGTGACAACAGAATAGGACTAATTATTCTGAAGCTCCAAATGTGATGGAATGTGTTAACCCTTTGATGGACTACATACATACTGAACAGTTGTTCTCTTGTATATTCATGGTTTTGTTGTTTTAGTTCATATAATTACTGTAACTGCTATGTTCTTCATACCTGATCTGCACTGACACAAAGTCATCAAAAACAATGTGTCATGTGACTAAAACAGACAGAACATGGAATGAATCAAATCACTGTTTCTGTCATTACAGTGCCTTGGGTATTGATGCAAGAACTGAAGTGATTTTATCAAGAAAATATATTAAATGGGCTCTGAAATTAACCCTTTGATACCTACTGCTCACTCCAGTGGACAGTTATTTATTCTAGAATGTCTTTATTGTCATTATACACATGTACACTTTATATTATACATATACACAGTGAAATAAGAGCACCTCGCTGTTCAGTGCAGACATGCATGTAGAAGCAAATGTATCTAAATGTAAAGTTTCTAAAATATACAGAGAAGAATAAAATAAGTTGATAACTACTGATTTAAAACACATTAAAGGGGAGGAAAAAACTATAAAAAGAAAAATAGAGAGGGGGGTGGTTCTATGTGGGTGGTTGCACATGTGTTATGACCTATGCCAATAAGAAATACAGCATATATAATACAGAATATTAATAATTGTTGCACATAGATTGTCCCTAAGTGTATATTGTGCAGTGTATTTGACAGGACTACAGTTGTTGTCTTGTATATTCATTGGTTTAGTTGTATTTACATGATCTGCACTAACATGTTTATATGTGTACATCAATTACTTGTTGTTATTAGACTGTAATTAACAGTCTCTTCCTAAACATAAAAAAATGCATTTAAATGTTTTATTTCATAGCGTTCTGATGTTGTGTTTTAAACACATGTTTATTTGGTTCAAAGCTTCAACACGTTTTCCAGCTGAGTGGACATTTTTGTAACTCCATAAAAAAAGAAGTTAATTAAAAAACACTTATCAATCAATCAATCACATTAATTTTTTCATACCTAAAGAGGAATTAAAACACTTGTAGCATAATTAGTAGCGTATGTGACTTGTAAACATAAGGTAACAGGTTCGAACCCTGTGGGCTAAAGTTTAGGGCGGCTGTGGCTCAGTTGGTAGAGCGGGTCGGCGGTTCCTGTCCCAGCTCTGTCTGTCCACATGTCCAAGTGTCCTTGGGCAAAGACACTGAACCCTGACTTAGTCTCCCAGTAGGACTGACAGAACCTTAGAAACCTCCTGGTGTATGAGTGTGTGTGAATGGGTGAATGTGAGGCTAATGTAAAGTGCTATATAAGTGCAGTCCATTTACTTGAATTGAATCACATCCATTAACACTAATAACAAAAGGATCTTTAGAAGGCAAATATATGTTTACATGTGTAAACCTTGTACACTGTAAACCTGAATAAGTTTGATTTGATTTGATTTATTTCGAACATGTGCAAAGTGCAATAATAATCAATACAGCAATAATAATAATAACAATGACATGTCCGAAAAGGAGTAGGATGAAGCATGAGCTTATTTTAATCCTACCCCTTCTTCACTTCCTCAACAACCTAAATACATCTTATAGTAATATAGTGCATAGTACAAAAAAGATGATAAATAAAATAATAACAATAACAATGATAACAATACCAATAATCAATAACTGAAGTACTAAACATAGACATATATACAAAAAAAACAACTAAAAACAAATGAGCAGATAGGAAAGTAGGTAACAAATAGAGTTTTTTTGTTGTTTATTGTTTAGCAGAACTCAAAACATTTAAGGCAATTGATTGACTCAATTATTTTTAAGTTGATGAAACTTAAAAAATACAAGTTTCCAGAACTTTGACATTTCGATGTTTATTAAAGTATACTTAAATTAAAGCATTAATTATTAACTTAGTATTCTAAGGTTCTGTCAGTCCTACTGGGAGACTGAGGGTGCAGTGTCTTTGTCCAAGGACACTTGGACATGTGGACAGACAGAGCTGGGACACGAACCTCTGACCCTTCAGTCATTGGACGTCCTGTTCTACCAACTAAACCACAGACGCCCCTGAATAAAAATGCTGCGTTTTTTGTTATTGCAATTTTTTTGGTATGATAGATATTAGAGGTTATTTGGAGTGTTCTGAAATTATATTTAATCATCTACTACATCAATTCAGTTTATTTTATTCAATCATCCTTCTGTGAAACAATAGAAATAACAGAACAATATCATTCTCATCATTTAATGTCTTAATTCCACTTATGTTCACTTCTATCCACAATAGTTCCCCTTTATAAAAATATTAGTTGGAAGTACTTAAAAAGAAGAACATGTCACAGCAACTGAATACATTTGAGTTAGTAGTACTATTACTGATACTTTGAGTATTTACAACTTAATATAATTAATTATTCTGAACATTTAGGTTTGCAGTGTACCGTTGTAAGCTTTGAATGATTTTTGTTTTTACAGTTTTGTATGTCTGTGATAACAGTCTATTTTATTTATTTTTCCTTACACATGGAGGACACATATCCGTACACATGGAGGACACATATCCGTACACATGGAGGACACATATCCGTACACATGGAGGACACATATCCGTACACATGCAGGACACATATCCATAAACATGGAGGACACATATCCGTACACATGGAGGACACATATCCGTACTCATGCAGGACACATATCCATAAACATGGAGGACACATATCCGTACACATGGAGGACACATATCCGTACACATGGAGGACACATATCCGTACACATGGAGGACACATATCCGTACACATGCAGGACACATATCCATAAACATGGAGGACACATATCCGTACACATGGAGGACACATATCTGTACACATGGAGGACATACGTATTGCTCCGTATAGCACCTGCTTCCGTCTGAACACTGTGTTCAGATGAAAAGCAAATGAGATCAGGTACACAGACTGGTTTCTCCACCAGCTGCATATTTACAGTTCAACACTTAACCAATTAAGCATGTCATCATGTGGCCTGGTCTTTGCAGCAGAGTCCCCTGGCACAGCCCGGTGGTGACAATCAGCCGGGTTTTCCGTTGGACCGGTGCAGAACATGCCGGGGCACGTTGTTCCCGCTGCTGCACTCTGACTCTGACGGAGCTGTCCAAGGTCCTGCAGGTCCTGGAGTCACAGCAGTGGTGCAGATCAGGTTGAGCGAGCTCCAACCAATCATGTTCCAAAACCCGCCCACTTCAGGAAAAAAAAACGCCCACCGTTTTTTCACACGAAAACATTTATTAATTGAATGAACATGCATTTAAAAACATTTACAGTAGGCTATTAAACATATAAGCTCAAATGGAAAATAGTATTTTATCAAACAGTGTCAGGGGAAATGTTAAAAACACTGACGACAGGTCCACTTATTCTCAGGTTTGAGTGTTGAAATTATCTGACAACAATCAAAATAGAGGAAAAAGACGTTACCATCACATGTAATGTTGCCTAATATTATATGAATTATAACATTAATGAATTAAAAGGCATTAATGAATAATCGGTTGTAATTGTCCATAAGTTTTCTTTCCACATAAACAGTTGCCATAGTCTATATTCAGAACAAAAAACAGTGCATTACCATCAGCATCAGCTGTTATTCACATATAAAAAAATTAAACCTCTTCAACAGCCACTGGGGACGTCTGAATGTAGAGGACGTGCACCTCCATGAGACTGGACAGGAGAGCGAGTCCCATAACAGTTCTGCGATTGTCTGGCAGGAAAACTCTGTCAACGTGCACATTAGACATGAGCAAAGACAGCAGTCACATGACACGTAGCCTGCGTTAGCGCACTACGCTAGTTTGTTAATGTGACGTCACAGCATCACATTGTTATAGCGACTGAATAACTCACTGTAATTAAATACTTTTTAATTAAAGGACCATAATATGAGTGAGTGAAGTATACTGACTTTTGTATTTGTACTGTTTTTAAACCATAAAATAACAGTTTGTTGTGTTGTTTTCACAATATTATTAAAAAAAACACCAGATGTTGGCAAAAGCAGCCCAAATTTTAGACACCTGCCCAATGCATTTTTTCCCACCAGATGTAATCAAAAGTAGCCCAATTGGGCATAAAAGTGCCCAATCTGGTAACACTGCCTTGGTGTCCACTTCTGTCTGAGGCCTGGGTATGGAGACATTTTTGGGACAAACTTAAGCGCATTCACAGCAAAGTAATCCACACATATTTGGGATACGTCTTTGGTTGTAGTTGTAGTTAAGGCTGAATCCCATTTCACCCCTTACCCTCTGTTTTGGGTAAGGGGTGTGTAGAGGTAGGGGTGTCTTAATTCACATTAAGGCAGAGGGGTAGGGGGATGGGGCAGGGCTTTATACCCCTTCAAACAGAGATTCTCCAGAGGCAGACTCCAAACGGAGGGGTACGAGAAATTTCCCAGAATACAATGCAAATCCTTTTAATAATGGCGGCATCCATCAGACTGGTGAGGGGGTCTGGGGTCACAGGTCAACACAAGGACACAAGTGAGTCACTGCAGATCCAATAAAACCTACTCAGAGAGCACAGCTGCTGACAAATATTATATTTATATTTGTACTACCTGTTAACATTAGTACTACTACTGTCCAAGTACTGCTGATTGACTACACTTGTACTAAAATTGGACTCTCAACCCCCCCCACCCCCCAATTGAGACTGCATACGCAAAATGCACACTCTTGATGCTAACGGTTTTTCTATATATATATATATATATATATATATATATATATATATAGAAAATGGTCAAAATACATCATCACTTATCTTTCAATCCTAAAGTTAATCCAGTTTTTCCCATGAATACAGCTGCACTGTGAGAAAAGGCACAGATTTTCTCGAACTTCCAGGAGTGAAGTTGTTGCTGAGCACAGATGGTTTGAGTTCCATTTGTTTTCTGTGTTCAGTGGATAATGTCTGTGACATGATGATGTATTTTGACCACTTTCTTCCATCTGAGAAATTCGTATTCATACTGAAGACAGTGTACTACTAATTTTTTATTTCGTAAATGTAATTTTTGGAGTCGTAACTTTTCGATACGTATTCTGACAAATACCAAACACACAACACATTATAAGTACAAATGGACTCATTTTAGAGTTTGACAATATGTATTTTATCCTCAATACAACCAAAGGCACATGCACATCCCAAATATGCACAGATTACTTTCCTGTGAATCTGCTTATTTTTGTCCCAAAAATCACTGCATACCTTGGGTTTATGACTAGTGCTGCTGCTGCTGCTGCTGCTGCTGCTGCTGCTGCTGCTGCTGCTGCTGCTGCTGCTCCTGCCGCTGCTGCCGCTGCCGCTGCTGCCGCCGCTGCCGCTGCTGCTGCTGTTCAGTCAAAGCTGCAGTTCAAAGTTTGTGTTGAAACTTTGTGATTTGCTTTCAAGTCGTACTGTGAGCCTGATTTATCTACACATCCACAGATGCAGATCTCCTCTCATGTGCCATATAATTACATATGATGCTAATGCTAAGAATAGAATAGAATACTTATTGTCATCACACACACCATGTACAATGACATTTAAAAGACAACTTCCCGCAGTGCACAAAAACACAGATATAAAAGACAAGATACAAATATCAAAGTACAACACAGTAAATTTTGCAGTGTTAAATCAACACTTAGAGTGTATTTAACTTCTTCTAGAGTGTATTTGGTCCCATTGTCTCCAAATTAACACTGCAAAATCTACAGTGTAGGTAAAAAACAGAAATATGTATAAATATATTAGTAAAGACAAGTAAAATTTTAAAGTGCACAGTAGAGAGGGCATGACAGCAGTAGAATAAATATCGAAGATAACTGGGGTTTCCTTAAAAAAAAAAACCCATCCACGCAGATACACACTGACATCACGTGCACATGAATGCATATGGGCGCCAGATGTACAATGACAGTGGGCAAAGGATTAGTAGCATAACACAACAGTCAATGAGCTTAGCAGTCTCTGAAAACAATTATGTAAGGAGATTGACCCCCCCCTCTAAAAGATAGTCACAGGGCAAGACCTGGACCATTGACTGATATATCTGCCAATTTCACACATATTAATTGTCCCATTCACTTCATTTGTTGTTTTATTTGTACATTATAATTGGATAAATAGCTTTAATTTCTCTTAACATGAGACCATGTCTTTGTTCACAAGGAGCTACAGTGTTAATCACCTCTGATAGTGTTAATCTTAACACTATGAAAGTCTTTAAATTGTCCCAATATTTATAGTGTTTAGCATTGCCTAAAGTGTTGATAGTTAGTGTTAAAAAATAACTAACTAGAGTTAATAATAAACTTTTTGTTAACACCAGATAGTTATTACACTAGTGTACAGAGTTATTTAAAAAAAAATCTGCACTAGTGTTAATTTTACACCAGTTACAGTGTTGTCCTTGGCACAGAATAAATAGGACAATACTGTTATAAACGTGTTCAAAAAGTTCCTTTCTTGTGTATTGGTGTAAAATTTAAAACCATCCAATATAGTGAAACGTTAAAATCAACAACTCTAATTAACCCGTGATATTAACATTTTTACGTATCTGTACTTTACTTGAGGATTTATTTTTCTGGAAACTTTTTACTTTTACTCCTGACATTTTTTACCTAAATATCTGTACTTTATACTCCTTACCGTTCATTTTTATTTAATTTTGAAATCTAGACAAGTGCTCATTTTACACTAGATAGATACATATTTTATTATATACTTCAGTGCATAAAGTTAAATTTTAAATCGAGACTGGTGTTAATTTTACACCAGTCCTTGGCACAGAATAAACAGGACAATACTGTTATAAACTTGGGTTCAAAAAGTTGTTTTCTTGTGTATTGATGTAAAAGTCAAACCATCTAACATACTGAATAGAATAGCCTTTTATTGTCATTTGTTTCACAAAGAAATTTGAATTTGACATTCCTGTGTTTGCATTAAAAATATAAAAGCTAAAATATTTCACAGTAAAAGTCACAGTGTATGATGGTAAGTGAATAGTTAAATTACAGAAGCTTAAATTAAAAATTGCACAGTAAAAATGACCAAACCCCCCCCCCCCAAAGGTTAAATGATAATTTGAGACACTGAGACCCTTGATTTACAGGTAAACATGTGAGTGCACATCAGGAAGGTACCCCCTCAAACAGAGCTATAAGGGGTAGGGCTTGAAATACAACCCTATGAACTGGGACACCCCTTCAACACTCACCTACGTCATCACTTCACTCCACCAGTTGTTACGTAACCAAAAGTGACAGTTGATATTTGCATCAGATCAGAGAAGTGCTCTGTATCGACCCATTACTCCACGTTTACGTAAATAGCCATTTTTTTCATGTGCGTTTTATGGAGAAAATGATCATTACATATTACGACAATGTCAAACTTTATACAATACAACAATTATCAATAACTGAAAAACTGATAATTACAACAAAAATACTACATTTGTGTACTTCTTTCATAGATGCTGCCATTTTTTAAAAGGATTCACATTCTTGTACCCCTCCATTTGGAGTCTGTCTATAAAGCCCTTCCCCTTCCCCCTACCCCTCTGCTTTAATGTGAATTTAGACACCCCTACCCCTACACGTAGACGCACAAAATGGAGGGTAATGGGTGGAATGACCGCTTACAGTCATGATATGAACTGACTGATGTGAACTAAAACAACAAAACCCATGAATTTACAAGAGAACAAGTGTGGGCTGCAGTGACCAGTGTGCACTAAAGGGTTAATATCTGATGTGAAAACCAGCAGGTGAGACACAGTCGCCTCCACTTGTTCTTCCCATTACGGTGCACTTTTTTCCTTCCCAGACGTGGAAGTGCTTGCTCACAGTGGATTTATCTGCTTTCTGTCTGTAATACTGCAGATCTTGACCTTATCATAGAAAATATACTTCCACATGATCTGTGTTAGGAGTCAGGGGCCATATAACTAAACCCAAGTTATGCAGAAAGTAAAACAATAAACACTATACGATGTGTTAATGAAAAGCCTTACGTAAATTCAGCCCGTGAATGACACCCCTATTCACACAGGCTTTATAATGCTTTGTGGGAGTGTTTGAAACTTAATATCCAACATATTCTCTGTACACAGCAGCTGCTTAAAGATTAATGGCAGGTTAGTAATATTCATTATTCATAGATTTTTAGAGAGGCCTCATGCATGGGCTCATACACCCCTGGTTATGCTAAGAAGAGGCCTTTGTCGTAGTTTAAAAGACACTTGGTGACGTTTTCTTTAATGGGTTATATTAGAACACTTGTGTGTTTGGCCACACTGAGGCCTTTTGAAGAACCCACAAGTACAGTGATGTGTTTACATGGTGTTTCTACACACCATTACTAGGTGTTGCTGTTGTTGTTTTTTACTCTATTGCCGATATAAAGATCTGGTAACACTTTATAATACCTACACACAATTGACTATGTATTAACCAGTTATTACCTATTTGTTAATGGTTTATTCATACACAAACAATTTATCATAAACAAAGCATTTCTTCTTCTTTTCTGTGAACAAACCATTTGTAGTCGTGTTAATAAAGGTTTTATGATAAACTGTGTATAAGTAATATATTAATAAATATTAACAAATAGGTAATAAATAGTTAATACTTCATGAACAAACCATTTACACATGGGTAACAAATGGTTAATACATAGTGGATTTTGTGTAGGTATTATAAAGTGTTACCAAGTGTGTGTGGACATATTTTACAATTTGCATATTTTTAGATATTGTCCGTTAAAGTTTTGGACTGTTTTGCGGTAGGAAGTCCTTAGCAACGCATAATAATTTGTATCCGATTGACACAAATTGTTGACAGATGTTAAAGGACACTCTGATGGACATGTCACAGAAGTTTTATATATTATAATAATAGGACAGAAGTGTGACGTATTATAATCATTTGGCTTACACCATTGGACAGAACATTCAATATAAGCTTTTACCTCGTACCAAACACTTGGGTGTTTACCCACGGAACGGAGATCGTTTTGTTCGACGAAAAGAGGTGGAAGTCGTCTTTGTCTTTGCTCAGCAATACCTGAACTTTTGTCACCGCTTAAATAATTGACTCAATAAACACCTTTATTGATTGGATTTCAATGTAATGACCACAGGAACTGAACATAGAGGTGTTAAGGTACCGTTTTTTGATAAGGTGTAAACACAAATAAGAAATCACCTTCCAGCCTAAATTTGGCTGTAGCTCTGAACGGCTCAGCGCCACTTATGCCTGGTTTGGTGCTAAGCAGTCACATATATTGACTGATATAAACATTAACACACATAATTAGTGTTTGTAAATGAATAGAAATTCAAAGTCTATTTATGTACATTTTCCTACGTGTCTACTTCTCTCCAGAAGAGTCATGTGACTCATATTTGTGCTGCATTGGTTTAATGTGAATTTAACTTTTATATACATTCAATCTGACGTCCATGAGGATTTTTTTTTCTTTAAGTCCACGTGGCTGCAGTTGGTGACTACATGGATCACCGTTTGCTGAGTAAAGACTATAGGGGGGAGGGGGGGGTTCCCTCTGTTGCTTGGCAGGAATGGTCTGGCATCGATTGTGAAGGAGCATTTGTTGTAGGGAGGAAATCTACAAGAGCAAATGAGAAGAAATGAGCAAATGAGCTGGCTTCATTCACTGTGAGATTGTTCCATTAGTAAATCATCTGCCTCAACTGGAGCGGCTTACACTGGAAGACTGCAGTTTTACAGACAGATAGAAAATAAGCAAAGTATGAAAAACATTATTAATGAATGGAAAAAAATAACAATAACACAAGGAAAAAGATAACAACAAAACCCCAAATGAGCAAAATAGGAACAAAATTGACAAATACTAGGACAGATAGATAGATAGATATAGATACATTTTCACCTTTACTCACTACATTTTTGCATAAATAACTGTACTTTATACTCCTTACATTCCCAAATTTATCATATATTAAATTTGAGAACAGAAAAAAAGATGTTTTAATCATGATTAATTAAAATCGATCCGAAGCAAAGATGTAATAAATCTGATTAAAAGAAGTACATATAAAATGAAGTAGAGATATTTAATTTGACTATATCACATAAAATAGGTTTATTTTGTTTGTTGCATATTTGCGACAGTAGACATTAAGGGGTTAAAACCCAATGAGTGCTCACATTTAGAGGTAGAATGATTTCAAAATACAGAAAAATGAACACTTGAGGTTGAGTAACTGTGGGTTTTTAAAGCGCTTATGAAATGGATTCATTTCACCATGGATGATCCCTACCCCCCATGAAAAAGGAGGAGGATTGTGTGAAGGCAGAACACTGCTACACAAACCTCAAGGAAACTCTTTTCTTTTTGACAGCGTTAGTACAAAGACAAGTGAACAATTATTATTCTAATGGTCGTTGTTGGGAACTGATAAAGGTTTAAGTTTAAGGTTACGTCGCTTTATTAATAACTCAGTCTGTGTTTGTCCATCCTTACACACACACACACTACCGACTACCTAGTGTTAGCATTAGCATTAGCACATGGCTGCTACTGAAGAAGCTCAGAGTCCAACTATACACTCTTGAAAAACAGTCATTTAACACATTTTTAAAGTATCTTTGGAGTTCTTGTTTTTGTACAAAGCCTAATGTTCCACTACTATCGTCTTCAGGCTAAGTTCTGCAGCCCCAGGGGAATTTATTTATTTATTTATTTATTAAAATAATAATTTAAGTATTATGGTTGAAAGGATCATGTTGCAACATTTATTTTCCCAAGCACATTATTTTTATTATTATTATTGTTATTGTTATTGTTATTGTTATTATTGTTATTGTTATGTTATTATTGTTATTATTATTATTGTTATTGTTAATTGTTTTTTCTACAAAGGATGCCTTTTTTATTTATGAAAAAATTTACAATTACTGAGGATTTAAAAGAAAAAACAAAAAGCTCACTAAATTGGTGTCAACACTGATAACACATATTTGTAGAATAAAACTAACTAAATGTTCCCACATTTGTGTTAATAATAAAGAAAAGTCAGTTCTTAAATGCTGGTTGGGTCAAGTCGCAAAATGAGAAATTCTTAGAATGACCTAGAGCTTGATCGATCGTCAAAATTATGACATAAAAAGTGAAAGTTATGAGATAAAGTCAAACTCATGCCAAATTTATTAAATATAAATTCAAAATTATTGGATAAATTCAAAATTATTTGATCAAATATCACATTTTTGAGATAAAAAGTCAAAATTCCAAGTCCCTAAACACAACCACAGTTATTCCATATATAAAGTGCTCTGGATTATAAATCACACTGTGGTTTGGTAATGGTGTTAGCATGTTTCGGATGAACCCCCTGTCTTTCATCCCAGCTGTGTTCATGCTCACTGTCCTCAGTCGTCCATGAACGTTGCCAGAAGTGATTCATCAACATCCCACTCTTTTCACAAAGCGTCCCGGCCTCCGATAAAGGCTGAGCAACCGTGAATGAAAATAGATGCTTTCAGGCGTCCTATCTGAGGCTAAAAAGTTGCCACTGACGCCATCCGTGTTGTCTGTGTGTGTGCGCTCTGCCTTCACCGTGTGGATCCATTCCTGTTGGGGGGAGGGGGGGGTGGAAATGGACCGGCTGAGTCGCTGGCACACTGCCTGTGTGAGCTGGCAGAGTGGCCGCCCAGTAATGGATCTGTTTGACGAAATGAAGCCCAGGCCTTGGCTTTATAAATATGTGCAGATCATGTGTCCGATAATTGTGTTCACTTCTAACTAAACAGTGGTTATGTAGGTGGTTCGTAATCTGTATTTTTACACCAGCAGGTATTGAACTGGAGCCTGTGGAGTGGACTCTTCACAAGGAGAGTCTTCATTTAACCGCATCAAAGTCAGGGGACTGGAGAATCCATGTGTCATTAGTTTTTCAAAATAAAACCAAAAATAAGACAATGAAAAAAAAACAACTGCTTTCTTCATTATTTGTTTCCAAATCCAAAATAAAATTAAAAAAAAAATCAGATAGTGATGTAATCAGTGTATAATTTGTTCTTTCGTTGTTCAACTGCCAATCAAAACAAACAAAAAATGAAATAAAAAGAAGAAGAAGGAAAAAAAAAAAAGAATATTTGCCTGGTTTTTCATATTAAGATTTCAGGCCCAGATCAAAAATACACCATTTGACTACATTTTATTTTTATATTTAATTGTTTGTATTTAAGTGACCCGGAGGTTCTGTGCACAGCAGTTCAGGTTCTTATTTTATGAATCAATAATATTTTTAATAATCATACTTTTGTGCCAACATCAGGAGAGGGAGGAGAAGCAGCGACAGAAGAACGTTGACTTTTGGAACTTTTATATGACAGAATTAGATCAATGTTAAAGGTGTCATTCCATCGTTATTTCATTACTATTGTGTGTTGTTCATTGTTATTGAATATATTGTGTGTTGGTTCTATTTTAAAAAAACAAAACAAAATTGATTGTCCAGTTTCCAGCTGTTTTTTTTGGTAGCGACAGAGTTTACGGTACGTCCTCATACATGTCCATGAGGCGTCTCTGATTGGCTCTTTAAGATCATTATGATATGACACCAGTTTTCTCTGTGGTCATATCTTCAGGTCTTAGGGTGACCCTCTTAGTTTCCCCAAATAGGACGTAGGTTTACATCTTTGTCAGTGCAGGTCAAAGGTCATTTCCAGTTTAATTCAACTTACTTCAGGTCAAAAATGGATAAAATGGAAAACTGCCATTATCTGTTTATTCTATTATTCATTTAAACTGCATCGTTATCAGTTTTTTCATTTTGGTTTTGGTTTTATTTTGAAAAACAAATGATACATAGATTCTTCAGGACTCTGAGATTTTAAATTGTTCTTTTTTAAAGCAACATTTATACAATAATGCAGCAGTAGAACGTTTTGTGGAAACGGTTTAATTTGTCATATTTTGGACTTTCTGCTTGGTTAAAATCTGATCAAAATGATGACTTTATCTCAATCTTTTTTCCATTGTTAAATTCCATATCTCATAATTATCTAATTATTATACATTTTTAAAATCTCTTTAATATTTCCTATATGTCCTGTCATTATCCCCAAAACTAAATACTATGACCTGATCAAACACACCATCTACACAGCATATATTATAGTTATATGGCTATTATCTCATAATTTTGACTTTTTATCTTACAATTATGCATTTTTCATCTCATATTTATAACTTTAAAAAAAAATCTCATGATGACTTTTTATCTCAATTGTGACTTTTCTTTTTTTTTTTATTTCCCTAAATTTCCTGTCCATACCCATAAACCTGAGTAACTGTGTCCTGATCAAACACAATTTCAACACGGTAACTCACTTTTAAATGGTTTAATTTTGATAGTTTTTAAACTTTTCTGATATTTCCTGGTTAAATAAGTATTATTTCATTCATGGCAAAAAAAAGTACTTTTACTTTTTACTTTTGTACTTTATTAGAATTAAGTAGACGAGTTGAATTAGTACTTCTACTGTTAGTATTTTTCACATAACTAGCTGTACTTCTAATTAAGGACAGTATATGAGTACTTTTAACACCTCTGCTACACACTAACTCACTTTTAAAGCCTTTATTTTTCAGATACTTCTGAAACCTTTAGGATTTTTTCTGGTAAAATATGTATTGCTTCATCCATGACAAAAATGCAGTTTTACTTTTGTACTTTATTACAATTGAGAAGTTGTATTTTTCTTTAATTTTACTTCAGTAAAGGAGTTGAATCAGTACTTCTACTTTTACCAGAGTATTTTTTCTCACCAGTCGCTGTACTTCTACTTGTGTACTGAAGGCGAGTACTTATCTGTGTCCAGTTTTTGTGTCCTGTACTCATTTGTACGTGTTGATCTGCAGGTTCTACTGGGACTTGATAATGCTCATCATGATGATGGGGAATCTAATCATCATTCCTGTGGGAATAACCTTCTTCTCAGAGCAGACTACCACCACCTGGTTGGTCTTCAATGTGGCCTCGGACACCATCTTCCTGGTGGACCTGGTCATGAACTTCAGGACGGGGATCGTCAATGAGGAGAGCTCCGAGATCATCCTTGACCCCAAGGTCATCAAAATGAATTATCTGAAGAGCTGGTTCGTTGTGGACTTCCTCTCCTCCATTCCAGTGGATTATATCTTTTTAATAGTGGAGAAAGGCTTTGATTCGGAGGTTTATAAAACAGCCCGCGCCCTGCGAATCGTCCGCTTCACCAAGATCCTCAGTCTTCTGCGTCTGTTAAGACTGTCCCGACTCATCAGATACATACATCAGTGGGAGGAGGTGAGTATACATGCTTCAGTACATTCTCCACAACCGTAACACAGGGTACTTGTACAAGTCTTCAAAGTTTTAAAAACTAAGGAATTTTTAAATACCGTTTTCCAGACCTTGAAAAGTCTTGAATTTTGGGTGAAAGTTAATTAGTTTATTGATCATCTTCAAAATAAACAGAGCATAAGAAAGATAATGTATACAGTACCATATATGGCAACATTAGCATTTCTGAAGTTGCTCAAAGGCATAGGCTAAAGGGGTGCGTATCTATGTTCCCCAGGTCATATGTCCTTATATGGGACCAGGGAACATAGGACCATTTGGGGGAAAAAAAAAGGTCCTTTGCTTTTACCAAAAATAGTCATATGTTCCTCAATATGTATGTGACCGACAGCACGGTGGCGGAGCGGTTAGCGCTCTTGCCTCGCAGCAAGAAGACCCGGGTTCCATTCCCAGACCATGTGGGCCTTTCTGTCTGGAGTTTACAGGTTTCTCTCCTCGTGTCTGGATGGGTTTCCTCCAGGTGCTCCAGTTTTCCCATCACCCAAAAACATGTTTGTTAGGGTAAAAATCCACGTCTGGAGATGGGCCCCTGGGCGCGGCCCCTGGGCGCGGCCCCTGGGCGCCACCCCTGGGCGCCACCCCTGGGGGCTGCCCACTGCTCCTTAGGAAGATGGTTTACATATAGAGGACACATTTTGTTGTACAATTGTATGATGACAATAGTCTTAACTTAACTTAACATAGGACCCTTTATTTGAAAAAGGGTCCTATGTTCCCCAGTCTGTTACTTTTTACACCATTATTGCCAAATTCCATTGACAGTTTGGTAGAAAATTGAGTAAAAATGTGGGTATTTAAGCCCCTCCCCCTAACCCTAACCTAAGGTGAGCTAAGGTGGGTGGATGAAGGAAAATCGTGGATCATCGGACCATTTTTTGAAAATGGTTCAGATGATCCCTGGTCACATACATACTGGGGAACATAGGGATGACTGTGGCTGAAGTACCTGTCCTATACATTACTATTTTAAGTAAGGATGACAGAGGTCAATATCTCCATTTTTTTTTCAGGTCAAACAAGAAAAAAAAAACAAAGCAAACAATCAAACAAATGTGGAATTGAAAAGTTTCATCAGAACCAGAGACGGACAGGTCCTACTGAGCTGTTTTTGTTCATAATAGTGTCTTTAACCACTTTTTTTTAAAGGTTATGACATTTTAGTTATAATAAGGTTATTCCAAATGTTCACCCCACACACTGACATGCACATGATTTTCCATGTGGTGTGACCTGGAGGCTGTTGGAAATGTAAATATTTTAAATATTGGTACTAATTTTTTTCTTACTTTGAACATGATTATGGTCGTCTTAAGTTCAACCAAATCTATAAACTTCAGTGTATGAGATGAGAGGAACACGTTATTTGTATGAACATGATCATCTACTTTATATACTCTTGGTCTTTTTGTATTATTGTTAATGGCTATAGTTTGGTTTTGTATGTGTTAGCCCATACGTCTACACAATAAGACAGACATGGTATTATTAGAATGGGAGAAAAAAAAACTATAATAACATTTTAGCGTGTGATGAAATCATTGTGAAATGAGAAACAGAAAAGCTTATAGTGAATCCTGTGTTTGTTCATTAATAAACACGACCAGTACAATCTGAGCCAGTGAAGTATGCAGGAGACACACAAGTAGAAAAGTACATTAACTCAAAGTCTGAGGGAAAAAAAATATCAGTTTGGAAAAAGTCTGGACTTTTATTTTGGAAAAACGGCAAGCACCCTGTAACATGTATGATCCTCTTCGTTTCTGTTCCGTGGGGACGTCGAGGTGCTTTTCCCAGCAGCATGCTAACGACCTTGAAAGGTTAACGCGCAGATATAATTGTGACTGCATACTTCTAATAAGAGCTGCCAATCACCACCGGTCAAAAGGCTTATCTGTGGATAACCAGCAGGAATGTTAGTCTCAGTTCACTGATGGATGAAATGAATCCAGGATCTAGAATCCAAAGGAAAAGCTTCCATTGTACTGTAGGAAAAAGAGAAAATACTGCATCTGAGGAGGAGCCAGTGTAAATGTATGGATGACTTTAACATCCACAAGGTTATTTTATTTTATTTTTTCATGTTTGGAACTGAACGACGTATGCAGTACATTATACAGTTCACGTGACTCATACTATTTAACCAGTTTGGATGATTTTACTTTGTCTTGGAATGATTTTATTCCACTCACCAAAGAAGTACAAATCAACATAGAAAATACTGAATTCTGGAGGCCCACGCTCACATCTATATTTAGTTAATTATTTATTTAGTTAATAACAGTTCATAAAAGGTAATATTTCATTTTCCCTTTATGTTTAGATTGTTATGCACTCAATATAATTATTATTTGTTATTTTCATTATAATTTGTGTTGGGTTTATATTAATATAAACAAATAGAGAAAATGAACTATTACCTTTTATGAACTGTTATTAACTAAATAAATAATTAATTAAATATGGATGTGAGCGTGGGCCTTCAGAACACACTCTGTTAATATTTTTTTTTAATCCTTAGCTAAATTATTACTATATAGTAGATCATGACACAGGATTGGCTTTTTACTCCCAGAGAAAAAAATCCCACCCCATCCCAATCCCCGGCCCAGAGTAAAAAATAAAAATCCCATCCCACCCTATCCCACTCAAAATTACTCCCACTTCCATCCCATTCGCGTTTTTTTTTTTTTTTTTCCCTAAATAATGTACAAACAATTTTGTGTTTTTTTAGATAACTGTTTTACTGGTCACATTTACTTATAATTTACATCATGGATAAAAATACTGACAGTATGTCCTTAAACTTTGTCTCAGTTCTCACTGTGTCCCTCTTCACACCACTTGTCTCAGACTCACTGGAATACTTGACTAATATTTTAGAAGCTTTACACACTGCATATAACCTGTTGGCGCTGTCACTTTTAATTAACTCTCATGAACTTGTGAAAGTACAGTGGTACCTCAACTTACAAAATTAATTTGTTCCATGAGTGTTTTCGTACCGTGACTTTTAAGTAATTATTTGCATTTTACATGTAAAAGGCCAGATTCGGTCCAAGGCCCCAAATACTAGCCCTCAAATCCTTTAAAATGATAAAAGTATATACATTTTATATGAAATATGTGTTAAAAGTCAAAGAAAATATTGATTTTCACTGACTGAACATTAAACATTAAACCATCAAATGAACCGGACATGGGTCATTTTTATACCAGACATGTGGGTCATTTTTATACCAGACATGTGGGTCATTTTTATACCAGACATGTGGGTCATTTTCAGACCATTGTGTTTGTTTTGTCACTCTCACCTTCAACAATGTTTGTTGACGGACGTTTGGTGAAATATCGACTTTTCATAATCTTCCTAAAATGCGTAAGGCATACGTCGTCATCTTAGGCGATAGCACGACTTGTCAAAAATGTTTTCAAAAAGTAGTCAATGGTCTTTAAGAACATCACATGACCTTTGACCTTACTCACATACCTGCATTTATTTCTGTTTAAATTCCACGTCATTGTTTGTAAGTTAATATATTTATAAATATGTTTGTTCTGCTTCATCATTCAAAAGTTATCAACGCTAACGTCGATACGCTAACCCGTAACACCCAAAGACATATTTGAACCCCGTTTTCCATGGAAACAAAAACACTGGGAGCCGCTCATCATCTTTAAAAATCTCAGCCAATGTGTCCCAAACTTTAGTGTTTTTGTTTGGATGTTTCTGGAGCTTCCACTCTAACAACTTTATTTTCTCTCGATGGACGACGCCTTCACCAACATTCAGTTAATAAAGTGTATGTATTAATAATAGATAATGTTACCTAATATTTAAATAACAATAATTTACCAGGTTATTTCAATGTTCAATGTTACCGACCACAACCTGAATATCATTAAAATATTTTTCAATGACCCACAACTGGGTCAGCCCACGCATCACCGTCGTCTATTAATGTTGTTCTGGCTCCTGGCCGCTCCCATTGATTTTTATTTTTATTAGATTAAGTAAATTTTTTACTCCCATCACACAGGAATCACTCGCAGGAATTCCCGACCAATGTCATCGTCTACTACATAATGTACTGAGGGTTTCACTGCTGTTTCCAGTATTAAGCAAAAATCTTAAAGTTGAGTTGAAATTGTTAGTGTTAGTGTTAAATGTTTAACTTATGAAAACCACGTCTTTCCAAATTTGACATAATTTTGCTAATAATTTGTGACAGGAAGTAAGGTGCAGTAAAGATTTTGTTCCAATACATGTTGTTTTTTTTTGTTTTTTTACTCATAATAGAAATGAGTGGAGTGGCTGATCTAGTTCCCGTGCTGTGGATCAGTGAACATTGCTTCAGCAGGAAAATATCCGGCAGATCAGACAGAGCCAGTAGAGTCTGTTGTGTTTACGGTGGCTTATACTTTAGTGTCAGCTTGTTTTAAACCACTATATGTGAGCCTACGTTATGGCATTTGAAAAACAAAGCCATTATTCACGCTTCAGCAAAACACAGTCAAGCCTCTCTAAATGGGACACACACACACACACACACACACACACACACTGGTTTCCATGTCTCATGAGGACCAAGTTTGTAATCATCACTTGTTGGTAAAGTATCCATCAGGTAGTGACTGTAAACACATCTCTTTTTCTCCAAATAATGAATTGAAATGGAAAAATATACATGAATAAATAAACGTATTAAAACATTTAAAAAGAATATATATATATATATATATATATATATATATATATATATATATATATATATATATATATATATATATATATATATATGTTTACCTAATATTGAAAGTACAATGATTTACCAGGTTATTTTAATGTTTATCTCAAACGACCCAGTCAGCCTGCACATCACTAATACATACATATACATAAAATAAAATAAATAATTTAAAAAATGTATTTTAAAAAAAGGAAACCCATTCAAACCTTTGAAAAGTACATATTTCACTGTGCACCTGTTAACCCCAGGCTTTATGGGGACTTTAAAAAGAAGTTCATGTGTTTTATAAGGGACATCATTTACATAAATTCACGTACTTCACACATATTTATATTTGACTACTGGGGACCTACATTCATATTCAAGCCTCGTTGGGACCTGAATTTTGGTCCCCATAGTGTCAGAGGTCCCCATGGCATTACTGTGTAAATATGTCAATATCAATGTCCCCAGAAACATAAGAATACAAGCACACGCTCTGATAGCCTTCACCATATGGACAGTTTTAGTAATTATTTCTGGCTCCATTATTCTGTATGTGGGAAGGAGGTTCTGTTTTTGTCCCACAGCACATGGTGTTGGTTTCTAACGTCCACAGTTACCTGCAGTGGGTGGATGAGGTGGTACACGGTATGGGCCGGCTTAGAAATACAAACCCAAAATGCAGCAAGGTTAAAATTAAATGTGCAGTGAGGTGGAGTAGTTGGAAAAGAAAAGAATTGACCCCAAAATGAGACTTTATGTAACACAGTGTTTCCCAACCACACTGTCAACCTGCATACGTAAGCACGACTCTAAGAATTTAAGGCAACCGGTTGCCTCAATTATTTTTAAGTTGATGTAACTTAAAAAATACAAGTTTCCAGAACTTAAAATTTAGAGGCTTATTAAGGTCTCGTCTCATCATCTGAACTCGCTTTATCCTCAATGGGGTCAGAGGTCACCCTGTATGAGTCTCCAGTTCATCTCAGGACTGAACATATATAAACAAACAATCACTGTCACATTCACACCTATGGGTGATTTAGATTAACCAGTTAACTAGTTAACCAGTTAACCTGTCACTGCATGTGTTTGGATGGTGGGAGGAGCCAGAGTACCTGGAGAAAACCCACGCAGACACGAGGAGAACATTTAAACTCCACACAGAAAGGTGTGGTGTGGGAATAGAACCAACAACCTTCTGTCTGTGAAGCACCAGTGTTAACTACTGCACCACTGTGCCGCTTATTAAAGTATACTTAAATTAAAACATAACTTATTAACTTAGTATTCTAAAGTTCTGTCAGTCTACGTCAGGGTTCAGTGTCTTTGTCCAAGGACATTTGGACATGTGGACAGACAGAGCCGGGACGTTAACCCTTCAGTCATTGGACGACCTTCTTTACCAACTGAACCACAATTACTGTTTTGTGATTTAATTTTTTTTGGTGTGATAGATATTCGTGGTTATTTGGAGTGATCTGACTTATATTTCATCATCTACTCCATCAGTTAAGTTTATTTTTCAATCATCCTTATTTGAAAAAATAGAAATAACAGAACAATATCATTCTCAGCATTTAATGACTTAATTCCACTTAATTCAGTTTTTAAATTATGTTCACTTATATTCACAATAGTTCCCCTTAATAAAAAAAACTTAAAAAGTAGAACATGTTACAGCAACAGTTAGTAGTACTATTACTGATACTTTGAGTATTTACAACTGAATATATTTAATTATTCACATTTGGGTTGACAGTGCAGAATGCTGTGGTACATTAGTGTACAGTTAGAAATGATCAGATGTGTGGTGAAAAATGACGTCATTTCACTTTATTGGTTCTGTCAGTGATCAGCGTGATGATAGATTGATACAACAGCACTGATCCACACTGAGCTGTTGAGCTGTGGTGTCTTTGTTAAATACCTGCAAGAGTGTCGGCTTTATGTTGAACTAAACAGGCTCAGGTTTTGCGTTGAATAAGTAAATGAAGACTAGATTTGTTTTATATTTCAATAAATGATGTTTGTTATGTAAAGTATGTGCTGTAGCTAGTGTTGTCACGATACTAAAATTTCCAACTCGATACCGATACTAAGGATAATACTCGATACTCGATACTAATTTCGATACTGGAGATGTGAGGGATTCCTTTTAAAATGTCCTCCATGGACTGCTAAAAAAAAAGGTAGTGAGTGCGGGTGCAGAATAAATGCATGTCTATCTCTTGGTAAGTTAAGGTAGGTCTATCTTTTTGTTCAAGCCCTTCTGCAGTGCTAACTGTAAGACTCTTTATGGTCGAGCATTATGTGCGCGGGCGGCAGCGTATTGCATCATGTGACCACCGCGGACCCCTTGCGGGACTAGCAGCGCGCACGTCAAAAATGATAGGCTGACATGCTCACGGTGGCCTCCATGGTGGTAACGTGATACTATGCGCTACCGCCTGGCTGCCGCCCGCGCGCATAAACGTTCGACTATATGGAGGCCTTTAAAAGCAAAGTTACATCGGATGGTCCAATCACAGACCTATAGAAATAGTGTATAGGTCTGTGGTCGCACTGGCGTCATCCCGTGTGCTGTCAGAGGCAGCTGGAGAAAAAAAGAGACTTTAACTTACACGCCGGCATTACGGCTGTGCCAGAGCTGACCGCGTTGATGCCTGTTTACAATTCTTAACGTTACCCGCTACAAAAAAGCGGCGACGCGCCATAAAAACAAAAATTTCCAGCAACTTAGTATCTAATTAGATACCAAGGGTCAATATCGATTTAGTATCTAAAATCGATTTTTTTGACAACCCTAGCTGTGGCTCAAAGGTTGGAAACACTCATGTCATATAATCACATGATAGTTTCTATGTAATTCAGCCACAGACACTTTGAGTAAACACCAAACCTGATGGAACATGTTTCAACCATATGGAGGGAATGTGTCACTGACATGATTTTACAACTATACATATTTTGAAAGCTCATCGTGGGGCTGGACCATATGGAGAAAAAAAAAATCTCGATATGTTTTTGCTATATCTCGGTATACAATATATATCTGGATATCTATGCAGTAAAAAGACAAAACAAAAAAAAAACAAAAAACAAATGCGTCAAATTCAGCAAGATTTTTTTATTGAAGTGCAAACAGGTAGGCAGCCGAGTGCCTAGAGCTAGACAGGTACTAGAGCTAGACAGGTACTAGAGCTAGACAGGTACTAGAGCAAGACAGGTACTAGTAAGAAAGTGCTTGTGCACCATTTTAACATCATCAAACCAAGGAAGGAACCAAAGGAATATTGCCTTATTTTAATTGCAAACATAAAATCTGAGGGTAGACAGTAGAAGTGTTTATTTAACATTTAAGATAAAAGACACACTTTCAATAGTTTTAAATATAGATTAATAATCAAATCCATGAATTCTGGTGTTTTGTGACTGTAGTTCATTTTATATTTGTGTGTGTGTGCATTTGATTTAACTGAGCACATTATTCTGCATCAGCTTTTGTTGTGTTTAATTCACATTAACTTTATTCATTTTCACTTTAATCACACACACACACACACACACACAGTCTGAGATATATATATATATATATATACCATGGTTGGCTTTAACTTGACTGATAATCTTCAAACATTTTAATATTTTGTGGTTTATGACATTAAAACTGAGCTGCCATCCTTGGCCTGTGTGTGTGTGTGTGTGTGTGTGTGTGTGTGTGTGTGTGTGTGTTAATGTCCAGGGTTAGTTTAAACCTGCGCACACATCAAATACACAACCAGTTGTCAGATATTCAACAAATGACGTGTATTCGTTCCATATATGATCTGTGTCAACTGAAGAACATCAGCCAAATGACATGTCTGCAGATTTAGTTTTGGACGTTCAGACCTAATGAATTATGGGAGATTACTGGGAGAAATGACAAAACGGAAGGGGGGCAGGAAATGGGTCTGAAATAGTGGAGAGTGGTCATTTGTGTGTAAATGGTTGAAGAGGTTCGTAGTGCTCTATGAGTCAGGTGGCACCGATTTCTTAAATTTTCTAAAAAAATACCTCTTTCTGTTTAAATCTGTTTAAACCAACGGTTTAAATCTGAAATATAGCAATATAATGGATTCTGAGTTAGGGTTAGCATTACCATTAGCATTATGGTCAGGATTAGGGTCTAAAGATTTTTAAATAAACCCTGAGTTTCATACAATTTAATTAGAGTTAGTTATTTTAAAATATAACTTGATGTTTATTCGGGCCAATAATCTTTTAGTTTGAGTGTCTAAGGTTGTGTCATAGCTTTGGGGTAGCACTTCCTGTCAGCCTCTGTCATGCTCAGTCATTCTTCTTTAACTCCGTTCGTTCTCATGATCACTGTGCCCGTTTCCTCCCCCCTCATTTTTGCATGCTTTCTTTTTTCCCTCACTCCCTGACTCACTTTGTTGGTGTGTCATCTTACTTTAACTCTCCAATCTTCCTCTAGTTTGTACTGTTTATAACTTCAGGCTTTTCAAACTGCAATCCACATACTGTAGCTGGTCATTATTTCAGCAGTAACTGGATCGGTTGTAACTTGATCACTGTTTGTGCATTGGGAAAAAAACTAAAATAAAATCCAACAGTTTCTGGAGCCTGAGACGTTTGTGTTTATTTTTCTTCATTTTACTGAATGTTTTGGTCATTTTACTGATTATTTTGGTCATTTTGTTCATTTTACTGAATGTTTTGGTCACTTTTGTTCATTTTCTTTTTTATTGTGGACATTTTTGAATGAACAACAGAACAGATTTTAGTCCAACGGAATATTGCACATTATGATCCACTCACTTTACAGGTTCTTTCTCGTGGAATAGCATGTGTACTAATTCTATTCACACCTTAATTCAAGTGGAATATGTATTATTTATATAGTTGTGTGCGAGGTCTTACCCTGGTTAATTTGGTGCCAGTTCTACAGTGCTCATTAACTCTTTAAAACCTGTTGTGTCACCTCTGACACACCCTGTGCACGCACACTTTAGATCGGTTGTAACTTGATGACTGTTTGTGCAATTGAAAAAAAAAAAAAAAATCCAACAGTTTCTGTAGCATTAGACGTTTGTGTGTTATAGGTTTTATTAGGTCATTACGGTAATTTCACTTGCACTTGGACAACACTAGAAAAATATGCCCCTCTAAAAAAAAAAGTAAAAAACATAAATAAATAAAACATTAGGGCTGTCAAATTATAAAAGATTTTAATCAGATTAATCACAGGGTTACTTTAGATTCATTCATCACAGGTGTAGCACATAAGGGAAAATCAACAGGGTGGAGTAAATACTGGCAAAATAAAAGCATCTGGACACTAACAAAACAGGAAGACATACAAAAAATAGACATCACATGACCCCACAGATGGGACTAATGACAAGTTATTATATTGAAACTGTCAAAAAACTTACTTTTTTCCACCACAAAGAAGAAAAAAATAAATAATTACCAAAACAGAACCCAAGTATCACCATTCGATCCACTGTCATTGATCCAACTCCATGGGTTTTACTGGTAAATCGATATTGCAGAAGATTACACTGTTACCACGGTAACTGCCTCTGAAAGTCCAAATGGCTCATAAAACGACAACCCTAAAAAGATGACAGTGCATTTCACCTGAAATATTTCCAACATATTGATAGGTTTTAATGGTTCGCACGTTATTAAACATTTTCGATCAATAGATGGTTTTGGTCACGAGTAGCAGGTTGGGTCTTTATGGGTTAAAAAGACACTAAGAATAATGAAACAGCAGCGACTGACGCATCTGCAGGAGCTGTGAGAGGAAAGAAAAAGGCAGCCAGTGGAAGAAATCCAAGCTGTCATAACATGTTAGGTGTAGGATGCAGGATTAGTGATTTAATGGAGGGACAAATGCAGTCTCCTACTATTATAATGGGTTTGAAGCAGTGAAGCATTATTACATCAGCTATGGGATGGAGTGGCGTGGTTTTATCAGTCAGTCACTTGCTACAGTCAGTCATCTTCCAGCTTCATTCCTTCATCTGCCATGTACCCCCCCCCCCCCCCCCCCCCCCTTTCATCACTTTGTCACCTTCTCTTGCCTCCATCTGGCTCCTATCTCACCAGAGTGTGATGCTGGACAGTCAGAACTAGACTAACTCACACTGTTTTTGGTCAGAACTATTTGGTAGAATTTGTACTTGATGATATTTGTAGATCGTGGGTTCCCGGAAAAACTTAAGGATGATTCCATTGGTAGAGTGGGTCGTCCCATGACACTGCTTTACTTTTTTTTTATGAAAATATCTACTCCAGACAACCTTAAATACTTGAATAAAATAAATTGGAAAATAAATGATTTTAGTGCTGGTTAACTCATGTTTGATGGTGTGTTATTCCACATATATGCTGGTTTATGTACATGTATGCAATGGATTAGTAAATATTCCACTAAAAAAGAACCTGTAAAGTGAATGGATCATAATGTTCAGTGTTTGAAGTAGATCTGACACCAATATTCCTTTGGACTAAAATCTATTCTTTTGTTCATTCAAAAACTACCAAAATAATCAATACAATGAACAAAATGTCCAAAATATTCAGTAAAATGAACAGGGAAGGCGGGGCTAAAAGGTTGTCTTTCAAATCCTCTGTTTGCAATTGGACGGTACTGCAACCATTCAGCGTAATATTTAGGATGACGTAGTTAGAGTGCCTGAAAGTTCAAGAAGGAGTCCGGAGAAAGTTAGGAATGACTAAACAAAATGGTGGATTATGGAGGTGAACGAAAGAATTTAAAAATTGTTGATGTTTTCTCACATTCTTCACTCATCTGTGATAAAAGGAAATCGTGATGTCAATCGTGATTCGTCAGACAGTTTCAGGGAAATGTAGCCAAAAGTTATATTGAGCATAACTAGACTCCTACCTTCAGCAGCAGACTATTACACCCAGGGTGTAAAAAGGAACACTACTGCAGGTCAATTATACCAACTACTGTCAGACTGTATAATATTCACTATAAAGTCATACAAAGGCAATACTATCTACACAGCCGCTTAACCATTATACCTGCAATATATATATATATATATATATATATATATATATATATATCTCCCTTCAGTATATATTTTTTTCACTCTTGTATATTCTATATAGTGTACATAGAACATAGTCTTTTTTTCTATATTTGTGTTTGTGTCCATATTATTTATTATCTATATGTTTTCTTGTCTTTGCTGTCCCTCTATTGCTGGCTGCTGTGATGTGTGAATTTCCCCGATGAGGGATAAAAAAAAGTACCTTACCTTACCTTAGTTTACCTTACCTTACCTTAGTTTACCTTACCTTAGTTTACCTTACCTTAGTTTACCTTACCTTACCTTACCTTAGTTTACCTTACCTTAGTTTACCTTACCTTACCTTACCTTACCTTACCTTACCTTACCTTACCTTACCTTACCTGACTATATTTCCAGGTAACCATGTTAGTGCAGATCACATATTAAGAACAGACCAGTTAAAGTCATGATATGAACTGACTGATGATGATCAGCATGAATCAAAGAGTGAAGGAACATCCACATCTCCAATTAGCTGAAGAAAGGTTTTTAATATTTATATAATAGCATGTGTACTATTTCTATTCACGCCTGTATTCAAGTGGACTACATATTATTTGTATAGTTGTGTAGCAGGTCTGACCCTGGTTAATTTGGTGCCACTTCGTTTGTTCAAACATTCATTCATTCGTTTGTTTGCTCACACATAATTATTGCCGTGCTCAGCTCTTAGGGAAATTGCGACGTACAGCGTGAAGGTCATGTAGAGCAGTAAATATACACCGTGTACTTCCACACGGCACCGAACAAATGGACCGACCAGATGGACACGGCGGGTTCACACATCTGGAAAAACCAGTGCTGGGTTCTTCTTGGCATCATTTTTTTTTTTTAATTACACTGCTGTCCTTTTTGTGTTAGAAAGTATGCTTCAGACATTGAATGTTTTAAATCTTAAATACTTTTATCAGATGAATCAAAAAAACAAATGACTTTAGTGTTGGTTAGTTCATGTTTTTAATATATATATAATAATAATAATAATAATAATAATCTTTATTTGGATAGCAACTTCCATATAAACACTGTAGCCTAAAGTGCTTCACATTGATTAAAAATCAAAAATCAATTTTAAGACGGGGTGAAATAAAAATAAAAAAAACATTTCATTGCACAAGACATTCATTATAAAATTTCAATAAATAAGAATTGAAATTAAAAATACATTAAAATTTGATTGCGCAAAATTATACAAACACTGTAGCCTAAAGTGCTTCACATTGATTAAAATTCGATTGCACAAAATTACAAAAGTACCAGATATACTGATTATACATGCATTATAAAATTTCAATAAATAAGAAATACAATGTTGTGTTATTCCACATATATGCTAGTTTATGTACAGGTGTTAAAGATGACCAGAAATCAACAAAATAATCAATAAATTGAACAAAAATGCCCAAAATATTCACTGAAATGAAAACACATTTTGACCCCAGACTTATGTTGGAAACATGAGCCAACCAGCATTTAAGCCTTTTCTTTATCCACTAACATATGTGGGAACATTTCATTAGTTTGATTCTGGAAGCATTTTACTTGTAGACCACAGTGTTAAAGATGACCAGAAATGACCAAAATAATCAACAAACTGATGAAAAATGAATAGAATATTCATTAAAATGAACAAAAATTACCAAAATAATTAATAAAATGATCAAAAATGAACAAAATATTCAGTAAAAGGAACAAAAATGAACAAAATAATCAATAAAATGAACAAACATGACCAAAATATATAGTAAAATGAACAAAAATTACCAAAATATTCAGTAAAATGAACAAAAATGAACAAAATATTCAGTAAAATGAACAAAAATGAACAAAATATTTAGTAAAATGAACAAAAATGATCAAAATATTCAGTAAAATGAACAAAAATGACCAAAATATTCAGTAAAATGAACAAAAATGACCAAAATATTCAGTAAAATTAACAAAAATGACCAAAATATTCAGTAAAATGAACAAAAATGACCAAAATATTCAGTAAAATGAACAAAAATGATCAAAATATTCAGTAAAATGAACAAAAATGACCAAAATATTCAGTAAAATTAACAAAAATGACCAAAATATTCAGTAAAATGAAAAGTAAAGTTTCACATTTTGACCCCAGACTTATCTTAGAAACTTGATCAACCAACATTTAAGACTTGAGTTTTCATTTCATTAGTTTTATTACTTTATCAGTAGTTAGTTACCATTGTTAGTTTTTAGTAACATTAGTACTCCACAGTCTTCATCAGATGCATGAACACACTGTAATGACATAAACTGCTCATTAATAAACACTTTATTAAAGTGTTCTGTCAGTTCATTACAGCCTGTATCCTCTCACCTATGACAGTCTATCTGGGAATATTATTGAAATAAATGCTCGACTATTTAATAAATCAGTGAAATAATGAGAACAGTAATTGGGGACTTTTTTTATTATATTTTTTTATTTTTTTTAAACCAATTTTTGGCTAATTGCACAGGCGTGTTTGGATCTTTTCAAGGTCGTTGTTGCCCTCTGCTCTGCTTCATTTGCAGCTCCAGCTTCTCTTATGTTTTTCTTATTATTTCATGCCCTCTCCCATTCACAGCTAATTATACTAATGACTTTACACTCTGCTTTTTATCACTGTCCCACCGGTACCTTTGGACATTTGGATATACCTTGATTTGAATTCACCTTCATCCTACCAATATATTTAACACACAGATAATAGCAAACACATTATATTTAACCCTTTATATTGGATTGTTTAACAGTAACAAAGTATTTTTCTACTTGAAATCTTTGATTCAGTTATTACAGAATACACGTATGTCAAATGTATAAAGTCATCTCACATATAGATGAAATTAATCTGAAATAAAAAGGACAAATTCATCACTTTCACAATCAACGGAACAAAGACCAATTTTAACCTTGATATCAATCAGAGGTGGAGTTACTTTACTTAAGTACATTTTTTAGGTATCTGTAGTTTATTTTTCTGGCAAGTTTTTACTTTTACTCCCTACATTTTTACAGAACATTTACATAAATTACATGTATATAAATATATGTACTTTATACTCTTTATATTTATATAAATATATGTACTTTATACTCTTTATATTTATATAAATATATGTACTTTATACTCTTTACATTTATATAAATATATGTACTTTATACTCTTTATATTTATATAAATATATGTACTTTATACTCTTTACATTCTCAGAATAGATTCGTTACTTTTTCAAACTAAACAGATGTGACAGGATGAAAAATAAATCGGTTCAGAGGGAAAATCAGTGGAGTAGAGAAAGTGTTTTATGAGTATTATTTCACAGCTTTGACTTTTTCCTCTTAAAATTATACATTTTTATCTCATACTAATAACTCTTTTTGAAATCTTATGATTATTTTTTATATCAATTGTGACTAGTTTAATAAGTAAAACTAAATTTTCCTTGGTTTGAGTTTGTCAGATTTCTTTAATTTTCTGGACGCACTTAAAAGAAAACCACAGGGTGTTTTATATATGGAATAATTCTGGTTGTGTTTAGTGACTTGGAGTTTTGACTTTTTAGCTCCTAATTCTAGCTTTATATACAGTATCATGATTTTGACT
>CM035794.1:76454372-76496872 GCA_020466265.1 Siphamia tubifer
TCTGACCCCTGACCTCTGCTGATGAGCTGATGGCTTCCCCCTTCCACTGCTGCGCGCCTGCTGATGTCACTGTGCTGGATGATGATGATGATGATGATGATGATGATGTCACAAGTGCCACAGAAGTAAGGAAGTAACCAATGGGACTGTACATGTACTGTATATTTAGTCCATAAACGACAGAGCACCTTATAATCAGAGTGTCTTATAGTGCAGAAAATACAGTATTAATAACTGTCAAAGTTTGTTATGTGCCCCTCAGTAAATGATCCACTGTAGCTGCTGTCGTATGTTGTGGATGTTGTGGAGCACAGGCCAGACCATAATGAAGGAGCCACAGTCTATAGGTGCATGGTAGATTCCCAGGTCGGTAAATTGATCTGAAAGGGGGAAAATGTGACCTAACCAACTGGGGTATCTAGTTTACTGCGTGGGAGCACAAAAGGAGACTGTAACTACATTACAAAGGCCGAATTTGGTCTCGTCTACAAGTCCTACTATTATGTGTCAGGCTGACATCAGACCTTTAGCACAAGCACATGTACACACTGGCTGTTTACCACATATATATATATATATATATATATATATATAGACAATCACTCTCATATGTAAACTCCATACAATATAAAATTTAAAATCGAAAATACATGACATAAATTGAAAAAGTAAAAAGATCTTCAAACCTTTGAAAAATACAAAAAAATGTACACAAAAAAGTTGTGTTTATATGGGAAATCATTTGCACACATTTACATACTTCACACAGATTTCACCTACATTTATTTTTAACCCTTGTGGGGACCTGAATTTTGGTCCCCATAAATATAGGAATGCAAACACACACACACACACATACAGCTGAATCACAAAGTGCTGAATCATGTGTGAGTTTGAAATGGAGAAAGATACAAAAACTGATAAAAGCAGTAGTAGCATCAGCAGTAGCATCAGCAGCATTAGCAGTAGCAGCCTCAGCAGCAGTAACAGTAGCAGCCTCAGCAGTAGCAGCCTCAGCAGTAGCAGCCTCAGCAGCAGTAGCAGCCTCAGCAGCAGTAGCAGCCTCAGCAGCAGTAGCAGCCTCAGCAGCAGTAGCAGCCTCAGCAGCAGTAGCAGCCTCAGCAGCAGTAGCAGCCTCAGCAGTAGTAGTAGCAGCCTCAGCAGCAGTAGCAGTAGTAGCAGCCTCAGCAGTAGCAGTAGTAGCAGCCTCAGTAGTAGCAGCCTCAGCAGCAGTAGCAGTAGCAGCCTCAGCAGTAGCAGTAGTAGCAGCCTCAGTAGTAGCAGCCTCAGCAGTAGCAGTCGTAGCAGCCTCAGCAGCAGCAGTAGTAGCAGCCTCAGCAGCAGTAGCAGTAGCAGCCTCAGCAGCAGCAGTAGTAGCAGCCTCAGCAGCAGCAGTAGTAGCAGCCTCAGCAGCAGCAGTAGTAGCAGCCTCAGCAGCAGCAGTAGTAGCAGCCTCAGCAGCAGCAGTAGTAGCAGCCTCAGCAGCAGCAGTAGTAGCAGCCTCAGCAGCAGCAGTAGTAGCAGCTCAGCAGCAGTAGCAGTAGCAGCCTCAGCAGCAGTAGCAGTAGCAGCCTCAGTAGCAGTAGCAGCCTCAGCAGTAGCAGTCGTAGCAGCCTCAGCAGCAGCAGTAGTAGCAGCCGCAGTAGCAGTAGCAGCCTCAGCAGTAGCAGTCGTAGCAGCCTCAGCAGCAGCCTCAGCAGTAGCAGTAGTAGCAGCCTCAGCAGCAGTCGCAGCCTCAGCAGCAGTAGCAGTGATGGTCATTTTTCAAGTAGTAATTTTTGAAGTCATAATTTTTCCATCCGTATTCGGATGAATAAAATACACACAATGTATTTTACACATGACTGGACTCATGTGAGGATTCACATATTTTATTTCATGCACACACACACACACACACACACACACACAAACACAAACACACAAATGCACATGGGTGTCCAATCTGTGGACATGATTTTAGTGACAGGACACTCCTGGGGCCGCCTTGGAACATTTGGCGGGCTGCATTTGGCCCCCGGGCCGCATGTTTGAGACCCCTGTATTAACAGAATACAATAGATATCAAATGTCATTTGTAGAAGGATAATTAAAAGGAGCTGAGGCTGATTACCATGTCCTCTCAAATGGCATTTAGTTGTTGGACACACATACAGTAGTGAGGCGTAAATGTCTTCTGCTGCAGGACTGTCCTCTGTCAAAGCGCCGCCGGACACTGACTCTGTACAACTGCTTCCTGTCACGTGATCTGATGTGATGTGACATGATGTGTGTGTGAGACGTGCAGAGGAGTGTCCTTCCCCCCCCTCCCCCTCTGCCTTAACGTGAATTGAGAGACCCCTACCAGTGATGCGTGGGCTAACCCGAAGTGAGCGGGCGCCTGCGGTCACCCGTAGTCCTCTGCAGTGGTAGGACGTTGAAAAATAATTTTAATGATATTCAGTTTGCGGTCGGTGGGGTCATTGGTCGTTGCAGTGATACCCTCAGTATACTCTGTAGTAGAGGATTCCTGTGGGATGGGAGTCCAAATTTAATTCATCTTATGATTGGAATGGGATGGGAATAAAGGAGCGGGAAGGAGCCGGAACAACATTAATAATGACAGTGATGCGTGGGTCGACCCCAAATGAGCGGGCGCCTGCGGTGAAAAACAATTTTAGTGATATTCAGGTTGCGGTGGTTTGAGATAAACATTAAAATAACCTGGTAAATAATTATAATTTAAATATTAGGTACAGTTTTCTATCATTATTATTTACACTTTAATATGAAGGTGACGTACATCGTCAGTATCCTACAGTATGAAGGACAAAAATATGAACTTACAAACAATGACATGGAATTTTAACACAGAAATAAATGCAGGTATGTGACTAAGGTCAAAGGTCATGTGATGTTCATAAAGACCAAGGTCCAGAAGCGGGTCAGAAGCGGGTCTTCTTGCGGTCTCAGTTGCAGACGGGCTACTTAAAAAACGGTCGGTTGTGGGTCGTTTATACATCGACCTGCGCATCACTGACCCCCTACACGTGGACGCACAAAATAGAGGGGGAGGGGTGAAATGGGATTCAGGCTGTATTGGTAAAAATTAACTCATACTTTCTATCTAATTAAGTAGACATATTTAAGTTGGTTGGTTAAGATGTTCCTCTTTGAGTCTGTTCATTAATTTAATATCACTATCATTCTTTACCATCAGTTACAGTTTTACTAATTATTTCATGTTCCATAGTCATGAGTCCTAAAGTCCAGTGTAAGTCTGAACACATACAGATGTTCAGATGTTATCTGTCCGTTGGTCAGTATTATGATGGTGGTTTTCACCTCTGCATGTAAACTGCTTCACTGTGATCACTTCTACAGTCACCTTTAGATTCCAAAAAGTACATTTATTGCATTAATATTTAAATTTTTTCTGATATTATTTTAAATTCTACCACAAGCCTTAAGTAGCTATAGATGTGACAAGATGTCTTTGTCACTGAGCATTTGCATGTCAGTGAAATTTTCAGTGCAACCCCCATGTAAAAGATAACAAAATAGCAAACAAGATAAACCAACTGGCATGCAATAAAACAGAATAGAATAAGATAAAATAAAAATGAAATAAATAGAATTATGTGCAAATACAGTGGAATAGGAGGAGAAAATATACATGTATGTATGTGCATATATACACTAAGGTGTGGTTGTGTGGATGGGGGGGGGGGGGGGGGGGGGGGGGGCTCTACAGTGCGCCCATTTCACTCACATTTGCGAGCAAATATTTCAGCGTGCGAACGAGGAAAACAAAACAGTCGCACATGTGCGAGTGCTTCTTGCAGCAACAATAAGGCACACAGACCTGAGGAGCTAATTATGGCAAAAGCCAAAGTGTTCACATAGCCACGCGTTGTCTTTATTATATCACACGTTACAGGACGCGTTCTGGTACGCGCGCTGGTGCGCGTTATGGCACGCGTGGAACGCGTGCTAGAACGTTCCATAACGCGTGCTATATGATCACTTTGACTGTTTTTTGTTCATTGTGTTGCTTATTTTATCTTATTTTATTTTTTACTGTGTCTCAGTCTCAGGAGTTAAAGGGTTAATCATTCTAAAATGGATCTAATAACAAGGCAGCCAATACAACGTTCTAAAATGTATCAAAGGACAAAGCATCCCATAATACAAAGTTATGTTATGGTCTGCTCTAAATTAACACAAATGACAGCAGTCATTCAACAATGTTGGTATCTGTGCGTAAGTACTGCACTGTAAATAAATAAACATTTAAAAATAAAACCTACTTGTGCCCCTATTTTTTTGTGTGCTCCTACATTTTTTAACTTAGGGGCACGTGTGCTCCTGGAAAAAAAAGGTAGTGTAGAGCCTTGGTGGGGGGGGGTGATAGCTTTGACAGTTCTGGGGAAGAAAGTGTGTCTTCGTCCACATATGAATAGAAGACAGTGAACATGGTGTTAAAGTGTTCTAAAGGTAAAGACAGTTGGAAAGTTCCAGAGTCGTGGACATGTTTGAGCTTTAGGAGCAGGTGTGTGTTAACCCAGATTGTGAATTGCTGAAGCGCACATAGTCCAGGCTGTGCAGCTGGTTGTTTATATTTAATGTCTCCAACAAGAACAGCTATGTGCAGGAGATAGTGTTTTTGCAAAGCACACAAAGTTCTGTTCCGCAGCTGCCTAAAGGCACACGTTTCAGATGAATTCTCCCATTATGTTATTTCTGAAACACAGGGAGCAGCTAAACTAAGGCCTGCAAAAGCTGCTGCGCTGGAAACGTCTTCTTTTCTAGTCCAAATATCACATCAGGACATAATCACCCAAAGAGTAGCTTTTCAGTCAGATATAAGAACTAGTTTTTAGAAAATAGATCAAGATGAAACGTCTGTTCTTGGTGTTGGATTTTGTCAAATAAATTTTTCCCCCAAAATGCGACGTATACGATATCTTTTTATCTTTTTTATCTTTTTATGATGCATTTTTTTGCTGGTGCGACTTATATTCTGGAAAATACGGTATATTAATATTTTTGCATATGTCTTGGTTATTTTGTCACATTTTTTTTTTTTTTTTAGGAGATTTTTTTAAATATATTTGAGATTTTTCATGGTTTTTTGACATTTTTTTGTCGCTTTTTAATGAATTTTATACGTAAAAATTTTTTCTCCACATTTTTGCCTCAAATTCATAGTACCGTATTGTCCATACTGTAAGGCAGACTGTCACAGAATAGTTTATTTTTTATGGTTTTTATTGTTTTTAATATATATAAGGCGCATTGGACTATAAGGTGCGTTAAGTCAAGTCAAAATAATGAGATAAAAAGTCAAACTTCCCAGTCACTAAGCACAACTATAAATAATTCACATGTAAGGTGCACTGTCATTGTGTTTTAAGTACACCTTATAGTCCAGAAAATATGGTACTTATTTGAATGACTTTAAACATTTGTTACCCATCTTGAATTGTGTTAGTCATTGTTATTTTTGTTATTTGACTAATACCAGCCCAAATGTATTTGCAGGTGCAGAAAATGACTGCCTTCACAAACGCTCACATTGTCATTAATAATGATTATTTCTTGTGAACATGTTGGTCTTAAGCCATATTCCAACATCAGATAGTGTTTCCTAAGCTCCTGTAAAGATCAATGCAGCACTGACAATACTGTGTAAATAACATCCAGATTTGAATTAAATGTGTACTGTGTGTGTGTGTGTGTGTATTCCTATCTTTATGGGGACATTGATATGTTTACACAGTCACACTATGGGGACCAAAATTTAGGTCCCTTCGAGGGTTAAATATAAATAAAGGTCCCACCCAGTAAAATAGAAATGATGTGGCCCGATAAATAATAAATTATTATTGATTACTTTTTTTCAGGAGGTCCCCATAAAACGTGGGGGGGGGGAAAGCTGCAAAGCAAAACATGTAGATTTCAGAGGTTTGAAGATGTGTTTACTTAAAAAAAAAAGAAAGTTTTTTAAAAAAAAATTTATTCATTCATTTTTTTGTCATTATTTGTATTTATTTTTAATTACTGTTTTTTATTCATTTGTATTTAGTTTTTAAAATTAACTTAATTTTCCAATTTTTATTTTTACAAACCTGGTCCTCATGAGGCATGGAAACCTGTGTGTGTGTGTGTGTGTGTATATATGTGTATAAATGTATTCAAAACAAAACAACATTTTCCAGACGTTTCCAGGATGTAGTTACAGCCAGAGGTTTTTTTTTTTTTTAACTCAGCCAGAGGAACTTTCAAATCAATAAGCCACACACACACACACACACACACACACACACACACACACACACACACACACACACACACACACACACACACACACACACACACACACACACACACACGTAAAAAGAGTAAATTCTACAGTGTTAAAATCAACTCTGAGAGTGTTAATCGTAACACTATGAAAGTCTTTATATGGGGCGTCACAGTGGTGCAGTAGTTAACACTGGTGGTGCAGTAGTTAACACTGGTGCCTCACAGACAGAAGGTTGTTGGTTCTATTCCCACACCAGACCTTTCTGTGTGGAGTTTACGTGTTCCCCTCTTGTCTGTGTGGGTTTTCTCCAGGTACTTTGGCTCCTCCCACCATCCAAACACATGCACTGATAGGTTAACTGGTTAACTAGTTAACTGGTTAATCTAAATCACCCATAGGTGTGAATGTGACAGTGATTGTTTGTCTATATATGTTCAGACCTGAGATGAACTGGAGACTCATACAGGGTGTACCCCACCCCCAGTGACCCCTGTGACCCTAGTGAGGATAAAGCAGGTTCAGATGATGAGACAAAAGTCTGTATATTGCCCCAATTTTTATAGTGTTAGTTTAACACTCCCTAAAGTGTTGGTGTTAAAATAACAGTAACTACAGTTAATAATCGACTCTATGTTAACATCAAATAGTGTTAAATTATTATTACACTAGTGTTCAGAGTTAATTTTTAAATCTAGACTAGTGTTAATTTTACACCAGTTAGTGTTGTCCTTGGTACAGAATAAATGGGACAACACTGTTAATAAAGTTAGTGTAAAATGAGTATAAAGTACAGATATTCAAGTAAAGTAAAGATACCTAAAAAATCTATTTAATACAGTAATTAACTACTTTTAATTAGTTATTCCCCACCTCTGGATTCTTAAAAGTTTGTTGTAGAACATTCAAGAACACAGACACATCTACTAGAACTGGACTGTAAGATTTATAAGTGCATGAAAATATTATTTTGTTTCCATTCTCTTAAAATGAGTGTGTACTGTGTGTGTATTGTGTGTACTGTGTGTGTATTGTGTGTACTGTGTGTGTATTGTGTGTACCGTGTGTGTACTGTGTGTACTGTGTGTGTATTGTGTGTACTGTGTGTGTACTGTGTGTGTACTGAGGTAAAGGTTGAACCGTGGTGCTCATCTGCAGCTGTTTCCTTCTTTCATCAGCACCAGTGTTTGTAAACAGTGGGACAGTATGTGTTGAGGACGTCCACTGAAACTTGTGCTTGTTTGGACAGGATGCAGGGACACAGATCTGTGTCTGTGTGGGAAACATGTCCAAATGAGGGGGACGCCGTACTGTTTGATCCTGTTTCTCTCCTTTCTCTACCTGGTCTTTTTTTACACTTATAATTTAATATGTATACTGTGCTTGTATTCTATTTTTAACTTCTATTTTTAGTTCATGCTGCTGCTGTTGCACGACAATTTCCCAGATGGTGATAAATAAATTTCTCTCACTGCATACATATATATATATATATATGTATGTATGTATGTGTGTGTGTGTGTGTGTGTGTGTGTGTGTGTGTGTGTGTGTATATGTATGTATATGTATGTGTGTGTATATATATGTATGTATATGTATGTATGTGTATATATATGTATGTATATGTATGTATGTGTATATATATGTATGTATATGTATGTATATATAGAATAGAAAAGCCTTTATTGTCACTGGTTTCACAATTAAATTTGAATTGACACTCGCATATTTGCATAAAAAACATATAGAAGAAATAAGTATTTACACAGTAAGATATATTTACATAACAGAGGTATTTACACAATAAAGACATAAACAGTCAAAGTCACAGTGTGTGATGGTAGTGAATATTGTACAGGTTATTTTATACAGGTTTGATAGAAATTAATATTTCACAGTATGAGATGATAAATAAATTAAGATGAAGGATGTTGCTCCAGGTTGAAGAGTGTAAATAAAGATCTCCAGTAGTAAAATAGAAATGATGTGGCCCTATAAATATTTTTGTTTATGTTAGAAGAACCTAAAAAAATAAACCATTCATTGACACTGTGCCTTATATACGTATGGATTAATTGTGCTTAGTGACTGGGAATGTTGACTTTTTATCTGATAATTTTCACTTTCTATCTAATAATTTAGACTTTTTATCTCACAATTTAGATTTTTATTTAATAATTTTGACTTAACTTAATAATCCATTTCACTTTATATATATATGAAGAACCTAAAAAAAAACCCCATTCATTGACAGTGCACCTTATAATGACTAGATATTGTCATAAACAAACCTTTATCACGTGACAAAAACCAGACCAAACTAGACGTAAATGTGGGTCTTGTGACGATAACTATAATTAAATATAGAATACAGTTATAGATGAACAATAAAAAACAGACAAAATGTATCTTAATAAAAAAACATTCCTAAAATGTCTTAGTTTTTTTGTGACAAAAACAAAATTATTATTTTAATTCTTTTAGCTGTGTTCTTATTTATTTATTTATTTATTGTTACTGTCTCTCGTGAGGAACTCCTCAAATTCTGTCCCCACCAATGTCAACATCATAATTACTCCCATATTATTATGTGTCTGGTCTTGAGTATAGAGACTTATCCTTCCTCTAATAATCTATGAAAATTAAATTTTTTAACTATTTGACAGTGTTTTTTTCCCCCTCACCATGGGTTTGACATTCATCTCTGTACACTAAACCATATGGCCACGCAATTAACACTCCCTACTGCAGTTAACAAGACCAACGAGCAACAGAAGGAGCGCTGAGTGACTTGGCCAAAGGAAAATGGGTTAAATCTACAGGGGATGGAGTGGAGGGAAAAAATGAAAAAAAAAAAAAATCTGTCATGCAGAGGAGTCTGGGATTTTCCACCCATGGGCCAAGAGTGAGCCGAGCAGGAACCGGCACATTATGTCCATGGACACGAGGACACAAGAAAAACTACTGTCTGATAGAAAAATGTGGACCAGAAGAGTCCATTAGAACTTGAACCAACCAGCTTGAGTTTTCTTTATTACGAACACATGTGGGAACATTTGATTAGTTTTATTCCGGAAGCTTTTGACTCATAGACCAGTGTTATTGGACGGTGTTATAGATGACCAGAAATGAGCAAAATAATCAATAAAATAACCAAAATAGTAAATAAAAAATAAACAAAAATGACCAAAAAGTCTAAAATATCAGATAAGATATAAATATGAGATAAATGTTATAAATGAAATAAAAGTCACAATTATAAGATGAAAGACAAATTGTGAGTTATAAAAATGTAAATTAAAGTAGATAATATTAGTTTGGATTTAAACCTATTCTCTTGTTCATTCTAAGAAGTTTACATTCTGACCCCAGACTTACACCCCAAAATATTCAATAAAATGAACAAAAAAAATGAACAAAATAATAAATAAAATGAACAAAATATTCAGTTTAAATAAATAGTAAAATTTCACATTCTGACCCCAGACTAATGTTAGAACCTTGATCCAACCATCATTTAACCATCATTTACTTTAGTTTTCTTTCTCATTAACACGTGTGGGAACATTTCATTAGTTTTATTCCGGAAGCATTTGACTTGTAGACCTTTGTCATTTGCAGGCGTAAAATATACAGTGAAAAAAATAAAATAAATCCTCATCGTCGATGTGCAGCTATTATAATTAGTGTGTTCATTAAACCAACAGAGTAAAGAGTGAGATCAGAAAAACAGGAAGAGAACGTACAGGCTAAAAATAGACTAAACACTGCTAGAGTTTCTCATATGTTCTGTATGTGTGAAGATGATCCTATGGTCGTACAGTGACACCAAATACTTACATACTGAAGTATTATATACATGTACAAGTACATGTGAAATAAGTGGATGTTTTTAAAGGTGGAGCTCATGTGTCAAACATGTTGAAGAATATGTTCTGATTTATCTGACGTGATTTATAACTGAAGTCTGGTCCTTATATAAACTGACACTGATTATATAGACTGACACTGATTATATAAACTGACACTGATTATATAGACTGACACTGATTATATAGACTGACACTGATTATATAGACTGACACTGATTATATAAACTGACACTGATTATATAGACTGACACTGATTATATAAACTGACACTGATTATATAGACTGACACTGATTATATAGACTGACACTGATTATATAAACTGACACTGATTATATAGACTGACACTGATTATATAAACTGACACTGATTATATAGACTGACACTGATTATATAGACTGACACTGATTATATAAACTGACACTGATTATATAGACTGACACTGATTATATAGACTGACACTGATTATATAAACTGACACTGATTATATAGACTGACACTGATTATATAGACTGACACTGATTATATAAACTGACACTGATTATATAAACTGACACTGATTATATAGACTGACACTGATTATATAAACTGACACTGATTATATAGACTGACACTGATTATATAGACTGACACTGATTATATAAACTGACACTGATTATATAGACTGACACTGATTATATAGACTGACACTGATTATATAGACTGACACTGATTATATAAACTGACACTGATTATATAGACTGACACTGATTATATAGACTGACACTGATTATATAACTGACACTGATTATATAGACTGACACTGATTATATAGACTGACACTGATTATATAAACTGACACTGATTATATAAACTGACACTGATTATATAGACTGACACTGATTATATAGACTGACACTGATTATATAGACTGACACTGATTATATAAACTGACACTGATTATATAGACTGACACTGATTATATAGACTGACACTGTCATAGCGTTAGCTTGATTTGGCTGATTAGGATTTACAGCTTCAGAAAAGTCACTGTCAATCTGTCTGCTCCTGTCTATGGGTCTGTCTGTGTCTGTCTGTAGGTCAGTCTTGCTGTAGACTGTCTGTCTGTAGGTCAGTCTTGCTGTAGACTGTCTGTCTGTCTGTAGGTCAGTCTTGCTGTAGACTGTCTGTCTGTCTGTAGGTCAGTCTTGCTGTAGACTGTCTGTAGGTCAGTCTTGCTGTAGACTGTCTGTAGGTCAGTCTTGCTGTAGACTGGTGTATCCCTCTTCCTGTTTCCTACTCTTCCAGTGGGAATAACCTGTGTCTCTGTGACTTCCTGTCTGTTCCTCTCTCTGTCACTGTCAGTGTGTTTTACAGTCTGTCTGTATCTGATGCACAATCAAACAGACACGTCTCTGCAGTACAGACAGGCAGACAGACAGACAGACAGACAGACAGACAGACAGGCAGTGACACAGACTCAGGGACACACTCATCTGTCCACACACAACCACAGTCTACACACTCTTACTTCAGGCATTTTATTCTAAAATATGCATTAACGTGTCGGTCTGTAGACTCACCAACTATTAACAATGTGACTTATATCACTGGTCTACAAGTCAAATGCTTCCGGAATGAAAACTAATGAAATGTTTCCAGGTGTTTGTTAGTGATAAAGAAAACTCAAGTCTTAAATGATGGTTGGATCAAGTTTCCAAGATAAATCTGGAGTCAAAATGTGAAATTTGACTTTTAATTTTACAGTATTTTTAGTTTTGCGTGGGCACAAGCCAGACCCGCATGTGAGGGTCATCACTCACAGCTTTTTTCTTTAAGCGTTATGGGGACTTCTGTGGAACCCCCCCCCCTCTAGTTTTTTTGATAAATTGCACCCTGACTATATGTATGTACTCCCAAGTATCTAAATAAAAATGGATCTAATACTAATGATGATGGATTAGATTTCTATAGAGCTTTTCAAGGCACCCAAAGCCCTTTACATTAGTGATCCATTGTTCATTCACTCTCACATAGTCCCTCTGGTGGTGCTAAACTACATATGTATCCACAGTTGTCCTGGGGCAGACTGACAGAAGTATGGCAGCCATTTTGCACTTACGGCCCCTCCCACCACTAAACAGTCACACACCAGTGTGAGTGACACTGGAGGCAGGAGGGGGGAGTGTCTTTGCTCAAGGGCACAACGGACTGACTAGGGCAGAGCGGGAAGCGAACTGCCAACCCTTTGGTTAATGGAGGACCCACTCTACCAACTAAACTTATTTTTACTCGGGATCAGAACTTCAGACTGGACTTGGAGGGGCGTTACATCACCAGTGTTTGAACACGACCCGTGGTTGTTACGTCCTCAAAGCTGTAGCAGCTGAAATCAAGGGAAACACTCTGAACATACACCTCTGAACATCCAACAGACTAAATATAGATAACATAGACGACCTAATGCCAGTTAGTGCTGTTATGGAACACAGACACGAGTGGTTACGGAGCATCTAAGAAGCCAAATGTGAACAGTTGATAGTCACGACTTTCACCCTCCTACCTGCTCGTGATTGGACTAAATCTGCATCAAAGTGTTTTTTTTTTCTACAGCCTAAAAACACAGGAGCAGACAGAGCAGGTGCACAGGAACCTTGAGTCTCCATCTTGTGACCACTTGAGTTTCAGTTTGATAAGAGGCCATGGTGACATTTTTGTCCAATGATGCTAAAAAAAATCAAGCACTGCAGCTTCAAGTAAAACCCCAGAGTGGACAAAACATGCGCCCAGTGTGTATGTCGCTCACAAGTACACAGAAGGGGGGGAAATACTTAAGTATAAGTTACTATGTTATATATATACTTAAGTAGGTTTTTGTAGGTATCTGTACTTTACTTGAGTATTTATTTTTCTGGAAACGTTTTATATTTACTCCCTACATTTTTATATAAATATCTGTACTTTTTACTCTTTACATTTATATAAATATATGTACTTTATACTCTTTACATTTATATAAATATCTGTACTTTATACTCTTTACATTTATAGAAATATATGTACTTTATACTCTTTACATTTATATAAATATATGTACTTTATACTCTTTACATTTATATAAATATATGTACTTTATACTCTTTACATTTATATAAATATCTGTACTTTATACTCTTTACATTTACATAAATATATGTACTTTATACTCTTTACATCTATATAAATATATCCATAAATGTAAGGAGTATAAAGTACAGACATTTATATAAATTGTAGGGAGTAAACCACAGATGGCGGCGCAGACTGAAAACCAAAGCAAATAAAGTGAAGCCATCACTGCAGTGTTGTCAACTCTAATCCTGACATGACTTTTTCACCAAATCAAGCATGAAATGGTTTTAATCCATCGTCTGTTGTGGAAGTCGTCGTCGTAGCAGTTTAGAATTGTTAGAATTGTATGTCATGTTCTACGTTGGTTCCAACCATTGCAGTCAGTGAGGGCACCTCCTCATGGGAACCCCCCACCCCTCCCCCACCTCCGAGCAGTGGTGTCCCTGTGGCTGGTGTTCCCAGTACAGTAAACAGACAGATGACACAGAGGGTCTGGGGGGGAGGTGTGTGTGTGTGTGTGGGTGTGTGTGTGTGGGGGGGGCTCAGATGATAAGTGCACAGATTAAGCTAATCTCAGTTATTTTTGGTTCCATGGTCTGGTGTTGTTGAAGGTTTCTGTGTTTGTGTAGAAATCTTTGTGTGTGTGTGTGTGTGTGTGTGTGTGTATATTCATTCCTACCTTTCTGGGGACATATTTACACATTCAGCCAAACAAACCAGCTCAGAGACACTTTTACCCTTTTACCCAGACAATAAGACACTCTTAAAAGACTTAAATTTCCTCCAAAATATTATATATGGATTCATTCTGGTTGTGTTTAGTGACTTGGAATTTGGATTTTTTTAATCTCAGAATCTGGATTTAAAATTTGATTTAGCAGAATAAGAGTGTGTTTTATTCTGTGTTACATCTCAACAATGTTGCGAGTTATTGTTTAGCTTCACTTAATGTTTTAAATCTTATAGTCCAGTGTGCCTTATATATGAAAAACTTCAAAATAAACCATTCATGGACATAGTGCAGACAATACGCTAACTTCTTTTAGCGTCGATGTGCAGACACCGGCATGACCTGGGGTACTCTTAAAGCCTCAAACTTTAAACTTTATAATATTTATTTAATATGCATGTATATATTTTTGTATATAATGAAACCCCCCCCCCGGGTGTCGTCTCCTTCAGACCAGGATCTTAGTTGTTCCTAGCATTAGCACTTTTGGACCCAGATGTGTGATGTTATTCCTGGTATCTGCCTGAGCTATGCTCCTCCCAGCTGGGGGGTCACTGCCCCTAGTGCCCCCATCACTACTGCTTCCACTGTTGCCTTCACGCCCCACAGTTTCTCTCTCTCCTCTTTCAGCCCTTGGTATTTCTGCAGTTGATGTTGCTATCACTGGTATGCTACCACACTACATCCATCACTACCACGGTCTTCCATGTTTACCCATCACTATCTTGTGGGTCTGGATGTGGAAGTCCTACAGGATCTGGGCCTGTTTGTTCTCTGTCACATTTGGGGGGGGGGGTCTCCCATCTTGACCCTAGGACCTCTAGTCTAGCCTAGCAGTGCTATCTCTATTCATTCCATGTATGGGTCTAGTGGTGCTTCATAGTCAGAGGAGGCGGGGCTAAAAGGTTGTCTTTCAAATCCTCTGTATGCAATAGGACGGTACTACAACCAATCAGTGTAATCTTTAGGATGATGTAGTTAGAGCGCCTGAAAGTTGACGGAGGCGTCCAGAGAAAGTTAGGAATGACTAAACAAAATGGTGGATTATGGAGCTGAACGACTGTTGTCGCTTCTGTAAAATGTTGGATGTTTTCTCACATTCTTCACTCATCAGTGATAAAAGGAAATCACCACTTATTTTTTTTCTTCTTCTATAGTTGTGTCTGGTTGTTTGTCTCTGAATCATTGTAACATTACTTTGTTACGCCCGCCCTCTGACTCTATACTTCATCGTGATTCGTCGGCCATTTTCAGGGAAATCTGGCCAAAAGCCGAATCAAGTGTAACTGGACTACTACGGTAACACATAACATGTGCTGCTGCTAGTAGTCTAGTGCGGCTAGGCTAGGCTAGGCTAGGCTAGGCTAGCTCCAGTCCATACTCAGTACAGATGTTCCTGTACACTATTCCATTACCTGGACATGCCCAGACATGTATGTCCTACCTGCCAGCATCTTGCACCTGCTGTGATGAGCTGGACTGGCTCTGGCTGGGCACTGAATTTTTATTTTTATTCCCTACATTTTTGCATAAATATCTGTACTTTATACTCTTTATATTTATACAAATATATGTACTTTATACTCTTTATATTTATATAAATATATGTACTTTATACTCTTTACATTTATATAAATATTTGTACTTTATACTCTTTACATTTATATAAATATATGTACTTTATACTCTTTATATTTATATAAATATATGTACTTTATACTATTTACATTTATATAAATATCTGTACTTTATAGTCCTTAGAGAGAGTCTATTTTTTATAATATTATTTTCTTTATCTTATCAGCTTTCCAGACTTCATTTGCAGCTCTTTACTCAATCCCCTGTGATCCTTGAGTTATTTTTTAATATCACTTTGAGTAGAGTAAATGCGTTCATGGCAGACATCCTGTAATGATGCCTTGTGCAAATTAATTAATTAGTACTCAGCCAAGCATTAAGGGTTATTCCACCTCCACTTCCCCAGAGTTAATGTTGTGGTGGATGGATTTGCTGAAACAAGCATCGTCTCCTCATCTGTCATGACCGCAGCAGCTGGGCTCAGCTGTTTACGACTATAAACACATCCTCGTATATAGGCTCATCATTCCATCAACAGGCTAGTGTCACACTGTAGATTAGCATGCTTATGGATATACATGTCTGACACTAGCAGAGTCAATCAGGCTGTAATGTGCATGGGTTTGTTATTATTAAAACCATCTGCTACGTGCTAGATTTTCTGGAGAATACACAGCAATTTTTACAGTGTTAAAATCAACTCAGGGTGTTAATCTTAACACAATGAAATATTAGTTAATTTTTAGTAGTTTATTTAGTTTATTTATAGTTTATTAGTTTATTTTCTGTTACAAGATTACAGCACCATAATTTAATTCTGTGCAAAGATATACATAGTCTATACATCTTTATAGGAACCAAGAAACTAACAAAACATTATATTAATATGAAATTTTAATTTCATTTCAATTGTTAATTTAACACTCCCTAAAGTGTTGACAGTTTCAGTGTTAAAATAACTAAGTAGAGTTGATAACCACTCTCTGTTAACACCAAATAGTAAGAAGTTGTCATTACACTAGCGTACAGAGTTAATTTTTAAATCTAGACTAGTGTTCATTTTATGTTCTGTCAGGACAAAAATAAAAAGGTAATTTTCTCCTTCATCACTGCGACCATTATATTATTAAATAAGATGCTAGGGATAGAGTAGAGGAGTGAGAACTGGGTCTATATTTATTTTATATGTCTAGTATTTTTATATGTTTTAACTTTTATTTATAGGAGAACACCCCCCAGTCTGAGGCCATGGCCAGGGTAGAGTCCCCTCTCTGGGTCGGGGGGGGGGGGGGGGGGGGGGGGGGGGGGGGGGGCTGCCTCAGGGGGAGGAGTTTAAGTACCTCAGGAGCTAAACCAGAAGGTGAAGCTCTCGATTTACTGGTCGATCTACGTCTCGACCCTCACCTATGGTCATGAGCTTTGGGTCTTGACTAAAAGAATGAGATCTCAGGTACAAGTGGCCGATATGAGTTTCCTTGGCAGAGTGGGCGGGGCTCAACCTTGGAGACAGGGTGAGAAGATGGGACATCCGGGAAGGACTGGGAGTAGAGCCGCTGCTCCTCCATGTCCAGAGGAGTCAGCTGAGGTGGGTCAGGCATCTAGTGAGGACGCCTCCCTGGGGAGGGGTTTCGGGCATGTCCATCCAGGAGGAGACCTCGAGGCCGACCCAGGACACACTGGAGGGACTATATCCCTGGGCTGTCCTGGGAACGCCTTGGGATTCCCCTGGAGGAGCCGGCTGAGGTGGCTGGGGTGAGGGAAGTCTGGGCTGCTTTGGTGAGGCTGCTGCCCCCACGACCCAGACCTAGATAAAGCGGGAGATAAACTTTTATTTTATATTATTTATTGTTATTGATGCAGACTGTAAACTTAATATCCCATCGATGGGACAAATAAAGTCATCTGAAACTGACCCTGAATTTTACACTAGTTAGTGTTTACTACAGTAGTGCATAGAGTTAATTTTTAAATCTGCACTAGTGTTAGTTTCACACCAGTTAGTGTTGTCTTTGGCACAGAATAAATGGGCCAATACTGTTATGAACTGCGTCACCTGTGTGTCTGCGTCAGGTGTGTCCTCTCTGTAAACTGCCTTAGAACGACTCCATCTTGCTGATGTTTACATGTGCGCAGCAGGTCACCCTGTACAATCCAGCCAAATCCCTCCTGCTCTCACATGGGCTCTAATCTGCCCTGACTGCCTTCTTAGCACAACTACTACTCACACACACACACTCACCCCCCCCTTCTTCCTCTCCCCTCCCCCCCCTCTTCCTCCCAAGGTGTTTGCAAGGGTGAAAAGAAGTGTCTTGTCACTCTATCTATCTATCTATCTATCTATCTATCTATCTATCTATCTATCTATCTATCTATCTATCTATCTATCTATCTATCTATCTATCTATCTATCTATCTATCTATCTATCTATCTGTCTGTCTGTCTGTCTGTCTGTCTGTCTGTCTGTCTGTCTGTCTGTCTGTCTGTGACAATGTTTCCATGGTAACCACGGAGCCTCTGAACTCTATAATATGTATATATATATATATGCATTTTTTTAAATTATATCAAATTCACGAGATAAAAAAACAAAATTATGAGATAAAGGTCATATTGTTTGAAGGTTTGCATGGTGAAGAATTACTATATAAATAAATAGACTTGCGGTACAACATGTAATTAGTTCTGAAAAGAACCAGAAATATTTATTTGACGTTTTGGATGAAATGCTTCAACTGTCTTCAGGATAAAGATGCAGAGGGGAACAAAGACTGTTATTTTATGACACTGTAACACTGTTCTTAACTCGTTATCACCCCTTTGTTTTTTGTGGGTTGGTGGCTTTTGTATACCCCTCCACAACCTCCCTTTCCCCCCCTTATATATGATAGTCTTTGCCCCCCTCTGTATCTTTCTCTTGAAGACGGTTGAAGCATTTCAACTGAAACGTCGAAGAAATATTTCTGGTTCTTTTCAGAACAAATTACATGGTGTGCCGCAAAATCATAAGACACAAAAAAACAAAATTATGAGATAAAAAGTAAAAAAATCTTAGTCACTAAGCAGTACCAGAATGGATCCATATATAAGATGCTCTAGCACTGTTGTTTTTTTTAAGTACATTTACATGTAAAATTGACATTCAAATTCAGGTGAAAGGTGAAGGTTAAAACAACAGGCAGTTATTTGTGGGTTTTTAAGTTAAAATTTATGGTCACAGCCTGACTCATGGAAATCTAAAGGTAGAATATTTAAAAGAATTGTAATAAGAAAATAATTTTTCAAACACACATACAGCATGTGTAAAAATAAGTAAATAAATAAGAAAAACAACAACAAAAAAATTATAATTTGTAAGTGATTTTGCTGAAAATGTGAATAAAATCATTTGGCAAAAAAGTAAAACATGTATCCCAACAAATATAATTATTTTATTCTAAAAATACATCCTGCAGCAGTGCCGTTGCCTGTGTTCACCTCTGAGCTCTTTGTCTATTCTCGTCTTTGCTCCATCACAGACTGGGGGGATGCTGATTTAATTCCTGGGAATGATGTTGTCAAACTGTCATGCTGAAACACACTTACATAACCAGACAATTGAAGAGAAAATGGGTCATGTGGGGAAAACAGTTGTTGGTGACAATATGGGCATGGTTTTGTTTTTTTTTTTTGTTTTTTTAAACAATACATCCACATGTTGGTTTGTTTTATCAGACGGGTGTGCCAGGTTGTCAAAGTATACTAGGCCAGTGACAAAGGAAAACATACGGCCCGTGGGACAAAGCCGACTCAACAAAGTGTCCAATCTGGGCCACGGGATGAATGTGCAAAAATGCAAACATCAGACTTATTTTTAAAATAAATTTCACCCTCTATGGGACAACGTCATTTATAAATGATGCTTAAAAAAAACAGCTTTTAAAACAATAACACAAGCCTCCAACCAATTAGCCTAGCCACTAGTGTTGCGCGGGCTACCCACTGGCCAACGGATATCCGCGGGTGACCCGCGAGTCGGGCGGGCTGGGTCGCAGTATTAATACATATTGCGGATGCGGGTGGGGCGGGTCAGGGGACGATCAATACCCGCTGAGGTGTGTGTGTGTGTGTGTGTGTGTGTGTGCTCGGCTCGCGCATGTGCAAGCCCGTCAGTTCCTGTTTTGAATGCTTTTTCATCCCAACTTTTTGTTATTTGTTATTAGCGCCAAATCTCCCTGAACACTCAGAGATAAGAGTGAAAATGTGGGACTTGATCAGGGAGAAGATTAAAACAGGCGATGCGAAGGTTGTACGGAAACGTTGTATGGTGTTGGCTTTATAGAGTGATGATGTGGGTGGAGTCTATTTTATGTGCTGGAGTGCATATTGAGACGTTAGAAAGGAGGCAAAAATGATGCTTCATGACTTTTAACATTAGAAGCACAAGGTAAAGATGCTGCGAATGTACTATGTGAGTTTTAGAGACAAATTTAAGCTCGCGGGTTGATAGCGGGCGGGTTGGGTTTATCGATACGTGACATCATGCGGGTTGGGGCGGGGCGGGGGCCTAGCCACGTCTTGGGTTTGGGCGGGGGCAGATTTCTGTAAAACCCCCTAACCGCGCATCACTACTAGCCACGCTCCTCCCTATCCATGGGTCTGGTGGTGCTTCATAGGCAGGGGGAGGCGGGGGCTAAAAGGTTGTCCTTCAAATCTGGAGAAAGTTAGGAATGATTAAACGAAATGGTGGATTATGGAGCGTAACGACTGTTGTCACTTCTGTAAAAAACATTTAAAGATTGCTGATGTTTTCTCACATTCTTCACTCATCTTTGATAAAAGGAAATCTCCACCCATTGTTCTTCTTCTTCTATGGTTTGTGGTTGTTCTCTCTGAATCATCACACCATCACTTTGATTATGATTATGATCAGGGTTTGATTTGTCAAAAAACCAGAGGAGGGATGGGTTATTTTCACAGAAAAAAAGCTTGTGTCAGATGTTATGACCCTCATTTATTCCCACATGAATGACATAATTGAGGCTTAAATCACTCAATAAACATTTAAAATAATGCATTTTCGCCGATGGTTCAGTTCATGTGGCCTTTTTTTCTGCATATGTGTGGGAGCACGGTGCAGCGGTAGGACAGGGACGGTTTCTGAGTGCATGAGACCTGTCTCCAGACGGGCCACATTCAAACCTGGACCTCCCCCTGGTCTGACTTTTAACCCCGTTGGGCACATTTCCTCCTCGGCTGTGAACTGCAACTGGCTCAGGGTGGACCAGCGGGGAAAGTGGCTCGTGCCCCCCCCCTGCATATGAGGTTCCTCTTTCAGGCATTTTGTGTTTACGCCGTCAGAAAGACTCACAGACCACATGACCCTGTGGTGATGAACAAAACCCCCATCCCTGCCAGCAAATCATACCCATGTTATGATTGATATTTACTTCTGATTATTGCATTCTTTTTTGAAAACATAGTCCAGTATTTCATTATGAATGTAAATGAATCTGTGTGCAACAGGAAAGCTTAACCTACGAACAGGTTGTTGTTTTCAAAAAAGGATGCAACAAAATTGTGAATTTCTCAGAGCGTATCAGCGATCAACGATTTCAGGCTTCCTCATAAGAATACAGAGAGGTCCATATGTGTAGATGAGTAACTGTGGACACACTATCTGAGGACATGAAGACCTCAGGACACTTGTGTTTGTCTTTAGGGACCCTCTACTTACTACCACTGAAGTGTGATGTTGTTTAAACTTTAGAAGAGTTAGTTTGAAAATAGTTTGGTGTCAATGATAAAGACACGTCCTCAAAACAGCAAAATCAAAATGTCAGTGTTCATCCAAATGGTGTGACTTTGATGTCAACGATATGTATGGACTCTCAATCATCTAAATATGAGCTAAACTTATTTGTACTCTGGATAATCCCTTTAACATCAGAATAAACCAGTGACTTTACTTTTTCAGCAGGAAGTAGCTGGTCATCTTAAAGCAGAGTTAACTTTTATTCAGAATTAAACAGGAATAAAAATCTACCTATTGTATGTCTTTTGTCTGTGGACAGTAATTTGTCCCAACATACGATCATTTTGAGGTTTTGGTGTAATAGTTGCACATTTCCTATCTGACAACACTGCTCCTGCCAGTGCGCTCGCTGCAGATTAAGGCAGAACACAAGTGTTGAGGTTATCACGCTCACACGACCAAAATAGATGCAGAGCGGGTGAGACAGCGGGCAAAGAGAGCGAGGCTGGCGGTACAGTATGATGATTGTGCTTAGTGGGAGAAGGGAGAGAATACTGCTGACGGACATGGAAAATGATGGAAAAACAGAGCGGATGAAACGGCAGCGATCCCACAGGAAGGAAGGAGGGAGGAGAGAGAGAGGGAGAGAGTAGGGAGACAGAGAGAGAGAGAGTAGAGAGAGGAGAGAGAGAGAGAGTAGAGAGAGAGAGTAGAGAGAGAGTAGAGACAGAGGGAGAGAGAGAGGACAGAGGGAGAGAGAGAGAGAGAGAGTAGAGACAGAGAGAGAGAGAGTAGGGAGACAGAGAGAGGAGTAGAGAAAGAGAGAGTAGGGAGACAGAGAGAGAGTAGACAGAGAGGAGAAAGAGAGAGAGAGAGAAAGAGAGGAGAGAGAGAGAGAGAGTAGAGACAGAGAGAGAGAGAGTAGAGACAGAGAGAGAGAGGAGAGAGAGAGAGAGAGAGAGAGAGAGAGAGTAGAGACAGAGAGAGAGAGACAGAGAGAGTAGAGACAGAGAGAGAGAGAGAGAGAGAGAGAGGAGAGAGAGAGAGAGAGAGAGTAGAGGACAGAGAGAGAGAGAGAGAGAGAGTAGAGACAGAGAGAGAGAGAGAGAGTAGAGACAGAGAGAGAGAGAGTAGAGAGGGAGAGAGAGGAGAGAGAGTAGAGACAGAGAGAGAGAGAGAGAGAGTAGAGAGGAGAGAGAGAGAGTAGAAAGACAGAGCGAGAGAGTAGAGAGAGAGAGACCAGAGAGAGAGAGGCTTTTATTTCCACTCATGATTGACATGTTAGTGAGGGATGATTTATCCAATTAACTCCTGAAGACTCAGTGGTGACCAGCAGCATCTACTGATCTACTGTTTTAATACCTGTTGATCCATTGAACCTGTCAATACATGGAAACTAGTCTTCACCTGCTCATCACGTATGAAGCCATGTGGATGTTCAGAGGCTCCGTGGTTACCATGGAAACGCTGTCATAGATAGAATTAGATCCAGTGTTGAGAGTGATCTGTATCCTATGAAAATTAATAAGTGCAATTTTTAATTAGCTTTTGTCCCCAGTTTCCTCAATCACAGCTTACATTACAATTACAAATAAACAAAGTACTTAGTAACAGGCAGAATATTGAATATAATGACACTTATTTCTCTTAAGCCCTTTCAGGTTGCTCTTATTTGTTTAGGTTTTTCACAGTTTTTTGTAAATTGACAGTTTGTTAATACAAAGATTTTCATGTAATTTTACTGTTTTTATGCTTAAAACAAGAATAAAATCTGCAGTTTTCATTATTTATAGGTAATTATGATGACTGTATTTTCTTCACTATAAGGCACACTGTCAATAAATGGTTTTAATTTAAGGTTCTTTCATATATAGGACAGCACTGGACTATAAGGTGCATTAAGCAAAACTAAACAACCACAATAACTCCCAAACCTTTTGAGCTGTAACACGGAACAAAAAACACTCTTATTCTGTTAAATCAAACTTGAAAGAAGGTCTGAATTCTGAGATAAAATGTCAAACTCACCAGATAAAACATTTAAATCATGGATTAAAAAGTCAATAACGAGACAAAAAGTCAAAATTCCAACTCACTAAGCACAACCAGAATTAATCCATATATAAGGCATGCTGTCATTTTTGGGAGAAATGTAAAGTATTATAGTCTGAAAAATACAGTATAGTTTACTGCTCTGGCCCAATGTAGATCTAATTAATATTCTTTATGTAGAACCCTGAATTTAAAATAATTTTACACTGTTAATATCTTCATTGTTATTCATCCTAAGGCCAGATTGGACCCTTTGGAGGGTCATATTTGGCCCCCGGGCCTTATGTTTGACACCTGTGATTTCTAGGTTATTATGGTATTATTTTACTGGTCTGGCCCACTGGAGATCAAATCAGGCTGAATGTGGCCCCTGAAAGAAAATTAGTTTGAGACCCCCTGCAATAAATGATGATAAATGACATAAAAAAAGATTAAATAGAGAGAATTAACTGTGGGTGTTTTATGAGTTAATGCAGTGTTTGTAGGGGTTAGTCCAGAAGCCTGACAGGTGGTCTGCATCCAATGTCTTTACTGGCAAGACAGATGCTTACTTTGGGTAATTTTACTCCATTACATAAAGACAGTATGGTCCCATTATGATGACAGATGTCCTCTTCCTCTGAGGAAAGAAGATGACATTTGAGATGAATAAGAAACGGTCCAAACGGCAACATCCGACGATCACTTCTGTGATGATGAGGGTTTTCCTGCCAAGAACAACCTGCCTTATTCTTAGCTTTAGATATGATTATGATTATTATTATTATTATTATTACTATTATTATTGATTTTATTCCTACATTTCCTGCTCATACTCACACCACTGAGTACTATGACCTGATCAAACACATTATACACAGTAACTCACTTTTAAAGTATTTATTTTTAGATACTTTTGAAACTTTTATGATTTTTCATTGTTAAATAAGTATTGTTTCATCCATAGCAAAAAGAAAATGCAGTCTTACTTTTTACTTTCTTGCCATTCAGAATTTTGTATTTATTTATTTTATTTTTTACTTTTACTTCAGTAAACAAGGTTGAATCAGTACTTCTACTTTTACCAGAGTATTTTTCACACCAGTAGCTGTACTTCTACTGTAGTATATGGAATGTGAGTACTTTGACCACCTCCGTAACTAAGGCAGACTTGGTTGGATTTCTTCTCTCGTACCACTATAACACTGCACATATCATGTTTGATATATGAGTTTGGAACCCATCTACATTATATATGTCAAACTCAAGCCCGCGGGCCAAACCTGACCCGTATATTTGGACAGTAAGATCATATCAAATGTGCATTAGAACTGGCCCGCTAGCCCACGACATGCACCCCTAATACTACAAATCCCAGAATACTTTGCTAATATGTTGGGATGCAGTCAACACTGGTACCCTTTGCATCTTTATATTTTAACAAAAAAAAAACACATTTTAACATCTTTGAATATTTTTAACTTCTTTTTAAATACATTTTCACATCTGGGTATGTCTTTTTAAAAATCTGTGTTTTAAAAACATCTGAATATTTTTGTGTTTGAACAGTTTTTTAGATCTGTTTTTGGACATAAATCAAGTGATAATAGGGGATTCCCACTTATCGTCACGTCATAGAGTGCCTCCATTTTGACGGTGCTAATGCTAACTACTGAAGCTCCACTAACATTAGCCTCCTCCACAAACAGCAAGAAACCAACAATGTCTGAGCGTTGTTGTACAGTTGAATGGAATCAAAAACATGATCCTGTGAAGGGAATAGTCTTAAATTGGATCCCAAAAGAAACAACACAAAGAAACAAATGGTTTTCTGTTATTAACAGTCAAAATACTGATGAGTGTTCCAACACATGTGGCTTTGCAGTCTGAGTTTTGGATCAGGTAAATTACACTCCTGAAAGTAATTAGAGTTTTCTGCAAATATAGTTTTGCATTGGAGTAAAATGTATGATTTTTTTGTTATCAAATAAATCCAGCATGTTTGTGTGCACTAGCTAACATTAGCATTAGCCTGATCCAGTCTAGTCAGTAGTGAAAGGAACCCTGGAACTGAGTGGACAAACTACTACTGACATGTGGACAATTACCTCATTAGGATTGGACCTAAAAACTACTAAAATATATATTTTCTAAAGTATTTCATTGTTGAAATGGAAAACCTATTTAGTTTAGATGTCTTTAAACTGGATTGTTGTGAAAATCGAGGCTAAACTAGGGATACGTTTGTAAAAACAAACAAAACTAAAGCTGAACTAATTGACTAAACACAATTACATCAGAACTGATCTAATAATTTATAATAATTTACAACTAAATTAGAAATGTTTGTGGCTGATTACATGCAGGGGGGGGGGGGTCACTATGGCGGGCACACTAGGTCACATGGGTGCGAATCCACTATAGACTGATCGAGCTCAAATTTATTTCACATTGATCATCTTCTGTTTCCACCGTTCATATCACGTGACTTTCATTTATAAGGTGGAGTTTTATGGGAACAAATGGTTCCCTGACTATTATGTTCAATCCCATTTCACCCCTTATCCATACCCCTACCCCTTCAAAAAAAAGTACAACTGAAAAAACGCATCGTTATCCTTTTTTTTTTTTTTTTTTGGTTTTGTTTATTTTGAAAAACAAATACACAGATTATTACACACTTGAGTTTTTTTTTTCATATTTAATAAATATGGGTAAAGTTTTGCTCATAGTGACTAATGTAAGCCGTGTTTTAGGAACAAACATAAAAGTAGAACTGGGTCTTTATGTATTTACGGGTTAAACAGAGCGCTTCATTATCAGTGCAGTGACACGAAGGAGCACAGCATCTTCATCATCATCATCTTCATCACTTCTTAAGTCTTCACTATCGGCAGTTGTAAACGCTCAGTGGAATAGGTCACAGCACCGTCACATGCAATCAGTTTGTTCCTGGATTCATATCAAAGCAGCTGCATAAAAGTGAAACCAAAGCAGAACAGGAAGATAAAGAGTGACTACGGTAGAGCCGGCACAAAAAACACCAAATCACAATCCTTTCTTTTCTTTTGTAGAAACACAAATCAAACGTCTGACTTTACCAGAACGCCAACAGTGAGGAACACTTGAATTTTTATTTTGCTTATATGTTCCACTGTCAAATAGCGTCCTCGTGCTACAGTTTGTTCCATGCGGCTCATTAGCGTTGGGAGTGCCACGCTCTATTTGTAACCCTGATGCAAATATGTTCTTTAGAAAAAAAAAACATTAACTCGTTTGTGCCCACATTTTTCTTTCTAGAGTTTTAAGGCATATGAAGGCATATGAATCATGTGTATTTATTCTTTTCTTTCCATTTTGTACTTAGTTTTAGATCTTTATTTTATATCTGAATGTACATATTTTTTTAAAAATCTTTTTCATTATTATTTTCATTATTATTATTTTAATATTTAAATCAATTTAAATTTTTATCTTGTAACAATCACCTAGCGGAGCAGCACTCATAATTTTGTTACATGCAACAATACAGGTTTGACTTGACTTATTTTAAATAAATTCTTATTTTTATGACTGGGAACATTTGTTGTCAGTCATCACACAGCGTGCAGGAAAAACAACACTTTATTTCCACAGAGGACACATGAACCAGTTTGCTCCACCTTTTTTTTTTTTCGAATTTGTGGCGCCGTCTTCTCTTGTAGATGCTAATGCTAATGCTACTTCAGATTCGCTGCAATGAAGGACGGGCTCAGAGGAGTGTCACCTGAATTCCATGGGTGGGCTTTACCCCACATGAGTGACGCCAATGTCCACAATGTCTACTGGACGAAATGTCATTGTGTCGTGCATAATGACATAATGGCTTTTTCTGACTGGCTCATTTCTCTGTGTTGTTTTCTATGAATGATGGTAAATACAACACACAAATACAGCATGTGTTGGTAACTCAGGGTGACCCATCAGATTCCAAAAGGAGCGTGCAAAAGTGACACCCCTGGCAGTAGCAAATCTAATGTTCTATCGTAGTAGTCGAGTTACCTTCAATTTAACTTTGGCTAGATTTCCCTGAAACTGGCCAACCAACCACGGTGAAGAGGGCGGACGTAAGAAAGTGATACTGTGACGATTCAGAGAAAAACAACTGAAAACAACCACAGAAGAAGAACAACAACAGGTGTAGATTTCCTTTTATCACAGATGAGTGAAGAATGTGAGAAAACGTCAACAATCTTTAAATTCTTTTTACAGAAGCGACAACAGTCGTTCAGCTCCATAATCCACCATTTTGTTTAGTCATTCCTAACTTTCTCCGGACTCCTCTGTCAACTTTCAGGCGCTTTAACTACGTCATCTTAAAGATTACACTGATTGGTTGTAGTACCGTCCTATTGCATACAGAGGATTTGACAGACAACCTTTTAGCCCCGCCTCCTCTGACTATGAAGCACCACTAGACCCATACATGGAATGAATAGAGATAGCACTGCTAGGCTAGGCTAACAGAATACAAATTTAGAAAACGCATGTGAGATGGGTTTTATTTCCAGTTTTACATCCTAATGTGATAGAAATCAAGTATTTAATTGAGATATGTAAAAAAAAAACAACAAATACACATGTACAGTATGTCCCCCCCCCTCTGTCTCTCTCTTTCTATCTCTCCGTCTCTTTCTCTCTGTCTCTCTCTCTCCCTCTCTTTCTCTCTCTCTCTCTCTCTCCCTCTCTTTCTCTCTCTCTCTCTCTCTCTCTCTCTTTCTCTTTCTCTCTGTCTCTCTCTCCCTCTCTTTCTCTCTCTCTCCTTCTCTTTCTCTCTCTCTCTCTCTCCCTCTCTTTCTCTCTCTCTCTCTCTCTCTCTCCCTCTCTTTTTCTCTCTCTCTCTCTCTCCCTCTCTCTCTCTCTCTCTCTCTCTCTAAACTCCTGTATTTTCCTATCAAAGGCTTACCAACCATACAAATGGATATCGTGCTTTTCCATGCATGAATGTGTGGAGTGCAGAAATAATGATCTTGTCTTTAAAGAGTCCTTTGTTACATTAATAGATCAGCGTTTGTTTTCTGCCGGTGTAAAGATCCCATCGATCACCACTCGTCTTGTAATTAAGTCTCTGCCTACAAATGACTGTTGGGCCTCATTACCTGAATGTACGACTGGAGAATCACAATCATTTTTTTTTCGATCAATACTCGTCAAGTTTATTTGGAGAGAAGGTGCAGTAAAACAGCTGAGGAGATCCTCTCCTGTTCTTGTGTCATTTCTTTTGCCTCAGACACATTTTCAGTCTGATTAGTGTTTTAGAGCATACACTGTGTTGCCCCGAGCACTGAAATAATGCCAACTCTATTTGCGTTTATTTACTGCTGTGCTATACATGTATCAACATGATTACGGCCGCATGAATTCTAATTACTTCCAGCGAGCTGCTCTTCTTGTGGGTAAGACGACGGAACACTGCAGCAGACATTAAATATTCTATACGACGTTTTCTGCCACTGACTGCATCAGCATGTATTTGTGTTTTTATTGTTGTTTTTGTGATGCACAGAGAGAGAGAGAGCGAGAGAGAGAAAGGGAGAGTGATAGAGAGAGAGAGAGAGAGAGAGAAACAGAGAGGGAGAGAGAGAGAGGGAGAGGGAGAGAGATAGATAGATAGATAGATAGATAGATAGATAGATAGGGGGGGCATGAGACCTTTTTTTTTTTTGCTAAATCCATCAGAATTCCCGTTGCATGACAGTATGATTTTTCAAATCCAAGTTCAACTGTAATTTTGTGATTAAGTAAAACCAAAAGAGATCCAAAAAGAAGATTTACAAGACGATGCTAAGCAGGAGAATTCCAGATTTTCCTGGAAGCAGTTTTGTCATCCTTCAATGTAATAGCCAGTGGTGGATTTAATCCCCTCAAATTAGTCCTGCGCTAATCCTTGCTAACCTCAAACAGAGGTCACTCATGTCCGATTTGAAGATGCATAAAGAACACTTTGTAATTGCGTGTTTGAAGTCGCAGCTTGACGATGAAGTCATTCTACAGTGTGCTTTTTTTGTCCGTGTGTTTCACATTAAGAGTCTACGGTGCATCCATCAACCTTTTAATGGAAGAACCTTTGGTAACGCAAGGTGTCAAACCTGAACCATTAAACATGAACATAATCATAGAAAAACTGCAGTTCAAAGTTCAGACCTTTTACTATGTCATAATTTTCACTTTTCATCTCATGATTTTGACTTCCCTTAATGTGCCATATAATCCAGTGTCTTATTGTGCTGAAAATACAGTATATGTGACCCACCACCAGTAAACCAGACATAAGTGTGTGTAAATCCAAACAGAGTTATGTGTGTATCTTGGTAGAGTGGAAACTAAGGTTTAAGATGGTGAAAAAATGATGTTTCTATCACAAGTAGAACCAAAGTTATGGTCATTTTAATATCCACATTTGGACATATTTTACAATTTGCATATTTTTAGATATTGTCCGTTAAAGTTTTGGACTGTTTTGGGGTAGGAAGTCCTTAGCAACGCATAATAATTTGTATCCGATTGACACAAATTGTTGACAGATGTTAAAGGACACTCTGATGGACATGTCACAGAAGTTTTATATATTATAATAATAGGACAGAAGTGTGACGTATTATAATCATTTGGCTTACACCATTGGACAGAACATTCAATATAAGCTTTTACCTCGTACCAAACACTTGGGTGTTTACCCACGGAACGGAGATCGTTTTGTTCGGCGAAAAGAGGTGGAAGTCGTCTTTGTCTTTGCTCAGCAATACCTGAACTTTTGTCGCCGCTTAAATAATTGACTCAATAAACACCTTTATTGATTGGATTTCAATGTAATGACCACAGGAAGTGAACATAGAGGTGTTAAGGTACCGTTTTTTGATAAGGTGTAAACACTAATAACAAATCACCTTCCAGCCTAAATTTGGCTGTAGCTCTGAACGGCTCAGCGCCACTTATGCCTGGTTTCATGGTGGTGGGTCACATATATGATGGTGTATAGAGTACTATAATTTGGCATACAATGGTAAACTTTTATATACATTGATGAAAACATTATTTTGACTCGTCATCTGAAGTTTATCCTCACTGGGGTCAAAGGGGACACTGGGGGTCTAATCCAGCTATAATGGGTGAAGGCGGGGTCAGAGGTCACCCTGTATGAGTCTCCAGTTCATCTCAGGGCTGAACATATATAGATGGGTGATTTAGATTAATTAGTTAACCTATCAGTGCATGTGTTTGGATGGTGGGAGGAGCCAGAGTACCTGGAGAAAACCCACACAGACACGAGGAGAACATGTAAACTCCACACAGAAAGGTCTGGTGTGGGAATAGAACCAACAACCCTCTGTCTGTGAGGCACCAGTGTTAACTACTGCACCACCAGTGTTAACTACTGCACCACCAGTGTTAACTACTGCACCACCAGTGTTAACTACTGCACCACCAGTGTTAACTACTGCACCACCAGTGTTAACTACTGCACTACCAGTGTTAACCACTGCACCACCAGTGTTAACTACTGCACCACTGCGACGCCCTGTGTTGTTTTCTATGAATGATGGTAAATCCATCCAGTGGAGGGGACACACCACGCAGCATGTGTTGGTAACTCAGGGTGACCCATCAGATTCCAAAAGTGGAAAAGTGGTTTCCAGCAGAACGACACCGTTACAGAACTTTCTACTGTTTTGACGTTTGATGGAGACGCTACCGTTACACATTTCCAGTTATTGTGAAAAAAGTCTATGGCGTAAGGACCCCTCGACACAGCTAATAAAAAAAGAACACCACTCACTCTGACGCACAAACATGAACCAAACATGGGACCGCACAGAACACACGACACAGTAGAACGACCAGGGCCGAAACACAAACCAAAACCTATTTTTCTAATTTGAGCGAGGCTACATTTGTTCAGTTTCCCAGAGGGTTAATAGATGTTAGCATGTAGCTGCTCAGCTAGCTAAACTTCTGTTCTGTGCACGTGTTCTATTCGGTGTATGGTTTTTTAGGCGCCCACACGACTGGCGTGTGACCGTGTGCTGCTATCATGTCCCATCTTGGCAAGTGTTCTCCTCTGTATTATGGGATTATCTGACCTACGCCCCCCGCCAGTCAAATTTAGGTTTGATGCACTTAAATCTAAGCCAACAGTATATTCTGCCAACGTCAGCTGAGAGTGTTGTAGAGGTGGAAGTAACTAAGTAAATGTACTTCATTACTGTACGTAAGTACAGCTTTTAGGTATCTGTACTTTACTTGAGTATTTATTTTTATGGCAACTTTTTACTTTTACTCCCTACATTTTTATATAAATATTTGTACTTTATACTCTTCACATTTATATAAATATATGTACTTTATACTCTTTACATTTATATAAATATCTGTACTTTATACTCTTTACATTTATATAAATATATGTACTTTATACTCTTTACATTTATATAAATATTTGTACTTTATACTCTTTACACTTATATAAATATTTGTACTTTATACTCTTTACATTTATATAAATATATGTACTTTATACTCTCAGAATAGACTCATTACTTTTTCAAACCAGACAAATGTGACAGTATGAAAAATGAGTCATAAATCAGTAAATCTATATCATGACTTTGAATTTTTATCTCATAATTTAGATTTTTTTTTTAATCTCATAACTAACTTTTTAACTTCTTTTTTTTCTCATCATTTTGACTTTTTATCTCATGATTTATATTTTTTAATCTCATAATTATGCTTTTTCTTTAAAATATCCTATTTATGACTTTTGAATTTTTAAAAATGACTTTGGTCATTTACAAGGGTATTTCAGTACAGAATGGTAGTATTACCACTGTACTTCAGTACAGAATGGTAGTACTACCACTGTACTTCAGTACAGAATGGTAGTATTACTACTGTACTTCAGTACAGAATGGTAGTACTACCACTGTACTTCAGTACAGAATGGTAGTATTACCACTGTACTTCAGTACAGAATGGTAGTATTACTACTGTACTTCAGTACAGAATGGTAGTATTACTACTGTACTTCAGTACAGAATGGTAGTATTACTACTGTACTTCAGTACAGAATGGTAGTATTACTACTGTACTTCAGTACAGAATGGTAGTACTACTACTGTACTTCAGTACAGAATGGTAGTATTACTACTGTACTTCAGTACAGAATGGTAGTATTACTACTGTACTTCAGTACAGAATGGTAGTATTACTGCTGTACTTCAGTACAGAATGGTAGTACTACTACTGTACTTCAGTACAGAATGGTAGTATTACTACTGTACTTCAGTACAGAATGGTAGTATTACTACTGTACTTCAGTACAGAATGGTAGTATTACTACTGTACTTCAGTACAGAATGGTAGTACTACTACTGTACTTCAGTACAGAATGGTAGTATTACTACTGTACTTCAGTACAGAATGGTAGTATTACTACTGTACTTCAGTACAGAATGGTAGTATTACTACTGTACTTCAGTACAGAATGGTAGTATTACTACTGTACTTCAGTACAGAATGGTAGTATTACTACTGTACTTCAGTACAGAATGGTAGTATTACTACTGTACTTCAGTACAGAATGGTAGTACTACTACTGTACTTCAGTACAGAATGGTAGTATTACTACTGTACTTCAGTACAGAATGGTAGTATTACTACTGTACTTCAGTACAGAATGGTAGTATTACTACTGTACTTCAGTACAGAATGGTAGTATTACTACTGTACTTCAGTACAGAATGGTAGTATTACTACTGTACTTCAGTACAGAATGGTAGTATTACCACTGTACTTCAGTCATGCTGTTCACTTGTAAATGAATGTTTTCTTCTGCAGTTGACGCTGTTTTCCTGTGAGTTCTTTTTTTTTTTTTTTTTTTTTTTTTTTTTTAAAGCCCTGCTTCCTTTGCCACGGGGGGAAGATGCTCCAGTGTACCCTTTGACCCCCAGATGACTCAGTTTGGATGATTACTCGTGTTTTACAAACTATGAGTATCAGATGAAGTTGGCGCTGGAAGGAACAGAAATACAATAAGAGATAAACATCAGTCCCATCTTTATTTTGATGTTCACACATTGTGACTGACTCACTGCGCTGACTTACATGTGGTTTATACTCACAAAAACATTATTTCAGACAAGCAGGATGTGTTTTCAGTTTTAGTTTTTTGACTGATGGACTGGGATTTGATTTGATTTGATTTGAATCTTTATTTGGAACATGAGTCACACAAGTGATACGTCATATAATAAAAAGTAAAATATAATAAAAATAAGGAAAGAAAAAAAGAAGAAAGGGCAAAAAAATCTAATTAGATTTTCATCCATGAACCATGTTTGAACGGGAGTAGGAAAAAATACAGCTTATTTATTATTATTATTATTATAAATTTTATTTGTACTTTACATAAAGTAAAAATGTAAAATCAACAGAAAAAACTTTTCTAAAAAAGAAAGTGTAATTCTAGAGAGAGAGAGAGATTTTTTTAAATATTAATTTATTTTATTTAAAAAAAATATGTATTTACACTCACTACCCAGTGGTACTTGATTACAAACTTGGTCTTCATGAAACATGTAAATGATGGTGTGTGTGTGTGTGTGTGTGTATAGCCCTGTTAACCCAGTATTATGTGGGCGGGGCTATGGACCATGTGACTCTCCAGATCATTCAGTAAATGTATGGGGTCATTGTTCAACCTTTACTGTCTCCCATGAAAAGTGAACATAGAGAACTTGTGTTTTTTTTCCAGTTCAGTGAAACCTGCTGATGCTGTTAGAACTGCAGCTGATAAACGAGTCCATCTTTAACCAGATTTATCACAGGGTAACTGTGGATTCATTTCATTTTTAATGTATATTAATCATGTTTCATTTTGCATAAACAAAGACCCTCCTCTACCTCTACTGACCTCAGACCCAGATAACGAATGATCCAAGTAACAAAATCATCTCTGAATATGAAAGAAAATTCGTGTTACAAAACAAAACCAAAACCCCCGAGATGTAAAAACAGTTCTGTACGTATCATCCCATTGGCTATGAGGGAGCTACCATGATGCTTTTGGTGACCTTTGACCCTCATTCATCACAGTTACTGTTTCCTCAGTTTTTCCAGTGTGTTCATTTACACTTTATTACAGTACGTATTCGTTATTCATCATGAGCCCAAAGAAAGTGATTCTGGTGTGAATGAAGAGAAGATGCGACTGCGTTAACAATAGAAACAGTTTCTCTCATCCAATGATTTTCCCTCTGAAGTGACTGATTTATCATAACATCACATCTGTTTAATTTGAAAAAGTAATGAGTCTATTCTGAGAATGTAAGGAGTATAAAGTACTGATATTTATATAAATATAAGGAGTATAAAGTACAGATATTTATATAAATGTAAAGAGTATAAAGTACATATATTTATATAAATGTAAGGAGTATAAAGTACTGATATTTATATAAATATAAGGAGTATAAAGTACAGATATTTATATAAATGTAAAGAGTATAAAGTACATATATTTATATAAATATAAAGAGTATAAAGTACATATATTTATATAAATATAAAGAGTATAAAGTACATATATTTATATAAATATAAAGAGTATAAAGTACAGATATTTATATAAATGTAAAGAGTATAAAGTACAGATATTTATATAAATGTAAAGAGTATAAAGTACAGATATTTATATAAATGTAAAGAGTATAAAGTACATATATTTATATAAAAATATAGGAAGTAAAAGTAAAGCGTTTACAGAAAAATAAATACTTAAGTAAAGTACATATACCTAAAAATTAGATTATTGTGTATAAATTATTATCTCTGCACTATAGTGTTTGTTCTATGACAAATCAAACCCATTGGTTGTTACCCCCAGATATGTCACTTATTTTACGGCACTGCTACTGAAGCCATGGTTGGATCTATCTGCGCTGTAATGAAGGTTACCCTGTTTAATCCTGTGACCTGGCCAGTGATCTACCCCAGAGCTTCTACAACAAAGAGCTTTATTAATAGACTGCAGCCTCATGGCTACCCTCTGCTGCGCTCTTATTAATAAACCCAAACAAATTTCACAGTCTGTTAATGGGTTTCTACATCTGTCCGCTCTACTCTCCATGACTCAGCCTGACCCAAAGGTTACTCTGTCTTTATGGGAAAGTGAAATATTCCCTGTGGGTCGGTCAGAACTGGCTGCACACACACACACACACACACACATATATATATTTATATTTATATACGAAGTGCTGTAGAAATCTGAAGATACAAATGTAGGATACACGGCAAATGTAACTGCGGTGACATTTCCAGCATGATTATCCACTGTAAAAAATTAACTTTAGCTCAATGTTTAGATGATTTACATATAGTTAACATGAAAATCACACTATTTGGGTGAACATTGAGAAAGTTTGATTTTGCTGTTTTGAGCCAAACTGTGTTAACATGGAAGTGATTAAACAACAATGCATTAAAATTTAGAATTAATAGAGCGTCTAACTCTGCGCTTAGCAATCAACTATTCCAGACTTCCTCCTAAAGACGCCTCCTGCATCTGGAAAGGTCCATGTGTGTAGATCAGTAACTGTGGACACACTATCTGAGGACATGAAGACCTGAGGACACTTGGCTTTGTCTTTAGGGACCCTCTACTTACTACCACTGAAGTGTGATGTTGTTTAAACTTTAGAAGAGTTTGTCTGAACATAGAATAAAACACATGTTCTAAACAAATTTGAATTTCTCAGTGTTCATTTGAATGATTTAATTTTTAATGTTAACTATATGTATGGACTAATAATCATGTAAAAAATTAACTAACGTTATTTTTACTCCAGATAATCCCTTTTAAGTAAAGCACTTGAATCAGTACTTGTACTTTGACCAGAGTACCTGTTCACACCAGTAGCAGTACTTTTACTGTAGTACAGAGTGGGAGTACTTTGACCACCTCTGCGAGTAGATAATGTGACTCTGTCTGTGGATGAGTTGAACCATAGAGGAAGGACTGCTGCTTGTTCTGTGTGTGTGTGTGTGTGTGTGTGTGTGTGTGTGTGTGTGTGTGTGTGTGTGTGTGTGTGTGTGTGTGTGATGGTTACAGCTCAGTCACAATGGGCTGGGGTAGACAGACGTCCGTTCAAAGAGCTGGAAAAACACCTGGTCTTTGGATGGAAATGCAACAACACTGTGTTTTTACCAGATAATGTACACACACACACACACACACACACACACACACACTTTATAAAGAAATGCAATATTTATTTTATCAAACTGTTTTTTCATCATCAAATGAGGCATCACTTCACTTTATTTCCACATTAAATAATAATAATAATAATAATTCACCCATTGCTTAGCTTTTCTCCATTTCAATAGAAAACTCAATAAAAAATAATAGTGAATATATACTTATCATATATATATATATATATATATATATATATATATATATATATATTCTTTTTTTCTTTTCTTTTTTTTTGTAATTTATCGGAAATTCAAGAAAAATTACCCAACATTTCTCTTTTATTTCACAAGTAAGTTTGGTGATGTTTTCCTGATGTCAAAAGTTTTGGTTTTGTCAATAAAATAAGTAAGTAAGTAAATAAATACATCTTAGTTTTTCTTAAATCTCCTTTACGAGAGAGAGAGAGAGAGTAGATCAGAAATAAATTCCCTGTGATTAAAAGAAAACAAACAAAAAAATAAATAATTAAAATAATTTCATTACGTTTTAACCAGAGCCTGTTGAGCTTCAGGAGATTCACTCATAAATATTTTATGGGTTTGGTACTTGGTTTGTTTTCTTCTGAAACATATTTTGTCATATTAAACTTGTATTGTATTGTACTATTTCATTTTAGTTAAAACAGTCACATGGTAAAACAATGACATAGTATATTTAATATGTGGAGTTCCACAGTTTTAATTTCCTTGCAGAGAATTTGACAAAAATAACAAAAATACTGCTATAATGAGTTTATGAATAACCAGAGCTGCAGCTAACCTGCAATTAGCCTGTTAGCATAAAAACTGTAATTATTGGGAAATTGTTGAGTGGCTTTTCTAAATCTGAACCCTTTGTCTGTAGGATTATATAGAAAATACAGCGTTTATGAAACACAGTGGAAGTGTCAGACATGGGCCGAGCACAAACCCATGAGCGTTTTAACTTTGTATAATATCAGCTGATTGATTGATTGAAATATAGACGTTACCTGAACCAGAACTTCTGATTATTGCCTAAAATATCTGAGTAAAAATTCCTGACAGTTTTATTCATTTTTACTGCAGGTTAGACATGAAAATTTCATGTAAAATCTGCTGTAGAATAGAAACATAGATGCTGTGGATCATTAGCGTTAGTTCTAAACCAACCCACCCACCCTGCTCTGACAAACCATGTGTGGATCTGTGGTCACTAACAGTAACTCGCAGCAAACTCGCACCCTCCACTACCAAGGAACAACCACTAAGTTTTCAATCAGGAATATTAGTCAGTTGGCTGAACTACACTTTTAATTTCCTCTGTAAAGGAGGTTATGTTTTTGCTACATTTCATCTGTCTGTCTGTGAGCTAGCAAGAAAAGTCAAATAGCTATGGACGGTAGTGTTGCGCGGGCTACCCACTGGCCAGCGGATATCCGCGGGTGACCCGCGAGTCGGGCGGGCTGGGTCGCAGTATTAATACATATTGCAGATGCGGGTGGGGCGGGTCAGGGACGATCAATACCTGCTGAGGTGTGTGTGTGTGTGTGTGTGTGTGTGTGTGCGTGCTCGGCTTGCACATGTGCAAGCCCGTCACTTCCTGTTTTGAATGCTTTTTTATCCCAACTTTTTGTTATTTGTTATTAGCGCCAAATCTCCCTGAACACTCAGAGATAAGAGTGAAAATGTGGGACTTGATCAGGGAGAAGATTAAAACAGGCGATGCGAAGGTTGTACGGAAACGTTGTATGTGTTGGCTTTATAGAGTGATGATGTGGGTGGAGTCTATTTTATGTGCTGGAGTGCATATTGAGACGTTAGAAAGGAGGCAAAAATGATGCTTCATGACTTTTAACATTAGAAGCACAAGGTAAAGATGCTGCGAATGTACTATGTGAGTTTAGAGACAAATTTAAGCTCGCGGGTTGATAGCGGGCGGGTTGGGTTTATCGATACGTGACATCATGCGGGTTGGGCGGGACGGGCCTAGCCACGTCTTGGGTTTGGGCGGGGCGGATTTCTGTAAAACCCCCTAACCGCGCATCACTAATGGACGGGTAGGTTGGTAATGGTGAGATCTGGAAATGATTAGACTTTGGTGGTGGTCGCTTTTGGGGGGGGGGCACTCTCAGAGTGCTTTTGTAGTTATTTAAAGGGATTATCTGGAGTAAAAATAAGTTTAGTTAATTTTTTAGATGATTGGGAGTACATACGTATAGTCGACATAAAAACCACACCATTCAGATGTACAGTGAGAAATTTAGATTTTGCCATTTTGAGCCAAACTGGGGTGGCATGGTGGTGCAGTGGTTACCCCTCACAGACAGAAGGTCCCTGGTTTGATTCCCACACCAGACCTTTCTGTGTGGAGTTTGCTTGTTCTCCCTGTGCCTGCATAGGTTTTCTGTGTGTACTCTAGTTTCCAAACATATGCACTGATAGGTTAGATAGTTAATCTAAAATGCCCATAGGTGTGAATGAATGAATGAATGAATGAATCAAACGTCCCAAATTCAGATGTTTAACAGTCTTATTACACAGGGATAAAAAGTTAGTTTGGCTCCTCTTCAGTAGGAGGTTGAAGCGACATGGACCAGGGTGGGACGTGTCTGTCAGGATGTTCCATGAAGGGCCCATTCTTTCCAGGTGATAAAAAGTTAAATACAGACGAATGTGACTAATTAGAGGGTTTTGCATAATAAATTCTCACCATTTCCCATTGTGTTGAAATGAAAAAAGATCATTTTCAGGTACAGTAATTATCATCTGTTCTAACGTTTATGACTAAATGGCCTCATGGAAGGAACATCCAGTGATTGTTTGTCTATAAATGTTCAGCCCTGAGATGAACTGGATCATACAGGGTGGACCCCGCCTTCGCCCATTGTAGCTGGATTAGGCCCCCAGTGACCCCTGTGACCCTAGTGAGAATAAAGTGGGTTCAGATGATGAGACGATGCAAAGTGTGTTAACATGGAAGTGATTAGAACATGTGTTTATCACTGACATGAAACTCTATTTTCAGACCAACTCTTGTAAAGTTCTAAACAACATAGTAGACCAGGGGTGTCAAAGTGCGGTCCTCAAGGGCCGGTGTCCTGCATGTTTTAGATGTTCCCCTCTTCCATTACACCTGGAGGCCATTACATCATTATCAGTCTGATGAGGAGCTGATTATTAACTCTTTAAATGTCAGCGTTGATTCTGAATGGATGATTTAGTTTAAATATTCAGAAAAATTCAACTATTTTCCTTTTAGTTTTGTGCATGGACAAGGGTGCCAAAAAGCAAGATTTTTATTTGTATTTTATTTTATTTAAACATTTTTTTAAGACAAAATTCAAATTGCTGGGACCAAATTTCAACACTAGTTTTCTTCTTTCTGAATTTTTTTTTTCAAAATTTTCCACATTATTTGTGATTTTGTAAATATTTCTTAGTTTTTGTTGCTCATTTTGTTTATTTTTCTACATTTTGGGTTTTTTTATGTTAGTATTGTTCTTTGATTTTCTGCCATTTGCGTCTTACTTTGTTCATGTTACCAGTTATTTTGTTAGTTCTCAGGAGTTAAAGGGTTAAACTGAATCACATGGAAGAGGGAAATATCTAAAACATGCAGGACACCGGCCCTCGAGGACTGGAGTTTGACACCTGTGTAGTAGAGGGTCCCTAAAGACAAAGCCAAGTGTCCTCAGGTCTTCATGTCCTCAGATAGTGTGTCCACAGTTACTGATCTACACACATGGACCTTTCTTCATAAGACGTGTTAGAAGGAAGTCTGAAATAGTCGATTACAGAGCGCAGTTACACACTCGAGAAATGTCATTGTTTTTTAAAAACATAGTCCAGTAAATGAAGCTGTATGCAACAGCAGAGCTTAACCTACTAACAGGTTATTGTTTTCACAAACTCTCTGTCTGAAAGTCCTCCTGTACTCAAACACTAACTGGGGAAATTTAACTCTGAGAAATTTGCTGTTTATCCCATGAAGAGGAAAACAGAACAGTAATGAAAAAAATAAATTATTTCTGGCACATCTTTTCAATATTACCCACTCTGTTATTACCATAATGACCTTTTTTAATATATATGTATATATGTGACCCACCACCAGTAAACCAGGCATAAGTGTGTGTAAATCCAAACAGAGTTATGTGTGTATCTTGGTAGAGTGGAAACTAAGGTTTAAGATGGTGAAAAAATGATGTTTCTATCACAAGTAGAACCAAAGTTATGGTCATTTTAATATCCACATTTGGACATATTTTACAATTTGCATATTTTTAGATATTGTCCGTTAAAGTTTTGGACTGTTTTGGGGTAGGAAGTCCTTAGCAACGCATAATAATTTGTATCCGATTGACACAAATTGTTGACAGATGTTAAAGGACACTCTGATGGACATGTCACAGAAGTTTTATATATTATAATAATAGGACAGAAGTGTGACGTATTATAATCATTTGGCTTACACCATTGGACAGAACATTCAATATAAGCTTTTACCTCGTACCAAACACTTGGGTGTTTACCCACGGAACGGAGATCGTTTTGTTCGGCGAAAAGAGGTGGAAGTCGTCTTTGTCTTTGCTCAGCAATACCTGAACTTTTGTCGCCGCTTAAATAATTGACTCAATAAACACCTTTATTGATTGGATTTCAATGTAATGACCACAGGAAGTGAACATAGAGGTGTTAAGGTACCGTTTTTTGATAAGGTGTAAACACAAATAAGGAATCACCTTCCAGCCTAAATTTGGCTGTAGCTCTGAACGGCTCAGCGCGACTTATGCCTGGTTTCGTGGTGGTGGGTCACATATATATATATATATATATATATATATATATATATATATATATATATATATATATATATATATATATATATATGAGCATTTCTCACTTCCTGAAGCTGTTTCTTTTCTTTTTTCTCCTCATTTTAGTTCTGTGAGGTCATTAAATATGGTGTGGAAGCCATAAACGTTGGAACAGATGATAATTACTGTACCTGAAAATGATCTTTTTTCATTTCAACACAATGGGAAATGGTGAGAATTTATTATGCAAAACCCTCTAATTAGTCACATTCGTCTGTATTTAACTTTTGTGAAGCACAAGAGTGAGCGTCAGTGTGTGGAAGATGATAGAAGTAACCTGGAAAGAATGGGCCCTTCATGCTAATGACAGCTGACCAGATGCCAGACGCTTCTGTTCGAGCAGAACCAATGGAAATGAAGCAGCGTCTCATTGCAGATATACTTACTCACCCCAGTGATGACTTTCTATTCTGACACTTCCTGCTCTGATTAAAGCTGCTGTGGATGTTAACGCTGGCCACAGCTCACAGCCGTTAACTACACACACCGAACAGCCGGGGTCGGAATAATCTATTCATTTAGAAAACCGCAATTTCAGACGTTACAATTTTGGGATCGTCAGAGCTGTGTTTTTTGGGTTTTTTTGGGCAGATCTTCTAACTTTATTTCGTTAACTGTTTCACTAGTGATCGACTGAAGTTGATTTTTAATTGTTTTGTTTCTAAGCCAATATTTGGAGCCCAGACTGATTTATTTTATCTATCAAATAAAAACAATATAAATAATGACAGTAATAAATAAATATCACCTTTTGTTTTTACTTTTTTCTTCTTTTTTTCTATCTTTTCTTTTTTAACTCTTCATCTTTTTTTTTCCTTTTTTTTCATGTTTAACATTTTCCCCTTTTTTCCCCCTAATTTATTTCTCCTCCTTTTTTCTCTTTTTGACCCCCGTCGCCCCGGTGGGGGACATAGAAATGCTGTTTGTCTGTCCTTCCGTCTGTCTGGGAACACTGTAGTCAATAAGTTTTGACAGTTTTGATCAGAGGTGTTCGACCCTGGTCCTGTACAGCTGCTACCCTGCATGTTTTAGATGATTCAAATGAT
>CM035794.1:76501872-76514372 GCA_020466265.1 Siphamia tubifer
AAATTAGATTATTTTTAACCAACAGGTGCAGTGTTTGTAGATGTGCTTTACAGGTAAACAAAGAAACAGTTGTAAACACTGCACATGTTGGTTAAAAATAATCTAATTTTACATTTACAGTAGTATGAACCATTATAATAATTAACAAATGGTTAATACATAATGACCAACCTATTTATAAATGGGTAATAAATGGTTAATACATAGTTAATTGTGTGTAGGTATTATAAAGTGTTAACACGTTTAGTAACAGGCAGAATATTTGGAAAATGACATTTAGCGTCTTTCCCGGACTATAAGGTGCACTTACTGTAAAAGGCTTTAATTCTCTCCAAAGACAGACAGACAGACAGACAGACAGACAGACAGATAGACAGATAGACAGATAGACAGCAATTAAAGCAAATAAAGGTGCTGTTGTGATTTTTTTAAAACTGGTGTCTATATGCTGATAAAAGGACAGGCAGTTGTCCAGGTCTAGCTGCTCCACAAACTGCCCCTGGATGGTTATTGGTTTAAAAAAAAAAAGGGTGTTAGTGACTCCCCTGTCCTCACAACACAGCTCTTTAGTTTTGGAGACATTTACCTGCAGATGGAGCTGGTTGAAGGTCTGGGTCTTTGACAGCCTGCTGGTACCGGGTCAGATAGGTGGGCCACCAGGGCCATGTGGTCTGCATTCTTAAAAAGACTAAGTGTGTGTAATAGTGTTGGTGTCCACAGTGAAGAGAAGAGGGACTAAAACACAGCCCTGAGGGACACCTGTGATTAAAAACACTTTACTTGATTAGTTCTGGTTTTGGTTAGTGACTTGGAATTTTGACTTTTTATCTCATGGTTTTGACTTCAATGTGTGTGTGTGTGTGTGTGTGTGTGTGTGTGTGTGTGTGTGTGTGTGTACAGCTGTGTTACACTTTTCATCTGTCGAGCACTTAATGAGTTATCTGCGATATCACTTTGGTACCATTTGTGTCTTACTTTGTTCATGTTACTGATAATTTGGTCAGTTTATTATTCATTTTGTTGTTTTTATTCATCATATTTGGCTGTTTTTGTTCATTTTGCCGCTTATTTTATTCATATTTCTACATTTTCTTTTTCATTTTCTTATTTCTTTGTTCACTTTTGTACTGTTTGTGTCTTACTTTGTTCATGCTACTTATTACTTTGTTGGTTTATTATTCATTTTTCTTAGTTTTATTGATCATATTTTTGTTCATTTTGTTGCTTATTTTATTACTGTGGTACTCGTTAAAGGTCTCAGGAGTTGAATATAATGCATATTGTGCATTGTCCCTGTTTAAATAATTAAATAAATAAATGATGACAGTTTAGAAGTAACTTTGACAGCACAGTTTTACCAACAATACCACCCAAGTTTGTCACCCCCCCCTCCTCTCTCTTCTTCATGGCTGCAGACAAAGCAGCAGCAGCAGCGTCACATCAGCCTCTCACCCAGCGAACACAGTGACAGCAGCGTTATCTTGTCTGGTGATTAAGTAAATGTAGCGTCCGCAGAGTCAGAAGCTGCTCTCAGGCCATTAGTTGAGCAGATAACGGTTCTATAGTCAGTGTACTTCACCACTCAGCAGTATCTGCAGCCGTCGTTGGCTCCACTCCTCATCTCACAGCTGGAGACTTAACTACACGAGGCAACGACAACACAAATATGACGCAATCACCACCAGTGCAGCATATGGAGCCGTTTATTCAAGCTGCGATTTTTACTCTTTGAACACAATCCGTATGGTCTAGTCACGCTAGCTCCTCCTAGCGGCAACAAACGTCCTATCGTAGTAGTCTAGTTTCGCTCAATGTAACTTTTAGCTAGATTTACCCGAAACTGCTCGACCAATCAGAGTAAAGTATAGCAGACATCCCAAGTTCCAAATACTCATTTCAGATAGATGCTTATCGACCCTTGCAACCCCCCCCACCTCCCCGCCTTTCCGAATTACGTGTAATCCATTAGTAAAAAATTGAAAATGAATGACGTGATATCAATTAAATATGCGAGGTGTGTTTTGTGTGGCCAGACCAGGGCTATGAATTATGAGGTCTATGAGGTCACATGACCCACATGACCCACATGACCCACACACAAATTACACGTTGAACAAAAACGTGTAATTTTTAGTAACCATTTGTTAGTTAAATTAATACTTATTAAGTATTCATTTATCTATGTATTGATTCATTCATTTGTGTATTTATTTATACATTTCAGATAAATATACAGTTGATTTAATGGAGAAAAGTTTTTTTTTTTTTTTTTTTTTTGTTTTTTTAGTCGGTCGCTAAACTCCCCAACAGCAAGGAAGTGTGTGTCCGCTCCTGAAGCCTCTCCAGTAGGTCAGGCTGAGCGGACAGATGCTGGTGCTTGTGCAGAAGGTGAACATGTGTCAAATATCAGACTGAAGCAGCAGAAGTTTGATCAGAGAGTCGGTGCAGATGTGTCTGCACGCTCTCACTTAGTGTTAAAAAAAACTCCCTGGCAAAGTCCAAAATCCACCATATTTTATCTGACTCGCGAGCATCAGTGAAACACTATCGATATCAGGGAGACTCCTGGAACTTCCAGGAGACTTGGGATGTTTGGTATAGAGTCAGAGGGTGGGCGTAACAAAGTGATGTTGCAACGATTCAGAGAGAAACAAGCATAAACAACCATAGAAGAAGAACAATGGGTGGTGACTTCCTTTTATCAAACGAGTGAAGAATGTGAGAAAATCTTTAAATTGTTTTTACAGAAGCGACAACAGTCGTTCAGCTCCATAATCCACCATTTTGTTTAATCATTCCTAACTTTCTCCAGACTCCTCCATCAACTTTCAGGCGCTCTAACTACATCACTCTAAAGATTACAGTAATTGGTTGTAGTACCGTCCTATTACATACAGAGGATTTAAAAGACAACCTTTTAGCCCCGCCTCCTCTGACTATGAAGCACCACTAGACCCATACATGAGATGAACAGGGATAGCACTGCTAGGCTATAATCTGTACGTTTACATGATGTTTTTATTTAATTCCTAATTACAATATTTAATCCAAATGAAGTCATTGAGAATTAAAGCTATTTCCTTTGTGTTTACATGGACATGTTACGTTTACGCTTCTCCTCCTTCAATTCTCAATGGATTTAAATTGTGATTGATTGATTTGATAGATCAAAGCATTAGGCAAAAAACTTAACACTTTGTTTGTTGAAATTTGCCTTTGTAAACAATTTGTTTACAACTTCAGTGCAATTAGAAAATAAATAAATACATGAATAAAATAAGTGAATGAATAGAAAAATAAAATAAAATAAATAAAATAAAAAATAAGAACAAAATGCAGACAACTTAGAAAAAGGGAAAAGAAGAAGAAGGAAGGGAGGAAAAAAGAAAACAATAAACAACAAAAAACTATTTGTTACCTACTTTCCTATCTGCTCATTTGTTTTTAGTTTTTTTTTGTTTGTTTTTTGTATATATGTCTATGTTTAGTACTTCAGTTATTGATTATTGGTATTGTTATTATTGTTATTGTTATTATTTTATTTATCATCATTTTTGTACTATGCACTATATTACTATACGATGAATTTAGGTTATTGGGGAAGTGAAGAAGGGGTAGAATTAAATAAGCTTATGCTTCATCCTACTCCTTTTTGGACATGTCATTGTTATTATTATTATTATTGCTGTATTGATTATTGTTGCACTTTGCACATGTTAGAAATAAATCATTCAAATCAAAAATCAAATCAATCCCTTCTCCCTCACTTCTCAACAGATTTCAGTTGTGATTTCATGATCTATTAAATGATTCCCTGTTGTTGATAGTCAGACACCACAGCTGTGAGGTCCAGATGAGCACAGGGACATTGGCACTATCTTTTTTTTTTTTTTTTTTAAGTTGTGCAAAGTGATATTTTTTCCAGTGTGGAAGCAGTGAAGCTGAAAACCTGCCTGGACTGAGAATCACATTATGTATTTAATATCTGCAGTAAATAAAAAGGGCAGATATTCTATCAAGACTGAAGGTTCTCAACACTAATGCACTGTGACTGTGAGAGGAGAGGGGATTCCATATGTGGGCGGGGCTTTTCACTTTGGATTTGCCAGAACATGTTCTATACGCACGATTGTGTTTGTATCCAGATCCACAGGGAACACACTGTGGACGTTCTTCCAAATGTCATTATATGGAAATGAAATGAACATTAAGTCTCATATTTAACCCCTGACTGTCGCCAGAGGAGGGAAATAATGAAGTGAAAGTACTTCATTACTGTACTTATGTATATTTTTTAGGAGTTATTGGAGTATTTATTTCTCTATTTTTTTTTTTACTTTTACTCCCTACATTTGTACATAAATATTTGTACTTTATACTCTTTACATTTATATAAATATATGTACTTTATACTCTTTACATTTATATAAATATTTGTACTTTATACTCTTTACATTTATATAAATATTTGTACTTTATACTCTTTACATTTATATAATTATTTATACTTTATACTCTTTACATTTATATTAATATCTGTACTTCATACTCTTTACATTTATATAAATATTTGTACTTCATACTCTTTACATTTATATAAATATTTATACTTTATACTCTTTACATTTATATAAATATTTGTACTTCATACTCTTTACATTTATATAAATATTTATACTTTATACTCTTTACATTTATATTAATATTTGTACTTCATACTCTTTACATTTATATAAATATTTGTACTTCATACTCTTTACATTTATATAAATATTTATACTTTATACTCTTTACATTTATATAAATATTTGTACTTCATACTCTTTACATTTATATAATTATTTATACTTTATACTCTTTACATTTATATTAATATTTGTACTTCATACTCTTTACATTTATATAAATATTTGTACTTCATACTCTTTACATTTATATAAATATTTATACTTTATACTCTTTACATTTATATAAATATTTGTACTTTATACTCTTTACATTTATATAAATATATGTACTTTATACTCTTTACATTTATATAAATATTTGTACTTTATACTCTTTACATTTATATAAATATTTGTACTTTATACTCTTTACATTTATATAATTATTTATACTTTATACTCTTTACATTTATATTAATATCTGTACTTCATACTCTTTACATTTATATAAATATTTGTACTTCATACTCTTTACATTTATATAAATATTTATACTTTATACTCTTTACATTTATATAAATATCTGTACTTTTTACTCTTTACATTAATATAAATATCTGTACTTTATACTTTATACTGAGTACTTTGACCCCCGCTGGTATAAACTGAAGCCAAATCCACAAACAGACTAATGTAAATGTAATGTCTGTGTTGCTGAATGTCTCTATGGTGACATTAAAATAGCTGTGGTTAATATATTTAATCCTCAGAATGTTGACCTTTTATCACATCATTATGCATTTTTAAAATCTCCTTTTTATTACTTTTTGAATTTTTCCAAATGTTCTGCCCATAAATCTGAGTACTGTGACCCAGTCAAACACATTATCTACACAGTAACTCACTGGTTAATTTTGCATACTTTTGAAATGTTTATGATTTTTTTTCTGGTTAAATAAGTGTTATTTTATTCACTTTTTATTTTATTACAGTATGATAACAGTAGCTTGTATGAATCTCAAAGAGATGACAATTCACAGCAGAAATAAAGTGTCAGGGGTAAAGTTAAACATGCTGTGTAGTAATTACTATCCCCAACACGCCAACACAAGTGGCAAGATACGCAGCGACATGGTTTATTTAACAGAAAAAGAAACTATAAATGTGGAGACTTTGAAACAATCATCTGCTTTAGTAGCATTTATTCTACTTTAACCCTTTAGTGGATGAATTAAATAAATAAACCTTAGTATAAAATTGATACCTGAGTGTTTTTAGTAGTTTTTAGGCATGAAAAACACAATGTTTTTATATATATATATATATATATATATATATATATATATATATGTGGATTCATATGATAATACAAAAATACTTCATTCAAATGAAGTATTTTTGTATTTCTTTTTTGTAAAAAATTGTTTCGGCTTTATTTTTATTTCTTTATTTTGTTTACTTTATTTTTTTGACATTCATATTCAAAATAAATCTATTAAAAAAAACATTTAGTATGAATTTAATTTTAGTATGCTTTGTCTATCTTTTCTTTGCCTGCTTTGATTCTTAGTGTATTTGTATATATTTGGTGTTATATTTGAGTACAAAAAAGAAAACGAGAGGCAGAACAGATGACTGATATAAAATGTTTTGATTATGATTAATGGAAAATAATCCAAAGTAACCTTGTGATTAATGTGATTAAACATTTTAATAATTTGACAGCCTTCATATATATGCAGACTGAAAAAGGCTCCATTAAAATAGATTCTGCTGTTGTCTGAACTGTTATATTATGTGTAATATTGTAATAAAACTATTAATATTTATTGACATTTTTATTCCAGTAACAAAAAACACTTTACATCGAATGTGTTTGAAGTGTATCTGCTGTAAACTGGAAACATGTAAAGAGGGGCTGGGCTGTGTGTTATCCTAGGTGTGTTTCAGTGCTGTCACACAAACGTCTCTTCTCCATTTGAGTTTTTCTTTCTTTTTTTTTTTTTTTTTTTTGAGTTTTCACATGATTGGAGCTGAACACTGTCTCTCAGCATGTTGTCTTTGTGCCACTCAGTGGGAGTGACAATGGTTTTATGTGAGCACTCTATGAATAACTAGAAAAACACTCTGAGAGCGCAGACCCCCCCCCCCCCCCCCCCCCGGATCATCACCAAAATCTATTAATTTCCAGATCTCGCCATGACCAACCTATCCTGAAATTTCCATCAAGATCTGTCCGTAACTTTTGGATTTATCTTGTTAACTAACAGACAGACAGACAGAACAGGGTAATAATCCTTTTGAAAACAACTGTATTTTCTATGTGAACTTGCGTCAAAAAGCACAAGCTCAGTTCAATGTGATTAAAAAGCTGTTAAACTGTTTGATAACTTCTAATGCCTCTGGACCGCTGGTAATTTGGAATAATTACGGAGAATGTCTGCGTTCTTAGTCCCGTGCGAATGCGTCATGTCTGTGATTTGCTTCGTAATAATTCCGCTGCAAATTACCAGCTGTGTTTGGGCGAAAAGCAGATGTCCAGTGATAATTCAAGTCTTGTGTGAATGAACATGTCTGTGTTTGTGATTTCAACTGCACACCTTTTGTCTTTTTCTGGAGTGAATAATGGAGGAAGCAACTGAAATTGTTTGTCAGCATGTGGCAAAAGGAAGATATGGTCACATAATATTTATATTCAATATATTTATATTCAATATTTATAAATATCTGAAGTCGTCTCTATAGATTCTGTCGGCTGTTTTCCAGAGGGAAGGCTTCCGTTAACAACTGTCCATTCTTTAATCTGGAGGCTGTTTTAATCTGCACTGAACCCGCTCTTATTTTGAAGGCGTGGAGCAAATGTACAGACTGCATCCCTGCCAATGGCATTTACCCCCTTTATTCTTATGCATACTTTGTTTTCATGCCTTATTAATGTAGAGACCAAACAGGATGTTGTGAATTTACAACATGTCCGCTCATAATGTCTGGAATTTACGGTTGTTTATCCCGTCTGTATGAACCATACAATAACACAGAGGTACGGGGGTAATTGCAAATTACCAGTGGTCCACAGATAATACTGATCCCGTGCGAATAAGGCACAACTCAACAGTCGACATCTGTAAAACCATAAGCAATTCTAATTACATTGCTCGACTTTTGTTTGTTTTTTTTAGAAAATATCTGCGTCCGACGTTAAATGTGTTAAATCTTACATACTTTAATACAATGAATCAGAAAACAAATTAACTTGTGTTTTTAATAAATACTACTGCAGAGGCTGTAGAAAATATGACATTGTTTTCTACTAATGTTGTGGAAAGAAAAACTATGCTTATGATTAGTTGGGGCAAACCCAAATCAGGGGGCGGGACTTAGACTATGTGCACGACAATACTCAGAGCGACAAAGTTAGAAAGAGAAAATGAAATGAGTTTAATATGTTTGTTGTTGTTTGTTGTAATGGTGTGAAACTTTGCAGTGTAATCCACCGTAGTACTGGACAGACACCCTCCAAATGTTGGATCATTTGGTGGAGTTGAGCAGGTGACCAAATGACCAAAACATTCTCTAACTACCTAGTATTCACTCTTTTGCACATAACGCCATGACATCACATCCGTAATTTGACGGAGCAGCTTCCCAGTTTCCAGTTTCCTGACACCATAGCAACTGATGGGAAGCGTGAGGCTTAAAAATTAGTCTTAAAAAGGACCGCTCTCATTTTATAATGCAACAGAAAAAACACCATGAACACTGTTTTAAGGGTGTATTCGCCTTATTCACCAAGCAGCCATTTTTATGCTTGAGGAGGTTAAACATAAGTAAACAGTTCCACACGTTGTCAATCGTTAGCTTCAGTGAGCGTTTCAGTCGTCAACATGCCAACAGTCGCTCTGTTATGCCAGAGTTAACGATCAATATTGTTGAAAAATGGGCAATATTCCCTGGGTTGAAAGGCTGCATAAAGTTTAAGTGGTCTAATGGTGGAAATTATTAGATAAAAAGTCAAAATTATGAGATTAAAAAAGTTTAAATTATGAGATAAAAAGTCAAAATAATGATATTAAGTCAAAATTGTGATATAAAAAGTCAAAATAATGACATTAAAAAGTTAAAATTATGATATAAAAAGTTAAAATTATATTAAGTCAAAATTATGATATAAAAAGTCAAAATAATGACATTAAAAAGTTAAAATTATGATATAAAAAGTTAAAATTATGATATTAAAAGTCAAAATTATTAGATAAAAAGCTAATTTCAAGTCACTAAACTCGACCAGAATTAATCCATATATAAAGTGATCTGGATTATAAGACACACTGTCATTTTTGGAGAAAATGAAAGGCTTTTAAGTGTGCCTTATAGTCCAAAAAAAACTATATAACAAAACAAATGAATAAATACAAGCTGATACAGTCACAAACCGCTACCGTTCGCTAGCTATCCTGTTGCTAGCTTAAGTTTAGCCACAAAGCCTTCATATTGGTGCACAGTTTAAATCCCTTGTCCAGTTTTGACGTCGGGGTCTTGGAAGAGCTTTTGATGATACGGTACATGACGCAAATGGAGAGTTTAGGGAAAGTGTTGTGGGCAGTGGGTGTAAAAAAAAAAACTCCATTTTTGTTTTGTTGGACCAGAAAAGGTCCTGATGTTGTGTTTGCATTTTTATTCATATAATAAATGCAGATTAGGAAGTAAGTGTCAGATAGAGATGACTGTAAACTAGTAGTGTCTGTAAATGTGTAATAATCCAAATCCAACAGTGGAAGAAATAAAAGTTGATGGATGTGAAGCTTTACGGTTTGTTATCAGAGTCTGTATAGACAAGCTTATGAAGTTCTATATATAGACTGTGTGTTCTGACGGAACATGTCACTATGAACGTTCTATCTGCAAAAGCCCTGGGAGACAAACTCATTATGCATTATCTACAAATACTTAAATATATTAACCACAGCTATTTTAATGTCACCATAGAGACGTTCAGCAACACAGACATTACATTTACATTAGTCTGTTTGTGGATTTGGCTTCAGTTTATACCAGCGGGGCTCAAAGTACTCAGTATAAAGTATAAAGTATAGATATTTATATAAATGTAAAGAGTATAAAGTACATATATTTATATAAATGTAAAGAGTATAAAGTACAGATATTTATATAAATGTAAAGAGTATAAAGTACAGATATTTCTATAAATGTAAAGAGTATAAAGTACATATATTTATATAAATGTAAAGAGTATAAAGTACAGATATTTATATAAATGTAAAGAGTATAAAGTACAGATATTTCTATAAATGTAAAGAGTATAAAGTACATATATTTATATAAATGTAAAGAGTATAAAGTACATATATTTATATAAATGTAAAGAGTATAAAGTACATATATTTATATAAATGTAAAGAGTATAAAGTACAGATATTTATATAAATGTAAAGAGTATAAAGTACAGATATTTATATAAATGTAAAGAGTATAAAGTACAGATATTTCTATAAATGTAAAGAGTATAAAGTACATATATTTATATAAATGTAAAGAGTATAAAGTACAGATATTTCTATAAATGTAAAGAGTATAAAGTACAGATATTTCTATAAATGTAAAGAGTATAAAGTACATATATTTATATAAATGTAAAGAGTATAAAGTACATATATTTATATAAATGTAAAGAGTATAAAGTACATATATTTATATAAATGTAAAGAGTATAAAGTACAGATATTTCTATAAATGTAAAGAGTATAAAGTACATATATTTATATAAATGTAAAGAGTATAAAGTACATATATTTATATAAATGTAAAGAGTATAAAGTACATATATTTATATAAATGTAAAGAGTATAAAGTACATATATTTATATAAATGTAAAGAGTATAAAGTACATATATTTATATAAATGTAAAGAGTATAAAGTACAGATATTTCTATAAATGTAAAGAGTATAAAGTACATATATTTATATAAATGTAAAGAGTATAAAGTACATATATTTATATAAATGTAAAGAGTATAAAGTACAGATATTTCTATAAATGTAAAGAGTATAAAGTACATATATTTATATAAATGTAAAGAGTATAAAGTACAAATATTTATATAAATGTAAAGAGTATAAAGTACAGATATTTATATAAATATAAAGAGTATAAAGTACAGATATTTGTGAACAAATGAAGGGAGTACAACTAAAAAGTTTGCAGAAAAATAAATACTCCAGTAAAGTACAGATACTGAAAAAATCTACTTAAAACAAAGTACTTTTACTTAGTGCAGATGAAAGTGTACTTCTATACAGATGATAGTGATTAAATAGTTGTAAAATGGCTGCTGCTCCACAATAACACACACTAACACACACTAACACACAAGAACACACGCTAACACTCACACCAACATACACTAACACATTAACACACACTAAAAGTCAAACACACACTAACAGACTAACACCCTAACACACACACACTAACGCACACACTAACACACACTAACACATTAACACACTCTAACACACACACTAACAGTCTAACACACACACACACACACTAATACACACACTAACCCACACACACACACTGACACACTAACACACACTGACACACACTCTAACACACAAACACTCTAACAGACACTAACAATCTAACACACACAGACACACACTAACACTCTAACACACACACACTAACACAAACACTAACACACTAACAAACACACTCTAACACACACACTAACACACTAACATACACTTTAACACACACACTAACACACTAACATACACTCTAACACACACACTAACACCAACACACACACTAACGCACACACTAACACACACACACTGACATACACTCTAACACACACACTAACACACACATTGAGACTAACACACACACTAACGCACACACTAACACACACACTAACCCACACTCTATCACACACTAACATACACTCTAACACACACACTAACACACACTCTAACATACACTAACACACACACTAACACACACATTAACACACACTCTAACACACACATTAACACACACACTAACACACACTAACAGACTAACACAGTAACACACACATCATCATAGTCACAGTAATGTGAAACAATCTATCACAGTGAGTTTGGTTTTGGTGTGAACATAGATGAGGTGTGTGTGTGTGTGTGTGTGTGTGTGTGTGTGTGTGTGTGTGTGTGTTAGGTGCAACACTACATGTTACTGTGGGTTTAGGCTCAGTGGGGAAATGAATGTCCTTAAAGTACAGATGAAGAGTGGGATAGAGAGTGATGATGATGAGGGAAACTGACGACTGTACCTGAGGCCTGAGAGCAGTCTGTGTGTGTGTGTGTGTGTGTGTGTGTGTGTGTGGAGAGCAGAGTGTGTGTGTGAGGAGCATGGTGTGTGTGGAGAGGAGATTGTGTGTGTGTGAGGAGCATGGTGTGTGTGGAGAGAAGAGTGTGTGTGTGTGTGTGTGTGTGTGTGTGAGGAGCATGGTGTGTGTGGAGAGGAGTGTGTGTGTGTGGAGAGGAGAGTGTGTGTGTGGAGAGGAGAGCAGTGTGTGTGTGTGTGTGGAGAGTCTGTGTGTCTGTGGAGAGCAGAGTGTGTGTGTGTGTGTGTGTGTGTGTGGAGCCAAGAAATATCTGTCAGAGTTGTGGAGGAGAGAGAGTGAAACAGCAAAGGAAACCACTCCCCAGGCCAACAATTACACTGTACCCAGGAGGTTTCAGTACACTAACACACACACACACACACCTACACCTGTTGGTCCAATTCATTTTTTATTTATTTTCTTTCATTTATTTTTGTTAA